>CAOLHI010000695.1:0-543045 GCA_948474755.1 Ctenosaura bakeri
TTTTGCAAACAAGGGAGTTGTTTGGGCACATGCGCACATACTCCCACTACCAGCAAAAGGGATACTGTGGCAGGTATATGTGAGTGCCCAAACTTTGACTCTGGAGACCAGGGTTTGAATCCCCACTTGGGCATGGAAACCCACTGGATTACCTCAGGAAAGTTACATTCTCTCAGCCTCAGAAAACAGCAAAGGCAACGATTTTGCCAAGAAAACCCCCATAATAGAGATGCCATAAGTCATTTTTTAAAGGGAGACACATGGTGGCTAGAAGAACCTCCCTTTCTAGGGGGACTTTGTTGTTGAGTGCCTTCAAGTCACCTCCAGCTTATACCAACCCTAAAGTGAACCTATCACATGGTTTTTCCGGCAAGATTTGTTCAGAGGGGGTTTGCCTTTGCTTTCCCTGAGGCTGAGAGAAAATGACTTGCCCAAGGTCACCAGTGTCTGAGTGGGGATTTGAATCCTAGTCTCCAGAAACCTTTAGTAAGGAAGGAAATATTTGAAAATCTAAATAAATATTTGAATATTTAAATCTAAATTTAAGTATTTCAATCTTGAGTTAAGTTTTGGGCAATTCCACAACAAGTTATAGTTACCAGGGGTCCCTGGTAAAGAAAAGGTTAAGAACCATTGACTTAGAGCCTTATCATATCGCTCCTTTATGTTGTGTTTTTCCCTGTTTGAAATCTGCTCCAGCCATTCTCATGGAGGAAAGGTGATTGCTGGTGTTCTCTAACACACCCTTGCTGCATTTGGCTTTACCAGCAGCAGTTACAGTTTGTTCATCCATATTCAGGTGTCATTACAGACTCCTATACCACGTCCGCTGCTTCTGATGATTGGTTTCTGTAGCTGTAATTGTGCCATGATGTCACGACGGTACAATGGAAGAAAGCGCTATGAGATATCCACACCCGAACTGGTTAGTGAATTGTTACCTGAAAGGAGGTCATTAACGGATTATTTCCACTGTGAAAAATAAATACATTTTTCAATGACTCTGCAACACGATGCAATGCAATAGCACCTGGGAAGCAATGAGATTGTATGGGAAGGCTGAGGCAAAAGCGGTGACTAATGCATTGCTATGACGGTGTAATACCATGTTGTGATAAGGCTCTTAAGGTAACCCACTGTACCAGAACCTCTTTAGAATCATAGAGCTGGAAGAGACCACAGGGGCCATCTAGTCCAACCCTTTGCCATGCAGGAACCCACATCAAAGTGCTCCCAACAGATAACCATCCAGCCTCTGCTTAAATTCCTCCAAAGGAGACTCCACCACACATTCCACTGTCAAACAGCTCTGATCGTCAGGAAGTTCTTCCTGAGGTTCAGGTGGAATCTCCTTTCCTGCAGCTTGAATCCATTGCTCCTTGTCCTAGTCTCTGAAGCAGCGGAAAACAAGCCTGCTCCCTCCTCAACATGACATCCCTTCAAATATTTAAACATGGCCATCATGTCCCCTCTAACCTTCTCTTCTGCAGACTAGACATACCCAGGTCCCTCAGTCACTCTTCATGGGGCATGGCTTCCAGACCCTTCACCATTTAGACCCTTCATCATCCAGAGAACCAAATTCAAATTCAGATGAGGTGTGGGGGGATGTCTTTCCACACTATCCTTTTATAGTGCTATTATTCCACTTTCAACATCCTGTGGAATTCTGGGCTTTGTAGTTTACTGAGGCCAAAGAGCTCTCTGGCTGAGGATTCTAAATGCCCCTCCCTAAACTGCAAACCCCAGAATTCCATAGGATGATGAAAGTGGCATAATAGCACTATAACAGTTCAGTGCAGAAATGGTCGGGGATGGGTAGGGCCAAAAAGTGGGGCCAAAAAAAGCAAGGGTATTTGACTTTCAGACTCTTCCTGCCAGTAAATAAGCCTTAGGAGAGGCATTCCAACCTTTCAGAACAGGAGGTAAAAAATTAATACGAAAGATGAGAAACTACCAAAGAAAGAAAAAGGGGTGTGGAACCCCAGAAGACCAGACTGGGAGCTGGGAGATTCAGTCTTGGGGCCTGACTCTCCCAAACCTTACTATAAATGCAAATTATGAGCCTTACCCCCAGGAGTCACACTGTGGACCAGCCAATCTAGACCAGCAGTGGTTACTTGATGATCAGAGGCTCACTGAAATCTGAGAAAGGGGGCATCCCCAGTCATGTGACAGTGCAACAGAGAAACAGAAATCCCATTTTCCCAGCTAGAACCCCCAAGGACCTAGCTAGCAGGGAATGATGGGGTTTGTCACTCAACTTATCTGTAGGGTGCCAGGCTGGGGAAGTTTAGGAGCTGGAGTCAGTATGAGAGTTTTTTATTCCTTCACTTGCCTGGAGGGATATTTTCTTTTCATATTGTCCTATGAGGATAGACTTAGAGAGCTGGGTATGTTTAGTCTGCAGAAGAGAAGGTTAAGAGGGGACATGATAGCCATGTTTAAATATTTGAAGGGATGCCACGTAGAAGAAGGAGAGGGTTTGTTTTCTGCAGCTCCAGAGACCAGGACAAGGAGCAATGGATTCAAGCTGCAGAAAGGAGATTCCACCTGAACCTCAGGAGGAACTTCCTGACAGTCAGGGCTGTCCGGCAGTGGAATCTGCTGCCTCGGAGTGTAGTGGAGTCTCCTTCCTTGGAGGTTTTTAAGCGGAGGCTGGATGGCCATCTGTCGGGAGTGCTTTGAGGGTGTTCCTGCATGGCAGGGGGTTGGACTGGATGGCCCCTGGGTCTCTTCCAACTCTACATTTCTATGATTCTATGATTCTTTTGTCACCTCCCTCTTTCCATTGAGAAACTAAACCAAATTAAGTATCTGGGCAGCACAATCCTTCAACTGATATCCCCGACTCCTTGGGTATGGGAAACCTGTTGCCCTTGGGATGGTCTCAGATTGCAGGCCCTACCAGTGCTCTAGCCAGCACTGCCGATAGTTAAGGATGATCGAAACTTGGGGCATTTCTGCACTACACTGTTCTAGTGCTATTATTCCACTTTCAACCTCCTATGGAATCCTGGGGTTTGCAGTTGAGGGAGGGGCCATTTAGAATTCTCAGCCAGAGAGCCCTTTGGTCTCAGTAGACGATAAACCCCAGGATTCCACAAGATATTGGAAGTGAAATCATGGCACTATTACAATTAGTGCAGAAATGCACTTAGTCCAATGAAAGCTAGAAAGATAAGAGTTTCCCTAGTAATACCACAATAGAAATAAGCTGGACAAGGGTCCTTTTTTCACATGTGGTGGACTTGTAAGGCAGCAAGGAAATTCTGGAAAGAAATACATGGTGAAATTCAAAGAATGTATAGCTTAAACTTTGAAATGAAGCCAGAATTTTATTTGTTGAACATGTTAGGGCAACAAAGAGAAATAAGATCTTATCAGAAAACATTGTTATGTGTAATAACTGCTGCAAGACTGACATATGCACAATATTGGAAAGAAGGAAATTATATTGATATAAAGGAACGGAAATTAAAAGTTCTGGATATGGTAGAGATAGAAAAGTTAACTTTCTCACTTAAAAATAAATCAATCCAGAACTTTGAAAGAGAATGGAAAGAAGTTTTGAACTGGATAAAGGAAGAGGAAAAGAAGAAACAAAGGAAGAGTGCTGGAAATGCTGGTAATGAAAATTAAGGATAGAATAAGTATAAGTTGAATGTAACCGTGGTAAAAGTAATAGTGTGATAGTATGATTAACTCTTAAACTAACTCTTAAATAGAAATAATGTATAAATGGGATGTAAACACAAACTCAACCAGAAAAAAGATGTTCGGAAGCGGGGGGGTATTTTTTTGTGTAAAATTTAAATATATATATATATATATATATTTAAATTTTACACAAAAAAATACCCCCCGCTATACACAAAATTTTACACAAAAAAATACCCCCCCGCTATACACACCCACATATATATATAAAAAAAGAAATAAGCTGCACAAATAAATAAAACATATGAAAAATGAAAACAAAGCAGATGGATTGGTCTTTCTAATACACTTCTTGGGATCCCTCCCCAATACATTTGTCCAGTTTGCTCTTGAAAGCTAAAGCCAGTGCAGAAATCATCTATGGCAGGGGGTTGGACTTGATGGCCCTTGTAGCCTCTTCCAGCTCTCTGATTCTATAAAATCATGTACCCCTCCAGATCTGGTTGGACTGCAACTCCCAGCAGCCCTAGCCAATACAGCCAAGTAGTGAGTAGTGCTGAGAGTTACAGTCCAACAACATCTGAATGGCCACATGACTCCCACCCTGGAACTAAATGAAAGTATCCAATGACCTAATGATCCTCACACCTAGGAACTTGATTTTCATTTTCCAAAACAAACACATGAATACGATCAAGAAATTGCTCCACCACTCCTTCCCCCTATTTTGCTAGGAGTTTTCTCTGCGAAAAGCAAACCATGCAGATTTTCCACATCTTTTTGTGTTTGCATCTCTGAATCCAGAGACGTTTTCTCATCTTATTTCCAGACAAGCGTCACAATAGTTTGCCAGTTTCCTGAAGATGGCGTATACATTTTCAAGTTGCTTGTCGACTTATGGGGATCACATGAATTTTTCATAGGGTTTTCTTAGGCAAGGGATACTCAGAGGTGGTTTTGCCAGCATCTTTTTATATTATTATTATTATTATTATTATTATTATTATTATTATTATTATTATTATTAATTTGTATCCCACCTCTCCATATGGATCGAGGCGGCGAACAACTTACAAATAGTATGTATTTCTATATCTTCCTCTGAAATACTGCCTACAGCACCTGGTATTTGTTGGTGGTTTCCCATACAAATACTAATCAAGGGCTGACCCTGCTTAGCTTCCAGGACCAAACAGGATCTGGTGTCTTTAGGTGAGTTAGGCTTGGCCCCAAAATGCTAACCCCTCACTTCTCAGAGTATTCTCTCCACAAGCTGGTGTCTGCCAGGCAGGTTGAACTACAAATCCCATCACCTCCACCTAGAACAGTACTTTGGGCGTTGTAGTCGGCTACATCTGGATCATATCCGGTTGTGGAAGCCTGTGAAGAAAGAGTCAGCACTGACTTCGTTCAGCCAACTTCCTGATCTATCCAACTAGATTTTTGAGCCTCAAGACTGAAGAGCTGGGGCGGATTGTGCAGCGGGGGGAATAAAACCGAGGCCATTTCCGCACTAGGCTGTTATAGCGCGATGGTTCCACTTTCAACATCCTCTGGAATCCTGGGGTTTGCAGTTTCGGGAGGGGCCAGCCGGCCCCTCCCGAAACTGCAAACCCCAGGATTCCAGAGGATGTTGAAAGTGGAACCATCGCGCTATAACAGGCTAGTGTGGAAATGGCCCGAATCTATTTCCAAAGAAACTTCAGTTTCGAGGGCCCCGATCCTTCCTGAACCCCAAGTCACCCTACCCCACCACTCCCTGGATCTGTCCGCCTACCACGAAAAAGTAACGGAGAATCCTCGAACAGGTAACTTCCCGGGGGAAAAAAAGTTCTTCTTAAAAAGGAATATCAGGGTCTCCAACCAAGCTACTCCTATTCCCCAAGATCCGAAATTCCAGGACCTCAACCCGGATTCTTTAAGCCCCACATCCTCTCCTCCCCCCAAATTTTTGATACTATGAAATATTGAGAAATTGAGGAAAGTTCCCAGGGTGACTCACCATAAGGGCTGGAGGTCGAGGAGGAGGAGGAAGGAGAAGCAGCCCCATCATCCTTCTTCTTCTTGCCCCCCATGGCAAGGAGGGAGGGAAAAGGGAGAGCCGATCCTGGGTCCCCCAGGTAGAAGCAGCAGCAGCAGCAGCAGCAGGAGGAGGATGGAACGCGGAAGGGATCGGTCCGAACGCGCCCCGGGTTCGGGTTCTGATTTGGAACCTGTTGCTTAGCAGTCCAGCCTTCGCCACACCTGTTGGCTGCCCTCACCTGCCGCTCGGCACGGCCACGCCCCCTTCCCGCACGGCTGAGAGCAGGCCACGCCCACTTCTCGCCCCCCCGGCGTCCCAGACACACGCACGCGCCTTTCGCCCCTGGGCAATGCGCGCCCCCGCGAGAGTCCGCGCTGGCAGGCTTCTCCTGCAAGTCCTTTTCCTTTCTCTTCGTCCTGCGGGGGGATCATGCGACACCCCCCCCCGAGATGTTCTCGGGTTGCATGACCCAGCAGCCCCAGCCAGGGGCGAGGGATGCTGGGAGTTGCAGGCTAGGAACATCTGGCTGTGCGCCTTCAAGTCTTTCCCGATTTGTGGCGAACCTATGGTGGGATTTTTTTCTTAGGCTTCCGCACTGGCCCGTTATAGCGCGATGATTCCACTTTCAACCTCCTCTGGAATCCTGGGGTTTGCAGTTTCGGGAGGGGCCGGCCGAAACTGCAAACCCCAGGATTCCAGAGGAGGTTGAAAGTGGAATCATCGCGCTATAACAGGCTAGTGCGGAAATGGAGTGCGTGACGCGTCCAAAGGGACTTAATGGGCTTCCGTGGCCGATCAGGGAATGGAACCCTGGTCTCCAGGGAGGTAGTGCAATTCTCAAATGTTATTTCCTACCTCTACTCTAGGTGGAGGATGAGGGTCGTGAAGCCATTGGCTAGGCGGGCTAGGGATGATGGGAGTTGCAGTATATGGAGAGCCACATTTCTCTCCCAGAGAAGGGATGAGAGTCATGCAGCCCTGCAGAAAAAAGTTGAACTACAACGCTCAGTGTTGCTCACTGTTCGATATGGCTGCTAGGAGTTGTAGTCAAACAACATGGAAGCCTTGCCCTGTGAAGAGAGGCTTAGGGAGCTAGGTATGTTTAGCCTGACAAAAAGAAGGTTGAGAGGAGATATGATAGCCATGTTTAAATATTTGAAGGGATGTCATGTTGAAGATGGAGCAAGCTTGTTTTCTGTTGCTCCAGAGACTAGGACACGGAGCAATTGGCTTCAAACTTCACAAGAGATTCTATCTAAACATTACGAAGATCTTCCTGATGGTAAGAGCGGTTCAACAGTGGAATACACTAGCTCAGAGTGTGGTGGAATGTCCCCTTCTTTGGAGGATTTTAAACAGAGGCTGGATGGCCATCTGTTGGGAATGTTTTGATGGAGCAATGGATTCAAACTAGAAGAAAAGAGATTCTATCTAAATATCAGGAAGAGCTTCCTGACAGAGCCGTTCCATGCTGGAATACACTGCCTCGGAGTGTGGTGGAGTCTCCTTCTTTGGAGGTTTTTAAGCAGAGGCTGGATGGCCATTTGCTGGGGTTGCTTTGAGTGTGTATTTCTACATGGCAGAGCGTTGGACTTGATGGCCATTGTGGTCTTTTCCAACAGTATGATTCTATAAACATCTAGAGGGTCAAATTATTTCCCACTCTTTCCCTAGATCAGGGTTGAGAATGATACATCCCTGAAGGTGATGCTGGACTGCAACTCCCAAAGATCCCTCCCTATTGGCTATGATGACTAGGGTTGCTGGGAGTTGCAGTCCAACAACATCTGGTGGCCACATTATTTCCCACCTCCACTTAGACAACTAAGTCTTTAGCTATAATGCTGCACAGCCCTCTGGGAAAGGAGGTGGATTTTTGGAGAATCATAAGAGTTGGAAGGGACCCCAAGGGCCATCTAGTCCAACCTCCTGCTGTACAAGAATACACCATCAAAGCACTCCCAACAGATGGCCACCCAGCCTGTTTAAAAACCTCCAAAGAAGGAGACTTCACCACACTCCCAGGCAGTGTATTCCACTGTTGAACTGCTCTTACCCAATATTTAGATGGAATTTCTTTTGCTGAAGTGACGTGTAACTCTTGAAACTTAATAAAGCACCCTGTGTGTCTAGCATGCAGGGAAGACAAAACTGGCCATCTTGAGTCTGTTCCATTTTTGTGCTTCAGGCAAAGGACCAACATGATAATTATGTTTAAATATTTCAAGGGATGTCATATGGAAGATGGAGCTATCCTGTTTTCTGCTGCTCCGGAGACTAGGGCACAGAGCAATTGGCTTCAAACTTCAGAAGAGATTCTATCTAAACATTAGGAAGACCTTCCTGATGGTAAGAGCAGTTCAACAGTGGAATACCCTGGCTCAGAGTGTGGTGGAATGTCCCCTTCTTTGGAGGATTTTAAACAGAGGCTGGATGGCCATCTGTTGGGAATGTTTTGATGGTGTGTTCCCGCATGGCAGTATGGGGTTGGACTGGATGGCCTATGTGTTTTTTTCCAGCTCTATAATTCTATTATACGGGAGGGAACATACACCAAACGCGGCTAGCAGCCATTTTGCTAGCCAAATGCGGCTAGCAGCCATGTTTGCTAGCTAAACCTGGCTAGCAGCCATATTAACCATGTTAATCTTATCTTCCACATTTAGCCTCTCAGCATTTCTAATGCTGTACAAACTGCATATGGAGCATGTAGCTCCTGTACAAATTTGTGCAGTTTTTTTTTATGAAGGAAGACAGGTCCCTCCTCCCTAGAACTCTATATAAAGGAGGAAAGAGACACCACAGAAACTGAGAAATGGATAGGATGTGAGCAAGTGTGTGTGTGTGTGTGTGTGTGTGAGAGTGAGGGGGGAGGGGGAGGGAGAAGAAGAGACCACAGACACTGGCCATTTCCGCCCTACACTGTTAAAGTGCTATTATTCCACTTTCAACATCCTGTGGACTGCTGGAGTTTGTCGTTTACTGAGACCAAGGAGTTCTCTGGCTGAGAATCCTAAATGCCCCTCCCTAAACTGCAAAGCCCAGGATTCCTTAGGAAGCTGGAAGTGGAATAGAACTATAACAGTGTAGTGCGGAAATGGCCACTGTGTATAAGAAAAACACATTTTTAGGAACTCCATGCCAAAGAAAAATAGATTGTTTTGCTTGTACAGCAAGAGGCAGTTTAACACTTTTACAGCCTTATAAAGGATGTTGAATCTTAAAATAATCGTGCGAAAGGGAACAATTTGCCAGCTGCAGCTCCGATGCAGTGACAGCGGGAAAAGCCACACACTCCATGAAGTGTGTGTAGCTGAAAAGGAGACAGAGTCTCTCCAGAGGTTAGGTGGCCTATGGGACCTCTTCCAAGTCTTTGATTCAGGATGCCCTAAAATCTGAAAATACTACCTTTCTCTCCTGCACTCCATTGTTGTCCCTGTTGAAGAAGTTACAACATATCCGTACGTTACTTGCATCCTCGGTGAAGCTCTGTGAAGTAAGTGAGGTTGGTTATGTTGCAATTTCAATATATCATTTGTGTTCTGCAGTTCCTCGCAAAGAGTTCCAAGAAAAGTGAGTATTTTGCCTTGTATGGCAACCTGACGAGGCAGGATAGACCAAAGGGAAATGGCTCTTGCTTCTGATCAGCTTGTGACCAACCCCAGAAACATACCCAGAATCCAAAAAGATACTGATTGCTTTCTATTTTAAGAACTATTTAAGGAAAATATATGTTCCTATTAACATGCGACTGGCAAGACAGGCATTGAGAATTCACTTAGCAAGTGGGAGCTGCTACAAAATGAGTGCTCCCATTCTAGGTTCAAGCTTCCAGAATACTCCTTTTCTCTAACAAAAAATAAGCAAGAGTCCCACAGTGCATGCTCATTCTTCACTGATGTTTTTGCACACCTTTAGAATTTCTTGTAGATCACAATTTCTCTGAGCTTGCTGTTAAATCTTTCTTGTGCGTGAGTGCTTATGCATTGGTGCCTCCTCCCATAAAATCTGCCCCGCAGGTTCTGTGGGGGACATTTACTTCAACCAACCAGAACTAGACTGGGAACATGTAGAGGATGCCATGTGGAGGAAGGAGTGGGCTTGTTTTCTGCTGCTCCAGAGACCAGGACAAGGAGCAATGGATTCAAGCTGCAGGAAAGGAGATTCCACCTGAACCTCAGGAGGAACTTCCTGACAGTCAGGGCTGTCCGGCAGTGGAATATGCTGCCTCGGAGTGTAGTGGAGTCTCCTTCCTTGGAGGTTTTTAAGCAGAGGCTGGATGGCCATCTGTTGGGAGTGCTTTGAGGGTGTTCCTGCATGGCAGGGGGTTGGACTGGATGGCCCCTGAGGTCTCTTCCAACTCTACATTTCTATGATTTCTATGAACAGTCACCTGGAGGACTTTTTCTTCAGCGGTCCCTGAACTGTGGAATGACCTGTTGGAAGAGATTGGACAACTGAATACGCTGTCCAGATTTAGAATAGCATTAAAGGCCAGTCTCTTCGGGCAGGCCTATCCTGATGATTTTAAATTGTGAATTTTAACAATTAATTTAAAATATGTGTATCGTCTGTTTTTAGGTATTTGTATGTTGACGTGCATTTGATGTGCATGGTTTTAATGTCCTATTTTCAACTAATAGCATTATAGGTTCATCTACTGTTGTCCCCACCTTGATCCACAGAGAGAGGTGAGTAATAACAATTCTGCAAGGAATGGATCTCAAAAAATTACAATATATTAGGGATAGGCTCACACAATCTGTTCTTAATCATTCAAATGCGGGTTTAGTAGCTGATGCAACAGTTTTAGGTCTTCCTTCAGCATGGTATAGTGATTTGAGTTTTGGACTATGGCTCTGGGGACCAGGGTTTGAACCCTCACTTGGCCATGGAAATCCACCGGTGACCTTGGGCAAGTCACACACTCTCAGCCTCAAAGGGGACAGCCATCCCACTTTGAACAAATCTTGGCAAGAAAACCCTATGACAAGTCCATTTAAAAGGTTGCCGTAAGTCAGAAACAACTTGGAAGCACACTAGAACATCAGTAAATAAGAAAACTCCAAGTTACCATGTTATCTACAATCCTGCTCAGTCTTATAAATTCAGGGCCTTGGATCACTTGACTAACTCTATCCACCTGAATGGTGGTCTTCTGCTTTTCCTACTACCTTCTACCTTACCAAGCATCAGTCTTTTCTGAGTCACGTCTTCTCATTACACGTCTGAAGTACAGCAGTCTCAGTTATCTTGGCTTTTAGAGAGAATTCAGGTTTGATGTGCACTAAGACTAATTCATTTTTGCTTTTAGCAGTCCATGGTATCTGTAGAACTCTCCCCCAACACATTTCAAATTCGATTCTCCATCAGCTTTCTCATGGACCACCTTTCACTACCATGGATGGAAATCAGAAATAGGACAGCACACTTGAATCTGTATCTCTCACTTCCCAGTCCAAACAAACAATGCCTCTCTTTGACAGCTCTTGTACCACCACAGTCAAAACACACTGGACAGTTATTCCATCCTTTCTTTTTTAATTGCTTTCTTTGTGAAAGATGTCCATGGGAAGTGGGTGATGGCCATGTCTGAAAGCCCCAAGCCATGTCAGCTCTTTCTTTCTTTGGCCATTTCTTTTTCTTATTCTTAGCCTCTCTGAAGCAACTCTGCATTTCAAGCAATCTTCCTTTTAGCACTGACAATTTACAGAGGTATCACCATGTGAAAACTGGCATGACTATGAACCCACCAGCAAACTATGTTCATCCCTTGAGATGGCCAATTTCTGCTGGCTGCTGCAATGTGTCTTTTAAAAAGCAGCCTACTGCATCATATATAAATTCCATTAAGTGACAACACTCCAAAAACACTCAGATTGCTTATTTGGCATAAGGAAATTCTGAAGCTGTTGTGCACTAGTCCCAGGATTCAGGTGCAAACACAGACAGAATCCTCCTCAACAGCCCCAACACAGAGACATGAATAGGACAACTTACTGCAGCCCAGCGTGGATGAGAAAAGGAGAACCCACAAGGCTCAGAGCATTTATACACAGAAGACACATTAATTAGGCAAACAGATGGGGGAGGCTGCTGGCTAATAAATACAAGGGATGGGGTGGGCAGAAGTCTGTTGCAGACAGCTGGTATTTCCAGTGGAAGCAACACTTTCTTCTTTTGGATCCTTGGCTCACCTTCCTGGAAAACCTTGACCCTTGCTTTGTGTGCTGACTGTGCTGCTGGATAGTTCCTCAGACTGACACTCTGAATTTATTATTGACCTGGACTGCTGAAACAAAAACAGTAACTGACTGATAAGCTTTTTCAAACCTTGTCTGTGGCTGCCATAATAGACTCTACTGGAAGACTGTGAATGTGGCTGGCAATCTGGACAGGACAGAAGCCAGCAAGATGCAGTAGTTTGAGTGTTGGACTGAGACTCCTAGAGACCTGGGGTGTGACTCTGCTCTTGGCCACAGAAACCCACTGAGTGACCTCAGGGAACTCCAAATCTATCAGCCTCAGAGGAAGGCAATGGCAAATACCCCTGGAGGAAATGTTGCCAAGACAATCCTGTGACTGGATCAGGGAAAAATGGAATAAGAAGAGATAAATACACCATCCACCTTCACTTGCTTTTTGTTTGTATCAAAATCACCAGATGCCAACCTTTATTGGTTTTGTGGCCCCAGGAAAAAAAAAATTACAGTTTAAAAAAACTCCAAAAGTGAAAATCCATAGAAAAGAGAAGGGAAGGGGGGGCGGGAGAAAAAGAGAGAGAGAGAGATGGAGAGAGAGAGAGAGAGAGCGCTGTCCCCTTAAAAGTCAATCAAACTTCTGCTGCTTTTCCAGGTATCAAAAGGGGAGCAAGCAACTCTGACAACTGCAGCCTTCAAAATGGAGGTCTAGAGGTACAGAAGTATGAGGCAAGGCTCCAATACAAAAGCTGGATCTTTCACTACCAAAGAAGCAAGTTTTAAAAGATTAACATTAACTTGAGCAAGAGGGAAAAAAGGCCATGTGTGCACAAGTTTTTCCTTTTGATCAGATAATAAAGTTAAGACAAGAGTGACATACATGCACACACTTTTCCTACAACCAGAAGGTGGCAACACTGTCTTGGAATGTAACCATCAGCTCTCCTGTCCCTACTTTGCTTTTGCACAAAGCAGTGACCTGCCAAGTCAAATGTGACCTCTCCTCCACATACTGTGGCTTGGCAGAAACTGGACACCCATTTGGTTTTTATATATATTCTCTCTGACAGAGTAAGAACGGTGGAGTTTTACTGAACCTGTAGTGCAAGGGGGGGGGTTGCAACTTCCTCAGCTGCAGGCTGCTGAAACTCAAGGAGCACATAGTTCATTTTTGCCAAGCAAAATGGCACTTTTGGGAGCAAGATTCAGTTTGAAAACAAGGCTGCACATTCCCACAGCAAAGGAAAATATGTTGGGTGGCTTAGCGGTGTGGCAGCCATTTTTGGGATGGCAGAAGGGTGGACAACAATGGCCAAAAATGCAGAACCAGGGCATATGAGGCTTGTCTGTTGCCCACTCCCATTCTAGTGGCCTGGGGGGTGTAGTTTTGTTTTGTAGCACAGATTCATACCATCAGTGACACTCACCTGGAATCCAAACTTGGGATACTTTTCCTGCTTGCCTTGCAAGTATTGAAGAAGAAGCAGGTGTCAGGTATTTTGACAAGCCACACTGGCAATATTGGTCAACCGCAGCAGTTGTGACATAATCAACAGTAGAAAACGCAAGGAGGAGTGACAGAGACTGACTCCTGGCTCCAATTCAAAACAGATTTTTTTGTTACCAAAAACATTAACTTGGCCCCAACAAAGAAAAGGCTGCATATACGTGTCTTCCAGCCATCAACAAAGGACGTAAATGGTTTGAGAAAAGAACCCCAGAACCTCAGCTGCTAGTTCTTTGACTTCATTCAAGCCATCTCTCTCAAGTAAAAGGTTCCCTTCCTTTCAGAGAAAAATGGCCTTTCCCCCATTTTCTCTCTTTCTTTCACTCCCTGGAACAGAGATCCCTTTCTCTCTTCTCCTTCCACCAACTAGATGCCCCCTCCAAGGCCAGGTGTGGGAATCATGAGGACCTCCGGCAGCTGTGGGGCTACAAGCCCCAACAGCCCTAGTCAGCAAAGCCAGTGGTGAGGAATGCTGGAAGTTGCAGTTTCAACATTATCTGTAGGGCCACATAATTCCCACCCTTGCTTGAGGAGAAATACATAGGGAGAAGAGAAGCTCTGCATTCGGCACACCTGGCCACAGAGGAGCTGCCCATGCTTGGTGGAAGAATGTGGGGACAGGGCTGGGAAAGGGGGTAATCAAGTCCCAAAGTTCAGGATTGGCAGCTGGACCCTGGCTTCAGTTAGGCCTGGGTGGCAGGAAGGCTGCTGCTGTCAGGCAAGACGTCCTGGTGGGCCTCAAGGCGAGCGAGGCGGCTCTGCTCCAGGGCAATGGCCTCCGCTGAATGTTTACACTTTTCTGAACCACACTGGCATGTGAAGTATTTGCTCTTGATGTCCCAGAAACGGTCACCATAGTCAAACCTGCAGTCCAAGGATGAAAGAAACAGTAAGGGCGAGGAAGGATCATCTTCTGACAGCGATATTAGTCCTCCCTAGTGTGGTGCCCACCAGATATTTTGGACTACCACTCTCATAATCCCTGACCAATAGTCAGGTCAGCTGAGGGAAGCTGAGTCTAAAGAATCCAGAAAAAAGTATTTCAGGGAAGGCTGCAATAGGCAATGGGGTCTTGTAGCACCTTTGAGACTAACAGAGAAAGAAGTTGGTAGCATAAGTTTTCATGGTCAACGAAAGCTTATGCTACCAAGTTCTTTCTTTCAGATAGACTCAAAGGTGCTACAAGTGCTCTTTGCATACTGTTCCAGACTAACATGACTATGTCTTTGAAATCTACCACTAGGGAAGGTTGCAATAGGAGGTTTCATCTGTACCAAAAGGCCAGGTTGGACTTTGACTAAAGAAGCCTGGGGTCAAATTTCTGCTCATTCAACACAGCATGTTAGGGCACCTTGAGCCAAGCACCTCATCCTCAATTGACCCTCACAGAGATATTTCAATAATTTTGTTGGAAAATATTTATTATTTTATTCTGAATTTATTTTTACTGCTGTATTATGTAAAACAGGGGTGGGAGCAACACAGTCCTACAGATACTGAGCTACAATTCCCAGCACTAGGATTGCTGGGACTTGTAGTTCAAAACAGCTTGGAGAGCCACATGATTCCAACTCTGAAGTGCCTGGGAATCATTACAAAAATCTTTTCCAAGCTCTGGACCCACCATTATACTGATCTGTTCTGACAATGGAATATGCAGGGATCCCCCCTTATTCCTGGTTTCGCTTTCTGCAGTTCCAGTTACCTGTGGTCAAATTGTGGTTGAAAGCATGAAATGGAAAATTGTGGCCTCTGGGCAATGGCACCCACATGGCCTGCTTGGGGTCCTTCCACCGGCACCTTGCCTGCCTGCCCACCCCCCACCTTAACCACCCTCTACCAAAGGAAACGGCTCTGGCTGTCCCCTTCAACTGCCCCTCTGCCAGCACCACCACAGAAAATGGCTCTGGCATCACCAAAACTAGCCCTCTTCCCCATACACTCTAGGGCTTGGTACTATCTGCATCTTCAGATATCCATGACAGGTCTTGGAATATACACCCCATGAATAAAGGGGACTATAGTATTCTTAAAATGCAATACATAACAAGCACATTTTCCCTTCTTCCCCTTCGTATTACCAGCAGCATCTCCTTCTGCCATTCCAATCCCCTCCTTGCCTCCACCACACCCATCCACCCTGCAAATTTCCCTTCTACTAACCCTAGCTCTTCACCAGTCTGAATGTCCCGGCTGCTGAAGAAGGCAATGCGAGGGAAACGTAGGTCCTGGTGCAGCATGAAGACTCGTACAGGGATGATGTTAGGGTCACACAAGTGGTTGATGAAGCGGCTAACATTGCCATAGTAACGTGCATCGATGCAGTATACTTCCCCATCCTTTCCAGGGTGGCAGTTGGGGAAGGGAAAAGGTTCAAAAGAGAGAAAGATCAGGCACAGTTAGAGCTCAGGTGGGTTCAACCTTCACTGGGCCATGAAAGCTCAGTGGATGATTTTTTGGCCAGGGGTGGGCAACTGAGCAGGGCACCCACAATCCAAGAAAGATATTGACAAGCTGGAACATGTCCAGAGAAGGGTGACCAACATGGTAAAAGGCCTGGAAACCATGAAGCCCTGTGAGGAACAGCTTATGGAGCTGGGAATGTTTAGCCTGGGGAAGAGAAAGTTTAAGAGGTGACATGATAGCCATGTTTAAATATTTGAAGGGAAGTTGTATGGAAGATGGGGCAAGCTTGTTTCCTGCTGCCCCAGAGACTAGGACATGGAGCAATGGATACAAACTACAGGAAAAGAGATTCCACTAAACATTAGGAGGAACTTCCGGACAGTAAGAGCAGCTTGACAGTGGAATACACTGCCATGGAGTGTGGTGGAGTCTTCTTCTTTGGAGGTTTTTAAAACAGAGGCTAGATGGCCATTCTGTCAGGGGTGCTTTGGTTGTGCATTTCTGCACTGCAGAGAGTTGGACTGGATGGCCCTTGTGGTCTCTTCCACTTCTATGATTCTGTGAGCCAGCGACTTATTCCCCCCAATTTCCCTGTGGAGCAGATCCATCCTCAGTAAGCCCAAATAATCCTGTTTTCCTCTGAAGTCCCCCTCAAAATGACAACCAAAAGTGACACCATATCACCTTGTGCTGCCATTTTGAGAGGAACTACAGAGGAGAAGAGCCGTAGTGGTCTCTTCCAGCACTATGATTATATGAGGTATTGGGGGTAGCAAGGGTGGGCAATATCGACCAAAAATCATACAGGAAATTAGAAGAAACACATTTGGAGGGTGCAGAGGCCTTTGGAGGACTGATGGGAACTTCGGGGCTACAAAGGTGGGGCCATTATGTCTCTCCCTTATGGTGAACTGATCTAAGGTGAACCTATCATGGGGGGTTTCTTGGCACGTTTTGTTGCCCTTGCCTTTCTTTGAGGCTGAGAGAACATGACTTGCCTGGGGTCATCCAGTGGGTTCTCATGGCTGAGTGTGGATTCAAAACCTGGAATCCAGAGCCACACTTTGCAAAGAAGGGAGCAATTTCAGCACCTGCAAATTCCACCCTCGCTGCCACATCTCTCTTGCTGCTACTATCGGTGTCCAGCAGCAGGGCTTCACCAATCCCTTACGAGAGCTCTGCAGACCGCCCCCCTGTGGTCTCCAGGCCCCAGGTTAGGAACCACTGGGCTAACTCTTACTAGATCCACCCCTGCCTCTCATCCAAATATGATGGGGACAGCCTCACCTTATTGTCCAAATCAAACAGGTAGGAGTCATCTTCTCTCACATCGGCTTCTGCATCAGAAATGAGTTCCCCTACATACCTGGGGTTGTACAAGGAGGAAAAAACAAACCAGCAGGTAAAAGATGAAAGCACAGCTGTTGGAGAATTACTCATCCAGGCTTGCAAGCTACTGACCAGTAGGGCAATCTCAACATTTGGGGGAACCGCCTGACATTTTGACTAAAAATCCTGCCAGTGGCCTAGAATAGTATAAATGCCCTCATACTGGCAGTTGCAATTTTGAGCACTCGGCACAAGATTCATATCCTAACTATGGTTGTGCCAGCATAACTAGGATGAAGGCAGCTGCATTTTACAGTGTTAAATAAGTAGCACAGAAGGGCAACAAACAAGCAATATGCATGTGACACTTCCAGCCTGGTAATAAATCACCCTTTGACCAGGGTCTATCAACCACTGTCCACAGGGCTTACACACTGAGCCCTCTGAGCTGTACATGCATGGCCCATGTACAGCCATCCAGCACAAAGTTATGCTATGCAATTGCCCTACAGAATCCACAGTTGACTTAAGCAGAACATCAAGTGACTTGGGAGGAGAGAGAGTACCAAGGTGCACAGTACTCTAAAAGCCAGCCAACTTAACTGGGGACATGAAACAGAAAGCCCAATAAGCACCACCTCTACCCATCACTGGCAGTAAAAATATAACAGCAGGGAAGTAAATATAACAATTAACAAAGCAAGTAATAATTAGACGCCCTTTCCTGGTATTCAAAATGTTTAGGCAGCTGCCTTCCTTCACAAAAGGATAGGAGCAGCCCTGGGAACAGATCACTAACGGCTTCCCACCTATCTGCCAGATATATTTGGAGACTCAGAAAAGCAGGGGAGGTCTCTCTCTCCCCTTGTGACCACTCACTCGCATATAAAAGTTCCTTGGGGGATTGTTTGCAGCGCTCGGACACCCCAGCCCATTTTGGCAGTGCGGTATAGCTGTAAACGGACCCTGTGATGAAGAAGAAGATTAAGAGAACAAGACAGATAGGGGAAGTGGGGAGAGAGAAAGAGAAGGAATTTTGAAAACTGGCAAGACCAAAACTTGTAAAATGAATGGTGAATGGTGAAGACGGACCTGGATTTCTGGCATAAAAGATATTAATATATTACAAGCAACCCCTGTTTATTTGACAGAGTACTGTTGAAAAACAGAAATCATTAAAATGTGGAAGTGAATCAGCTCAGCACCATCTGTGTACAGGCTGAACAAAAAAATGGTGCCAAGTCGACTAAGCAAAAAAGCGGCACACAATAACTTTTCAACAATCCATTTTTTCAATCATTCTCAATTACAACCAGAACCTGCATGGTTGAAAGAGTGAACCACATCTCAAACATACAGGTTCTCTCTATAAATGAAATGGGTCAGAAGAGCAGGTCATTAAAAAGCAGACTCAAAAAGTGGAGGACGGCTGTATAGGGTAGCTAGTAACAAACACTGCATATTGGTGGATGGATATAGTGATCCTAGGTAGATACATTATTTACAGGTGATATGATTGACCACATATAACTATATTAGATGTATTGTTATAATTATATATTGTTATTTTGGGGGGGGGGATAATAAAAGTGAAAAATATTGGGAATCAGAAGAATTAGTTTTTTTGGACTACAACTTCCAGAATCCTTACTTCAAAAAAAAACCCACTAACATCCCTACCAAAGTAGGTTTTTTTTGGATTAAGATCCTCTAGCAGGCCTAGAATCAACTTCTGCAGTTCAGGAGACTGTGAGAACAACACACACACACACACAATAAAAAAAAAAGGCTCACTTGATGCCACTCTGCACTACCCGGTTCTTGCAGTTTCTCCAGCATGTGCAAGCTTGATTACATTCAAAGATGAGGGGTGGTTCGATCTTATTGAATTCTTGTAGTAAACGTCCATCCTGAAAGACAAGAACCAGGAAGTTGTGTCAGCTAGTGTGATGTTGTGGTAACAGCCTTTTTCCTCCCACTCTCCCGTATCTCTATAGCCATATCTACCATGGACTGGGATATGGGCCTGACTAAACTTGCCAAGACCCCTCTCTGCCTTTCTCCAGAGACAAAATCCTGCTCGAAACAATACAAAGATTGCTAGCTGTAGGTCTCCTGGATGGAAAGTTGACCTGGAGGAAGGGAAATCATTTAAGACAAAGACCTAAAAACTTTCCATATTTAGAGAGCCATTTCCTGTTGACCTGTCTCTTGAGAACACCAGCAGTCACGTTTAAAAAAGGATTCTGGAGGCATGTTTTAAGGCAATAACTCTCAATAGAAGCATCGCCCAACACTGACAACAGTCAGAGATTCTGGGAAGCACTGTTTCAGGTCCCGAGCATTTACCTTATACCTTATTCAAAATCCAAATCGTATACTTTATTCAAAATCCAAAATTTCTGAAAAGTCTTCCTTCTGCAGGGACCACGAGGGAACTATGGAAGCTTGCTTGGCACTGCACGCAGGATCCCAAGCGTGCCTTCGTAATTCCCTCATGTTCCCTACAAGAAGAAAGCAAGAAAGGCAAGACATGATGAAAGAGTGGACCCTCTGTCAAAAGAATGGTGTATATAATCTTATTGTGGATATGCAAATATTCCAATTTAAAAAATGAAACAAAAAACCAAAATCTGAAACACCTCTAGCCCCAGGCATTTCAAATAAGGGATACTCAACCTGTATTTATCTAGTTAGTGTGCATCTCCTCTTGTTAGGAACCCAGAATACCTAGCAACTTGCATACAAGGTTAGTTAAATTTTTCTTCCTCCTTGGTCCTCATTGCCTCCAGTGATGCAGACTTGACCCAACTGACTCGGACTCAAGTTAGACTTCAGCGACTCGACTTGGCAATAAATGATGCACTGACTCAAGTTGACTCGAGACCTGCACATTTTTAGTGACTGACTTGCTTCTCTTGGTTCAGTAACATAACACATTGATCCAGAAACCTTACGACTTTGAACAATGCTTCCATCTCTTTTTGTCTACTGCTCATATGACAATCTGTCTCAAGTCAAAAGTGGGGGCACATTTCTCAGAGGGGAACAGCAAACAGGGTAGGCAATGGGCCTGAGGTGGGCTTGAGGTCTGCTCAGCAGCCTGTCCCTGCTGCATATTGGAGGAACCTTCTAAATATTTTCCTAGGAGCAGAAGACTCACCCCCAGAGTGCAGGGTGCATTTCTCAGAGGGGAACAGCAAATGTGTTAGGCAATGGGCTTGAGGAGGAAGGATCTTTTCTTCTAAAGCTTTTGAAGATTCAGTAATGGGGACTAAGAAGGATGTTATTCCTCACTTCTGAAAAATCCTTCAACTTCAGAAATGGGAGTATTTGCCTATTCCTCAGTTCTGAAGCTGCAGACTCTTTTATGCTCATTGGCACAAAAGCCTCCAGCTTCAGGAAGGGAGAATATGAAGGGTCCAAAGCTGCAGATGGCAAAATCGCAAATGCGGAGGGCCGACTCTGCTTCAATTGTTAAAACTGACTTTATTTGACTCTGTCCAGAAATTCTGGAATATAGGTTGGGGTATAAAGTTGGTTCCCATACTTGAGACTTGCCTTGAAAGTATCTTTCAAGGACTTGAGACTTGACTCGACTCTCGAAGGCAGAGACTTGAGACTTGGAGTAAAATACTTAAATACACCATTGGTTACCTCTCACTCAATTGGTGAGGAAGGGTAATATATAGCAAGAGCAAGGAGGAAGAGGAAGAGGAGGAAAAGGAGGCCGTGAGGCTTGAGTGTTTCCACAAGGTCCTCCTGGTAGGTTATGAGCTTTATCAAATGCTTGAGGATGCCAACTCTCTCCTTCATGGCTCTGCCTCTTTGTGTCACTTTCCTGAAAAAGCCTGTGGCTGGATGAAATTAAGAGGGTGGGGACTCTATCCCTTCCCCACCTATGCCACAGTCAGAATGTATGAAAACTCCTTTTTTGTGGGGGGGGGGCAACAGTTCCCAGACACTTCCAGCTGGCATGGTCACAGCAGCTGGAAGAGTCTGGGAATCATTGCAAAAAAAAAGAGGAACTTTTCAGGCTCTGACTCTACTGCACTGCTTGCATTATCTCTACCAACTGGTCAGTATCTGGGCCTCCCTCTGTCGCTCTCATTTCTGGTCAGACAAAAAGCCACCCATGCCCCAGCCCAAATGTGAGTGCTCACCTTGTCATACCAGCAGCGGATGCTGAGCTGCCCACACAGGCAGTTGCTGGAGGAACAGTCGTCCTGACACGTGCAGTGCTGAAAAGTGCCACAAAAGAGAAGCTGTGAGACCAACAGGACATCCTGGGGGTTAATGAGGGCATGGGAGACAGCCTTCTCAGTGGCTGCTCCCATCTTGTGCCTTATTGCTCTCGTCCCTCTTCTGTTTTAATTGCTCAGTGAGGGTTTAAGAAGAAGTCGACTCCAGGTTAGAGCTTGGAAAAGTTACTTTTAAAAACTACAACTTTGAGAATCCTGCAGTTAGAAAAATCTTTGTTGGCTGGGGATGTTGGTCCTGGGAGTTACAGTTGCCTCCCAAACATTCCCAAGCAGTAACCCATCCAGACCTGTCCTTTCTACATTTAGCAGCAGTATTTGTCCAGAATGTTCACTACTGGCCTTCCTCAGCACCTACTTTCAAAAACTTCTTTAGCAGCAATTGAATCTGGGATGTTCTGTCTGCAAAGTACAGTGGACCCTCCAGATCTGCAATTTCCAGTGATGGCAGACTGCCATGTCCTATACATAAAATGGCATCCATGGGGAATCCTAGGCACATCACTGCCTTTGAATAATATGGGACACGATCATTCACTTTTTTGAATTCATGGGGGATCCTAGAACCAAACCCCCACAGATCTGATGGGTCCACCATTTCTGGGTCCACCAGGAGCCTTGGTGGTGCAGTGGTTAAATGCTGGTACTGCAGCCACAAGGTTGTGAGTTCGATCCCGCTGGGCTCCAGGTTGACTCAGCCTTCCATCCCTCTGCAAGGTCAGTAAAATGAGTACCTAGCTTGTTGGGGGCAATTATCTAACACATTGTAAACCACTTAGAGAGCACTTAGCTGATAAGCGGTATAGAAATACACTTGCTATTGTTATTCTGTTCTAGTGGCATAGCTATAAATTCTGAGATGAACATGGTCATCCTGACAATCACCGTTCTACAACCCCAAACAAAGACCAAAATTGCAAGGAGCTTTCTGGACCCATGTCAGTAAAACAATTTTAGCAGTTGCTATTTCCATGAGGAACAGGCCCCCAGGTCTTTTGTAAAACAAAGAGCTTTAATCACTTATTCAAGGTGATGCCACCCCCTCTGTGTTACAAAGCTCACAATAATATATGGCTGCTAGGAAAGTCAATTTCTCTTCCAGCTAAGGTGAGAATAGCAGCTAAGCAAAGAGGAAACTGGTCATGAGAGGATATGATTGTCTCTGCTGGTCAAATCAGACCAAGCACATCAAACTTTATGAACTCTGGACCCCACAGTATCACTAAGCTAGCTGTTCTGTTACTGTACCATAAGCGCTAAAGTTTGAGAGCTATATTTGGGCCAGTTTTGTTTTGTTTTGAAGAAATCTTTACTTTTCTAATTTCCGAATCAAGATAGGGCAGCATTTTCTCAATCATAGCTCAAATTTATTTTAAAGCTCATGCAAGTACCTGCAGATGGGTAATATTGCGGTCAATGTTCATGGTGGAAGTCTCACAGTTTTCAGAGATGTATTTGTAATCATCCGGACATGGCTCATCATCTACAGCATTCACACAGGGAATGGGCACATTCTCATAGCCACGGGCCACGTCCCTGGAAAGAGATAGCAGAAATGGTGACTGGAGCTATAGCAGTCTTTAAAATTTGCAGCACAGTTCAGCAGTCTGGGTCCTGACACCCCATAAAATTGTGTAACAGTAAGTTCAGCACTCAAAGATTGAATTATTCACAGGTTATTTTATTTTAATTGATTCATTTTTTAAAAAATTCTTATCCTATTTGCCCGAGCCATGGGAAAAACACATTTTCTAGAGGAATCTCTAGGCCCTCTAGCACTGCTGGAAGTGGATCATAGAGCTGGTGGACCTGGAGACTCCAAAAAGAAGTATTCTCAGGTAAATAAAACAAGAGTTTGTGATTTTTTAATTTTTATTAGAGTTTTTCCACCTTGCTGGAGGTGTTGTTCCCCTAACCCTTGCAAAATTGGAGGGCTCACTGTAATCTGTTTTTAAAATTATTATTTCATTTTTGCTCACTACTATGTTATTATTTATAAGCCTCAGCATTTTTTTTCATTATTCTAAATGATTTATTTTAATTTTTACTATGATAAAAAGACAGGCAGAAATGTAAGACAGAAACAAATAAAATGCAATGAATACATGTTCAAATGGGACAGCGATGTTTGTCTGTTCCAGAAGAACAACTAAGCATCCTGTAGCACCTTTTGAGACTCAATATTTTAATTCGGCACTAGCTTTCATGGAATACCGTCTACTCATAAATAAATGTTGTCAGCGGGACCTCATGCCTTTAATGTCAGGGGACCAGTGAATCTACTCTGGGTTTTAGTCCAAACTTTAAAGAATCTGTCCAATATGCTGAATGAGGATAGGGTTCAATACTCTGGATTGCTGCTTTGAAGTTCAGACTAAAATGTGACCCCAGTGACATCAACGCAAACAACTTTTACTGCATGTAGTACAACATTAAGATCTGAATTATAAATGTCTATTTCTTTATTTCTAGTCATTTACCCATCCATTTTCTTTTTTAAAATCCCAAAGCATTCACAATAAAAACAGGTACAACAGAACAGTGGCTAAAACAATAAAATGATAAAACAATAAAAACAGTAAAATCCTTTTATCCATATTATGAGGCATGTAAAAACAGAACAGACACCACTGGAAGAAGTGCCTTGTAATTCACAAACACCAATTCACAAAAGCTAAAATAAACTTATCAGGCATAAGGACGCCATGAGATTCTGTGCTTGTTACAAGAAATGTCGCTTCAAAATGGAGGGGAATACCATAGATTTATGCTCTGGGGCCATCTCTCTACAATATATTTATCAAGGATTTAGATGATGGGGTAAGGGCTATCCTTTTCAAGTTTGCCCAGTTGAAAAGTACCTTGGCATACTAGAAAATTGAGCTGAAATTTATAAAATGAAATATAACAGAGATGAATGCAAAATTCTACATTAGGCCACACACACACAAAAATGCACAGATATAGAATGAAGACTACTTGGCTTAGCAGTAGTAAATGTGAAAAGAAACTTGGGGTTATTGCTGATCATAAACTGAACATGACCCACTAGTGTGGTGCAACAAAGAAGTCAAATAATATTTTAGCCTGCATTAATAGAATGGTAGTTTTCAGGACAAGAGAAGTGATAGTCCCACAATATTCTGTGCAGATAAGACTTCATCTGAAGTACTGTATGTTCAATTCTGGGCATCTCATTTGAATGAAAATGTAGACAAGCTGAAGCAGGTTCAGAGAAGGGCAACAAGGATGATAAGAGGTATGGAAAACAAAACATATGAGGAAAGGCTGAATGATTAAGGTATATGCAGCTGGCTGAAAAGAAGACTGAAGGGTGACATGACTTTAAATACCTCGAGGACTGTCATAGAGAGGAGGGGAAGGTTTGATCTCTGCTGCCCCAGAGAGGAGGTCCAAGTCTAATGATTTTAGGTTATAGGAGGGTAGATTTTGACTGAACATTAAAATAAACTTCTTGAAAGCAAGAGTGGTTCAACAATAGACCCAAATACCTAGAGAGATGGCAGAGTCTCTTTCTCTGGACATCTTCAAGAAATGGCTGGACAGTTACGTGCTGGGGATGTTCTAGCTGGAGATCATGCTTTGAGCAGGGAGTTGAACTTGATGGGCTATTGAGCTCATTCCAATTCTATGATTCCATGAAATTAAGCAATACTGTTCCCCTGCAAACCTACACTGCTCAGACAACACAGTTGGAATTTGACATGTCACGAGTTATGAGGAAGGCCTATACCCACAGAGAGAAGATGGATGGTTGAAGTGACTCCTCTTAGCCCAGCAAGAAATTCAGCAACAGTGATGAAGACACAACCTCATCCACCAGGGGGCATCAAAGACAAACATGCGTCCCATCACTTCCCTTCTGCTATTCTCACTGACACACAACTCTGAAACCCAGCAGCACCACTCACCTGCTGATGATGCGTTCTGTGCGGACGGAGCGGTTAAGGATCCCTTGACGGATCTTGCGGTTGAGCTGCAGGGCAAACCACACCTCCGAGTTCTCCAGAGTCAAGTCCAGAGGCGAATCTCCTTCCTTGTTGCGCATCTCAGTGTCAGCACCCCGTGAGAGAAAAAGGCTGTGGGAAGGGGGAAGAGGGTTAACAGCAAAGGGTCGGCACATCCCGCCACACCTTGCCTTGCATCCCAATATGAAGAGAGCCTCCACTCCACTTACAGGACACAGTCGTGATAACTCTCCCGGGCTGCTATGTGCAAGGGCGTGTCTCCGTGGAAGTTGACAGCATGGAGGTCACACTGGGCGTTCAGGAGGACCTCGGCAATCTCAGCACTCCCTGTGAAGGAGGCCCAATGCAAGCAAATGTTCTCTTCCTGTTTGGGTGAAATGAAAAATGTTAAAGTGAGGGTGGACAACTTCAGCAACCTCCAGAGTTCCCACCAGTGTCACAAAACACTGAAAAGTCAAAACTGAAAGTACTTGGAAACCATTATTAGCTTCAAATCCACCTCCTGCATCTTCAAAAGCTTTTTGGATATAACAAAGGGCACCAGAGCCCACAAGCACTGTGCTACTCCTTATTTAAAATTTAAAAAAATAAATAGTTTTCCAGGCAGCAGTGGAGACGGTCTCTAGAAGCTGAAAAATGTTTCCCCCTCTTCAGTTAAAGGAACAGAATACAGTTCTTCCTCCACATTTGCAGGTTTGACTTTCATGAATTTGATTATTCGTGAGGGATGTGCTTGCCTCTCCCTCTCTCCATTCTCCTCCTACCATTCTCTTGGATCCCTCACCCCAGGCTTGTGAGGTTTGTGTTTAAAACAGACTTTTTTTTTGTCCTTTTGGGTGAGCAAAGTCTCCTCCCTCACAGCTGGAGGTTTGTCCTCTCTACCATGCCGCTTGCACATTCTTTTCCATAATGGCTGCTGATTGGTTAGGTGCTGTCTTTGCTTCTATGCCTCTCCTCTGAGAGGGATCTCTCAAGATGGCAACCAGAAATAACTAGAAAGTCAGACCTCAACATTCCTCTCTTCTCCATCAGAGGGGAAAGTACTGGTAAGCTCTGTACCTTGTCTTTTTTCTTCCCCCCAGAGCACTAGAGCCAGTGGCAAGGGAAAGGGAGAAGGCAGCTCCGGAGGGGAATGGGAGGGGGATTGAGGGGAAGGAAGATATTTCTGGTTTTTTCACTTTTGCAAGGGTTCTGCATCTCGAACTCTCATGAATGTGGAGGGGTCACTATAGTAATAGTCAACATATGCCAGGAGATCATGATTCAAATTCCCCCTCAGACGCTGGGTGATCTCGGGCAAATCAGTCTCTCTCAGCCTCACAGAGTGGCAGTGGCAAACCCCCTCTGAACAAATCTTGCTTAGAAAACCCCATGTCAGGTTTGTCTTGGCACTGCATAAGTCAGAAATGACAGGAAAGAACATGACAACAACCACTTCTCTTTCTTCGCCAAGTTCTTGGCTTTCTGTTTTGCTCATTCTGATTCAGCAATATCCCACCCTGCAGTCTGAAACAGGGCATTCATTCAGAATGTCCACTAGGGCCTTAACAGCAGTTTAATGCCACTTTAACTGCTTTGATACTATTGCAGAGAACTCTGGGATTTCCAGTATTGTGAACGGCTTTGAATTCTCTGCTCTAGGGAGAGCACTCCTCCAGACTACAGTACTAGAGCCCTCTAGGACTGTATTTTCAGCACCTCACTGAAAGACAAATTCCATCATTCCATGGAATGGAAACTGCTGACAGTTAAAATGGTATGAAACTGGTCTAGTACAGATACAGGCAATGTCATCTCATTCAGCAAGACATGCAACCAAGCCTGAGATTTCTTTCCTCAGATGAGAGCTCCAATTACCAAGAGCAATCCCCACCCAATTCTCTTTTGTATCAAATCTGCAAGCCTGGAAGTCATCTAGCATGGAGACCAGAGGATCCCAAACTCACATACATTGTCAGTCAGCGTGACATCAGCTCCACGGGTGAGCAACATGCGGATCACCTCAATGTGTTTATGCTCAGCAGCCCAGATAATGGGGGTCCAACCTCCGCTATCCTGTAATGAGGGGAAAAAAAGACCAAATTTGTGTGATGGGCTGATACAAGAATGGTTGTGGTGAAGGGGCCACATGGTGCAGTTTTTGGCTTCAGTGGCTAAAGCAGAGCTTTCCAAACTTTTCATGTTGGTGAAACACTTTTTAGACATGCATCATTTCACGACACAGAAATTCAGTAAGTAGAGGCAGCCCCCCACACCTGAGTCTGGCCCGCCGAGGTGGTGGTGGGAGAGGTACTCCCTTCACCTGTTATGTTTGCGTGACACACCTATACACTGCAGCCGACACACTAAAGTGTCACAACAAACAGTTTGGAAAGCTCTGGGCTAAAGACTGGCAATAACAAATCACAAGTGACATGGGTACCTGCAAAGTTGCTTTTTCTTTTCTAACAAAGGCACAACATGAAGCATAGGTGTGAAGTTATTTCAATTAGGCTTTCTATTTTTAACTCCTTAAGTTAAATGGCATTTTTAGGGACATCTTGAGAAGAATTTGGCAGGTTATAAGGTATTCTTTCATTACAGAGTGCCCTCTGTATGTAAGGCAGGTGCTCTGACTTTCAGCTACGGGCTCTCTCAGCCAGCAGAGAGCTGGAAGAAAGATGTGGCTATCAGCTGCTATTGCAATGGTAAGCCCAGTTTAGGTATTAAGAAGTAACCATCTTTCACTTAGGTAGCCTGAAGCCAGCAAGTGTTCCGGCACTGCACCAACTAGGTCACTACTGATAAGAAGTCCTTAATTAGATTTAGAGATTGGAAATGTTCCTTTTTTTTGGATTACAACTTCCAGAATACCATAGTCAGCATGTTTTCAATAGCTTACAGTAGCAGTGGACAATGGGCAGGCACTAGAGGGACACACTGCCCCTTCCAGGACATTGAGGAATGCAGCACCTAGTTTGGTATGTTTTGATCCTCTCCTCCAAAGGCTGTTTTAGGCCTCAGAGAGGTTTGGAAGTCAATTTTAAGTCTACTTCCTGGCTAAAAAAAGTTAGTGAATTTACTTGGGATAAAAGGGGAATAGTTATAGCCATCCCTTCCACCAGGAGGGAGGCATTCAGGACCTGCCAAACAGGTTGGGGGGGCACATGATGTCTATGGCCCAACTTGCCCACTTTTTCAGAGAAGAGAAATGACTGTAAAACGGCCTGGAAGCCAAGCCCTATGATGAATGTAAGGGAGTTGCATATATTTAATTTGGAGAAGACAAGACTGAGAGGTGACATAATAGCCATTTTAAAATATGTGAGGGGATCACAGATACATACAGTTGAAAGAAACCACAAGGGCCTTCAAATCCAACCCCCTACCATGCAGGAATACACAATCAAAGCATTCCTGACAGATGGCCCTCCAGTCTCTGTTTGAAAAACCCCCAAAAGAGATTTCACCACACTCCCAGGCAGTGTATTCCACTGTCAAACACCTGTTACCTAATGTTTAGGTGGAATCTCTTTCCTTGTAGTCTGTAGCCATTGCTCCATATCCTAGTTTCCAAAGCAGCAGAAATGAAGCTTGCCCCACCTTCTTTATGACATCCCTTCAAATATTTCAAGATGGCTAATATGTCACCTCTTAACCTTCTCTTTTCCAGGTTAAACATAGCCAGCTCTCTAAGTTGCTCCTCACAGGGTTCATGGTTTCCAAGCCTTTTAGCATTTTGTCACCATCCTCTGAACATGTTCTAACTTGCCAATATCATGTGTGTCATCTAGAAGATGAAGTGAACTTGTTTTCTGCTGCTCCAGAGACTAGTATGAGAACTAATGAATTCAAATTACAAGAATTTTCAGCTAACATTAAGAATAACTTCCTTAGAGTAGCAGCTGTTTGTCAGAGAGCCAGGGTATCTCAGAAGTGGTGGATTCTCCTTTGTTGGGAGCTTTTAAGCATATGTTGGGTGGCTGCCTCTCAAGAATGCTTTACCTGTGGAATCCTGCAGTGGCAGGGCTCTGGAGTAGATTGTCTTTCCAACTCTATGAGGTCTCCCCAGTTCTATGAATCTAGGAGTCAGTGCCAAACTGTGGGTTAAGTGTCATGTTCTGCAACATGCCCCAGAATCCCTTGCAACGTACAAAAGATTCTACCATGAATGCTTGTGATCTTTATCTATTTTACAATTCTAGGAAATAGATAAAACCAAAAAGCAGGGATGAGGAAAACTGTGAACGATTTATGGTGGGGGGTCTTTTTTTTAGCAATAAGAAATCTAATGATGTAATAACTTGTGGTTATAATTATTAGGAACTCTGATAAGTTGAATGTACATAAATGTGTAATGGCAGAATAAGACATGGGATACTAACTGATTTTTCCTTTTCATTAGAGTTTGTATGGGGGGGCCGGATAAGAGTTCTCCTGTGTTTAATTAGTGTAGTTCTATTTACAAAATCTGACCATTTCAAAATATCGAGCTGTGTTTACCAAAGCAAGATTTAATGTTATTCCCTCTGCCTTGCTAGAAGGTCGTTTCAAGGGAATTCCCTACCTTGAACGGGTCTGTCCTTGTGGTGAAGGTTCTATTGAGTCTTTAGAGCATGTTCTATTTTTTTGTATTTTTTATAAGAATGAGAGGTTGAGACTAATTCTACCCCTTCTGCTTAAGTTTCCAGGTAGACCTATTAATTGGTACCTGGTGTATTTGTTAAACGACTCTGAGAAAAGCAAAACAGAAGTAGTGGCTAAGTTCCTCCTCTCTGCTGTCAAAACTCATAGGATCATGACCCAAGTAAAAGAAACAGATCCGTTTTTTACCTTTTAAATATCCTTATAAATATTTACTTTGTTTTAATGTTATATGGCCTAGTATTTTTTAATGTATTTGTGAGTGATTTTGTATATGTATGCATGTATGAATATATATGCATTGCGAGCTTGTTATATACAACTTTTCCATAGTGTCTTTTTAATATGTATTTAATATGTATTTTAATATGCTTCATATGTTTTACATATGTCCTGTTGCCTAATGGCCTGTTGGCTGAAATAAAGGTATGATGACGATGATGTTGAAAAGTCTCACTTCATCCTCAAGTGCTTAGGGTAAATCTGAGCAGTTAATGCCTACTTTCCAACCATCTTGTTTTCTGGTCCTTGTCACTGGAAATTCATTTTGTCCCTGTTTTATCTTCTGAAGAAACTGTGGCAACCTCTTTCAGAAATATTGTCAGTTTCTCAAATTTCAGCCCCTTCTTCACAGCTCTTTAAATGCTAAGTGCAGAATGTGTGCATCTTCTGTTCAGCACAAATGAAATGAAATTAGTGTAGTTAGGATGTGTTTAGGGTAACAGATCAATCTCTTAGTAATGAGTTTTGTTGTAGTGATTTAGCCTTAATTTAGTTCATCTTAGTTTAGTTTACTTTTAGTTATACCTGTATATTGGTTTATGTACAGTTTGTTTCTTTTTCTTTTGTTTCTTTTTTCTTTGCAGTTGTGGATTAGTTTGTATGTTTATATTAAATAAATATGAAATCTTTAAAAAAAAAAGGAGAGGAGAGGAAGAAGCAGACGGGGCTCAATTCTAATCCTTCCCAACCCCTCACTTGCCTGGGCATTGACGTCCACCTGTCCTGTGGAGAGCAATAAGCTGACCATTTCAACATTTCCATTCTTAGCAGCATGATGCAGGCAGGTAGATCCATCGTCTTCCTTTGGTGGAGTCAGGGGGAAGAATAAAATAACAATTATTTAATGTGTGTGAAGCAGGCAGTTTGTAATTCCACCTCATAGTTCAGTCTTTCATAGACCCCTTCCTCTCATATTACATCTAACAGGATTACAGATAAAAAAGTCTGTTAGCTTTATTTTCTTCTCACATTCAAACTTGAAGTTCTCCCCCTTCCATGAAGCAATTTGCTAATTTTGGTAAATTCCCGTCAAACATGAACAGCAATAGAATTCTCCACTTGCCTTGGCCAAATTGAAAAAAGCAGGAACAGATACTGAAAACCATGTCTTTTATTGCTTTTCAGTTCAGCTTATGGAAGGAATGTATAAGTAATGCTAAAAATCTCTGCTGTTGATTTGATTTATGCCTCTGAAGAAGGCCAATCAGTTTACGTAGGCCAAAACACATTGAGATTTTTAAAGAATAAAACTGGACCAACTATAAGCACGTGGAACCCAGTCTCCTTTTTCTGCAAATTCAAAGGACAGAGCCATTCCTCATCACATAGGACTATGAAGCACCTGCCTGTTCTCTAAAAGCTAATGACGAGAAGCCTCTCAGAAGGAAAAGAGGTGGCAACCTTCATTCATCAACACACACACGACTGAACATAAAACATTTCAAACCCAGACATTCAGAATTAAGAACTCAAGAGTCCACTGCTTGGATGAGCAAAACTGTGTTTCTCTCAGATTCATTTTTTTTAAGTTACAGATTTAGTATCCTTGATCTGAAATGTCTGCAACCACAAGTGTTCCATATTTTGGATTTTCGAATGTTTCTGGAACAGTCTTGTGTCTCATTCCTTCACTACTTGTATTATCTATGTGACAGGAGTCTGGAGAGAGACTGAGGATCTGTGAAACAGTGGGAATTCAAGAACAGTGTTTTGTGTGAATCCACACCTCTCATTGTTTCACATATCCTCGGTCTCTCTTTTTTGTCACCGTCCACCCGCTTCTGCCTTCGAAGTGGCGGCTGTGGTGCTCCTTTTTGTTCAACTTGTGTCGCTAATGGCAAAACGAGAGACTGAGGATTTGGGAGATGAAAGCAGGAGTGCACAGCTGCCACCCTGAAGACAGAAGAGGGGAGCTGGCAGCAAAAAGGTTTGGTTTTTGGAGGTATCTGAATTTTCCATTTCCAGATAAGGAAGGCTCAGTCTGTAGCTGATAGCTGACATATCTACTTAATTATGTCTCCATAACTAATGTCTCCTCACTCACTCCCCCCGCAACCCAGTCCATCTTAGTTATAACTTAAAAAAAATAACTGAATTATTTACTATTTTATCCCTAACGTGAGTCACACCTGCAGAACAGTGATATACAGAAAGATTGGAATAAATAACTGAATAAAAGTAAATCAGATATGGAAATAGCACAGGGTATTCCAGGTGTAACTCCGGAATACAACCAGAAAAAATCTGAAATCTGATGAACGCCTTACCCCTCAGAGGTTTCTGAACTGACTTGTTGCTTCCTCTTCACAGAGATATCCTTTTACCTCATAACTTTTCAAGGCAGTGAGAAATCATTATCTTCTCACTTATGTTAGCAAGCTAAGTCCCATGGAAACTGCACTTGCTCCATCATACAATTTAGTCTAAAATTTCCTTGTCCTCACACCATCTTTGCAACAATATCCTTCATATTAACAGTATCCCTAATACCACTTCCTACATTGGCTGCTCTCGTAAGTGTATGTTTGTAACATGCATTACATCCAACCCACATCTGCTGGATACATCACAGAGAAATGTAAGAAACTTAAGTATGCTACTAGCATTCCAGAGCAGGGTTCTTGCTCCTTAACAGCAGCAGAATGTGCAGAAATCTAATTGGTAATGTGTTCTAGGAATAACTACACCTGTGGAATTTGCATTTGTTTTACACCTGTCAAAGACATACAGACTTGCCAGAAGACAAGTGGCAATTCTAGTTTCACAACTGCTCAAATATACCTAAATAACTCTTAAGAACTGACATGACCTAACTGCATTCAGGGAAATATCCCTCCAAAAGAACAAGTTTTGCTTTGCCTTCTAACCTTGGTGTAAACGCAACCGCCTCTTTTGATCAAGTACCGTGCCAACTCCACATGGTTGTTTGCAACAGCCTCCATCAGAGGTGTCCGCCGCAGTTTATCCACCGAGTTTATATTGGCACCTGCCTGCAATAAGACAAAGGGGGAGAGTTAAACAGAATCCGTCTCTCCACAAGCCTTCTCAATCACACTCCACAACCTCTCATCCCTTGCTCTTGCAAAAGGTTCCCTCTCAACTGCAGTTTGGGTGGCCAGTACCTGAAGTGTGCACACTTACTTAGTCTTCAATACAGTTGGGGGCAAAGACTAAGAGGTTAAGCCAATGGCTGCATAGAAAAAGCAGGGTCTGAGAAGAGATTTTAAATAAAGAGATATTACCAATGGGCTGTGTTGGGAGGAAGTTCCAGCTATGAGGGAGGGCATGCAAAATTCTATTTAAAAAACAGAATCACTCAAAGACAAAAGGTATTGGAGTTGGAGAATGGACAATCAAAAGCAAGGAGACAACAAAAGGGAGTTTATATTGGCACCTGCCTGCAGTAGGATAAAGGGAGAGAGTTAAACAAACTCTGTCTCTCCACAAGCCCTCTCACTTACCCACCACAACCTATCATCTCCCACTCTTGCAAAAGGTTCTCTCTACTCAACTGCAGTTTGGGTGACCAGTACCTGACCAAGAGATAATGTACATACTTACTTAGCCTTCAGTACAGTTGGGGGCAAAGACTAAGAGGTGAAGCCCAAGGCTGTGTAGAAAAAGCAGGGCTTGAGAAGAGACTTAAATGAAGAGATATTACTGGAAGATTGTGTTGGGAGGAAGCTGCAGGTATGAAGGTAGGCATGCAAAATTATATTTAAAAAGCAGTATTGCTCAAAGACAAAAGGAGCTGGAGAACAAACAATCAAAAGCAAGGAGACAACAAAGGGGAAGTCAGAAAACAGTAATGGCTGCCTCTTAGATGTCTTTAAAAGGTTGCTGGGCAAATTAATGGAAGACAGATCTTTCCACAATTATCAGCCAGGAATCATGGTGGTATACAAATCCCTCCAGTATTATTGGGGTGTATGTATACTGCCTCAAATACATCCCTTTTCAGCTGTGTCTTTGCATATCAGTTGCTAGGGAACATGAGCAAGAGGATGCTAAAATCAATGTGGGAGAGCTACTTTGAGTGTTACTACAACCTAGAGGTCCACGAACCACTGCTTATGAAGAAATACAAGACCTGGCTCTATTCTCTGACCCTATTCCATCCTTGTCCTCAGTCAGAACTGAGTGCAACATTTTGACCAAGAAGCAAGTTATGTGTAAAAGGATTGTTCAGGGCACAGAGTCAACTACCAATTGGAATCTCACAACACTGTATGTTACAAGCATAAATCTCCATCTGAATCACTACACGTAAGGACTTCTAACACAACACCTAAAACAGGACGGTGGGAGCTGATCAAAGCCAACCAGGCAATGCCCTTATTCTACAGATAGTGGATGCTGAAGTTGAAAGAGAAATGGTTGATGTGAAGGTCAGCCAAGGCACATAAGAACATAGCACTAGAGGTTAAAAAAAAAAACCTTGCAGTTGCAGAAGTCAGAAACCATCACAAAACAAAACCCTTGGGGATCTACTCTGAAACCTAATCTATGTTGCACTGCTGCCGTAGAGAGCAAATAAAGGAAACAAGCAAAATGACTGTGCTGATTGGAGGAAAGAATAGCAAGCAGTGGAGCTCTCCATTCCCGATAAGCTTCTCTAACCCACCTGCAGCAAAACATGGCAGATTTCCAAAAAACCCTTCTGTGCTGCAGCATGCAGCGGGAAGCGCTTGGTCTGTTGTTCGGTCTGGAAATTGGGATCCAAGCTATCCACTGGAAAGGAAGGGCAGATGTCTGGCAATCAGGAGAGAAACAGAGAAACTTGCAAAATGGGGTATTGATAGAGGCTATTTCCCCAGCCACACACAGACATGAGAGGAGGGAAAATCTAAGCTGCAGTCTTGCTTCCTGCAGTCTGTATCCTCCCCGAAAACATGTATCCCCCCTCCTACTTTTAAAAACTGAAAGCAACCAGAAATTAACTTCCCATCTGAGATCAACATTCCCCAATGCCTATTTTTGCTATATGTTAAATCAGGGATGGGAATGATGCAGCCTTCCAGATATTGTTGGACTGCATCTCCCAGCAGTCCCAGCTAGCACAGTCATTTTTCAGTGCTGAAGGTATGTGCATCTTATATTTATACATTTATTTGTTTTATTCATTTATATCCCACCTTTTTCTCAATAACGGGACTCAAGATGGGTAACATGTTTAAAACAATACAAATTAAAATCAACACAAAATTTTCATAAAAGTATAAATATAAAAGTTAAAAACAAGGTATTTACAAAGTCCAAATATTAAAACTATTAAAATGCATCAAAAGACTATATACAACATTAAAAAACAGAACCAGACAGCATTAAAAGCCCAACCCTGATCAGTTTGTAAAAGTGTAGTGCCACAAAAACATATTGACCTGCCAATAGAAATAGAGCTAGGATGGGGCGATTCTGGCTTCTCTAGGAAGGGAGTTCCAAAATCTGAGCACAGACACTGAGAAGATCTTCTCGCTTGTTCCCACCAAACAAGTCTGAGGCCATTTCCACACTACGCTGTTATAGTGCTATTATTCCACTTTCAATATGGAATTCTGGAGTTTGTAGTTTTCAGCTCTTTAGGCCTGAGGATTCTAAAGGCCCCTCCCTAAACTGCAAACCCCAGGATTCCATAGGATGTTGAAAGTGGAATAATGGCACTGTAACAGTGTAGTGTGGAAATGGTCTGAGAGTTTGCAGCAAACAAGCCTGAGTAGTGGGACAGAGAGAAGGGCCTCTCTGGATGATCTTAAGAGGTCTAATGGGCTCATGCAGGTAGACATCTGAGCCCAAGCCATACAACCTTGCTTTAGAGTAGAATTATGCGTGCTGGAAAATGTTCCAGGAAGCCCCCAAAATATGATGAAAATGCCCCCTATGCCCCCTAGAATGCCTCTGGGGGTTAAAAAACAACTTTTTTGATTTTTTTTTTAAATCAATGCAGCCTCCTAGCCTTCTACAGTTGTTTTATACAATGGCTTTCCCTAAACTGAGACTCTTCAGACATGTTCAGCTATAGCTTCACCCGTACCCACCAGCCTGATTGTCAAGAATCCTGTTGGAACTATACTGAAAGCAGTCCATCCCCCCCACCTCACCCCACTGTGGTCCCCTTTAAAAGCAACTTACATAACATTAGCACCACTTTCTGTAGCTCCCCTTGCTTAACTGAGAGATAGAGTTGGCGGGGGTGGAATCGCAGTTTCTTGCGTCTATTGGGAAGAGAGAAAGAAAGAGATCATAAGACAGAGGGGTTTTTTCTCAGGTAAATGGAAATTCAAAGGGGGAAAGACCCATAAAGTGTGGAAACTATAAGATAGGTCAGAAAAAATGTTTCTGTGTGCTATTCATTCAGATGCAAACTTTAAACCTGGTTTGTTGCTAAGCCCAATACCACTAAGAAATAATAAACAGTTACTGAAAAATATAGCGCAAAGCCAATCATTAATCCCAACTAGAGCAGACCCATTGAACCAACCAGACTTAAGGAAGTGCTGACATCAGAATTCCTATTTATGCAACATGTCTCCTCTAACTGGGGCAAAATAACAATTGGATTTAACCCTAAGAATAAAAATAGCTTGGTAGCAAAAAACTGGGGGTGGGGGGGAAATGACCCAGCATACTTACCGCTCAGACTCCTGTACCACCAGGGCACGCTCCAGCTGTTCCCGCCCAGGCCCTGGTGGCAGGCCCTGTGCAGAGAGTACAGCTCCGTTTGGCAAGGTCAGGCGTGGCCCTGCACTGTCAATTCCTGGACCACCAAGCCCCGGTGTATCATCCGGTGGGTGCTCTACACACGAACCCCCTCGCATTCGGGCACTGAAGAAAGAAGATACAGAGCTATAAAATACTCCTAACGTTCTAGCATCTCTGTAAAGAAAAAGGCTTGTCAGCGCACCCATTCCCTTTGACCCCATACTGTTTTGAAAGCAAGACTAATTATTTGATACACAGACAAGTGTATATAGACATATATCTGGGCGGATGCAGGTACATGACATAGATCATCACTCCTGTCTCATCAATAACTACAGAACTGCTTTCTTGATCCTTCAATCTCCCTTCAGCCAGTGTGGATTAGAGCGAGAGTGGGCAAACTGTGGGAGGCAAAGGGGTGACATTAGCCACACAACAGAATCTGCAGGGCCCATACCCCTCTCCCCTACTGCACCTGCCCACTAAAAAACTCCCACAGGTCTTCTGAAGGAATGGGGAGCATTTTCATTATGTTTTTAGGCCTTGGAGAGGCTTTGTAACTACAGAAAGTTACCACAAGCCACTTCCTTATGTTCTTTCCAGGAAGAAGGCAAGAGAAGAACCGATGAAAGAGTGGATCCCACATTGACAGAAGGGTGCATATCTAGAATTCACAATGGTCGAAAGAGTGGAATGTCAAAAAATGAGTTGTTGAAAAGAGAGGAATGCTTGTATATTTTTTCCTCTCTTCTCCATATTTTTCTTCCCTTGTCTTAACCTAACTAATTTCTTACTACCCTTTCAGAAGGTACGTATGTGTACCTGAGCATACACATACATGCTACTTACATCCGCTACACACATACATATACATCTGCTTTTTAGACAAACCCTGTCCCAAACCCTACACTCATTAGTTGAGTTGAAAGACAAAAAAGGTGAAGGAGAAAGTCTCAGGAGAGGGGGTCTTAAATGGGGCCTAGCAACACCTGGGGATGTTTCATGTCAGGGGAATGGGAGAGAGAAGGAAACATGAAGTAGTCAGTTAAGGGGAAAAAGGAAATGGAAAAATATAGACAGCTACATTTAAGAAAGTGGTTTTAAATGATTATGAATCAAATATTTGGTCCCAGGTTTCTCAGAGAGAATGAGAACAACATAAAGATATATACATTAAAAAGATAAGTGAGTTGGTCTGTTTCAACATAACAAGGAAAGTGAGGGGGATTAAGGATCAGGCAGCATCTTTTTGAGTGATTTATTTCAATAAGAGCTTTCATGGAGAAATCTCATGCTAAAATTAAAAAAAAAAGACACAAAAGCACTGCTTGATTCCTTCATTTTCTCCCACCCCTTTCATTTTTATACACTAAAAAGTACTCTGGAAATTAACAACAAAAAGGTCTATATTTCCCTGCTCTTCTCAGGTTCCTGTCTTCTGCTTTGCTGCCTCTTCCTCACCTGGGCTGGGTAGTGTCAGCACGACCTGTACTCTCAGAGGCACCCTGTCCATGTGATGGCGGAATGGGGACAGGAGTGGAGGTATCTGCCTTGGCTATCGTGATTTCCTGGGCCTCAGAAGCATCTTCTCCACAGTGCGGGCAGAAGATCATACCATTGAGCTGGGAAACACAGGCCTTGTGGAAGCGATGAGCTACCCGGAAGTCAGGGTGGCACTCCAAGAAAGTACCCTGAAGGGTGAAGGGGGGAAAAAAAATGACAGGTTTCCAAAGGATTCAGGGTGACTGGAGCCAGAATCCTCACAGATCAAGGATTGAGCTTGCCAGAAATGTGGGAGGCCTCATGGTTCTGAAGCAACATGAAACTATACAATTGTGAGGAATAAAAAAAATATTCTGGATTGGTGGGACTGAGAACAAATATTTGAAGCCTGTTCTTCCGCTCCTGCATGGTGAACAGAACAATTCTTTTATTCCCACTGCAGATCAAGAATAAACTGTAGCAACTGACCTCAACAGGTCCAGCACAGGGGATTTTGCTACCTGAGGAGAACAACATGATTGATGCTCCCTCTCATTTCATGGGTAGAAACTGACTGAACTGGCAATTGACTTTTTGTTCAATCTTGGCTATGGGACAGCCTCCGTGCACTTGAGGTTGCAGACCAGACTGTATAGGAGACACCTATCTCATCCAAAACCTTCTTTCATCTCAGTCATTGCTGCTCCAGGTGACTGATTCTCTCTATCAGGATTGGTCTTGGGCCTGAGGGACTAAGGGTTTTGAATTACAGGAGGATTTTCAAATTGAACATTAGAAGCTATTCCTTGACGGTAAAAGTAATTCAGCAACAGAATTAATCACAAGCCTGCAAAATTGAGAGTCATAAAAACTTTTTTTTAAAAAATGTTTGCTGGCTTTAAAGGAATTTGGCATTCTAAATCCAAAAATGAACTCAGATTTGCTCCATTGCATACAGTTTTTTCACACTTTTTTATTTACTTATTTTATTATATTTGTATGCTGCCTTTCTCCCAGAATGGGACTCAAGGTAGCTCACAACAATAAATTAAAATATTAAAAGATTTAATATGATCAAAAACATTAAAAACATATTAAATCATAAAAACCTACATCAGATTGTAATACATGACTGAATGAAATTAGTAGTGAAAAATTACCACATGCTGTCTATTCTGTGGCCAGTTCTCAGTATATTTATTTACAAAAACTATAAAACTTTATACAGCACTTTAATTTGCTGATATGAAACATAAAAATCCATTCCAAAGCAATAAGAGAAATTGCACCGGAACATCAGCGTCCACACTTAAAGCTGAGAAATGAATGAATTGATAAAAATATCAAATTTGTGAAAGAACTGCGTAGGGTATGACATTTTTACTTGTGTTTTTCAAATGCAGTTCCCAAAAATACATCAGAAACAGCCACAATATTGGGAAAAAGAATGCTCCCAGGCCTGTGCTAATGATACTGGTGGCAGAGCCTCTTTCTCTGGACCTTTTCAAAAAGGGCCTCGATAGGCAGCTGGAGTCAGTGGCTTACTCCTAATTCCAGTCTAGCTTGAGGTTTGGCCCATCTCTGGACCCCTGGAACCATGTTCTTCCCCTCAGAGATGTCATAAGTTTTGGCAACGGCCCCCCTCAGATTCTGTGTGCCAACATCCCCATCCTGCCCCAAACACCCTCCTTGGTTCTTTTTTCTCACCGCAGTGCAGAAGTAGCCACATCCAGGGCAACAGTGATGTTTCACCATCTTGGCCCGGTGGGCCTCGCACAGCACCATGAGGGGCACTCGGCTGGAGGGGCGCATCGTCTCCCGCTTCAAGATGCTACTGCTGCAGCCATTCAGCTGGGAATACGCAAAACAAGACAATGAATGACAGTTACTTGGTAATTTCTTGTATCATCTGCTTTTCCAATCTAAAATTGGGGGCCCAAAACATGACGACACAGCTAAAAACACCCTGAGTTTAATATTTAGAAAACAACAGTTTCTAAATACCTCTAACTTCATGGTTCTTTTAACATGGCAGAACACAAAGATTATCATGTTAAAAGAACAATGAAATTAAAGCAATTTAGAAACTGTTGCTTTCTAAATTGGGATGGGTGGGGAGAAATAGTACAGCAACACCCTCGCCATTAAAAGCTTCTTCCTCAGGATCCCATCTAATACCAAAGCCTGCCTGAAATAAAACACATTTTTGCCTGCTGGTTTTCCTCTACTTCTGAAGTGGTCACCCTACTTGGAATTAACGAGATACCAGAAATATAGTTATTGTAATAAGTTACTATATTCAGTATTTGAAATTTGTGGTTCCTTTTTTTTTTCAAGGGTAATATAACAACCAGGGATAAAGTCAGTGGGGGCTGGTGGGTCTCATTTCAGTGGGGCAGTGAACCCACTCTGAATTTTACACCAAACAATAAAGGGCTATCCAGTGTGCCATACCTGTTTTGGGAACGGAGACAGAAAAACTTAAAGAAGTCCTTTAAAGTTCAGACTAAAAGATAGAGCAGAATTACCACTCCACTAATATGGGAGTCACCATCCGACACTGGACAAAGTTACTTCACTGGTATAATAAGTAACATCTTCTAGTTACTTTTCAATATTAAAGGATAGTTTGGTGCCATTTTGACAGGAATTGTTTGAAACTTCTGCCATTGCCTTAGTAATCCTAAGGTTATGTTTTTAAAAAAAGTAACAATGAGTAACAAAGAACAGAAATAGGCTCTTTTATAACACTTTAACAAATAAGGACAACAAATAACTTCTAATTAATATACCACAGCAAGCTATGAGAACAAATTTCTTATAGTAAAAAGCTTTCCAAGCTCTGATTTTCACCTCAAACTGCTGGGGAAGACTCACACCTTTTAATGTTCTTTGGTATATGTGTGTGTGTGTGCATGTGTGTATAAATATAAAAATATAAATATAAATAATACATAATATAAATAAATACTATATATATATATAATATTTTATGTTTATGTATTTATATTATATTTATATATATAATATATATAGCACTTATTTATATTATATATATAAATGTAATATAAATACATGAACATAAAATATTATATATATATGTATATATATATATATAAAAAATATAAAAATATAAAAAATCTGCACCACAATGTCTGCACCACAGACATTTCAAGACATTTCAACACCTTTCTTCACTTCAACCTTGACTACCCATGTCTGTATGTCTGTCCCAAAACTAGGGGTATTAAAATGTTTCCATACATTGGATTCCACCACTACTGACTGAGTCTGATGAACAGATACTACCATTTTAACATTACAAGAAGGGCCCACAACAAAAGGTTGCAGCATGTGCATTCTCCCAACAGTAACAGTCTTGGTCAAGTTTTTAGCCAGTTCTTTCTTCTCAAAACAGGACATTTCACTCTCCCCTTTTCTTGCCCTCTGATTTTGTAGTTTCCGTTTCCAACTGATTCTCAGATGGTAACCAAGTGTTTTCAGTCTTCACTGGACTATGAATATTTGCAGGGGTTCTGTAGTAAAGCTATCTAAATTCTGGGATACAGTCTTTTCTATAATTTTATAAAGACTCTAGAACTGGTGTTTAAAAGCTTTTTTTCAAGAAGACAAGTTAAAGATGTCTCACAAACTCTTAATAGGTTGTTTATTAAAAACTGTCAGACTGGTCACCACTCAACTCTGGAAAGATTTAAAGGGGATACCTGTGATGACCTGGTATAATAAGGCACAGCAGCTAGTTCTGATTGAGAATTAATTACCAAATTTCAAACAGCTAAAAGGAAGGAGGGAGGGAAGGCAGGCAGGCAGGCAGGCAGACAGACAGACAATGAGTTTTACTGTGATTTGGAACTGGTTTATTGACTATACAGGGGAAGGTGAAGATTATGTTGGATTTCCTAAGGTGTTCAAGTCTTTTGGCTGTGTAAGAAAACAATTTTGATATATTTTATTTTGGTATTATAGTTGTGTATTATAGTTGTCTGGGTGGAGAAAGAGAAAGTGACTGATCAGTTTCGAAAAGACTGGGAGCCTCTACTAAACTTTTTGAAGATAAAAGAAGATATTACAGCATTGTGAGGATTCTTGAATTAAAGTTACTACATTTGCTGGCATATAAGACTCATTCCCCCCCCCCAAAAATACTGTTTGAAAATGGGGTGTATCTTATATGTCAGTGTGTCTTATACACCAGCAAACATTATTTGCCAGTGTATAAGTGGGGTGGTGTCTTATACACAGGTGTGTCATATATGCCGGCAAATACAGTAAAGTGACTGTAAGATATTAGGTGGGGGAGGGAAAAGAAAGTAAAAAGAAAAACAGCAGATAGATAGATAGACATGAATAGATTTATATATTGTATACTATATTACATATTTTATATATTTAAGATTATAACAGGGGAATGAGGGAGAAGGAAGGAAAATAAGATAATATAAGTATATATATGAAGTATATAAGTATATATATTAATATATACTTACATATAATTAAAGAGATAATATCATGACCAGGAGTAGTGGAAATCAAAGAGATATTAAGTTGGTAAGATTTTAGATTTAGGAGAATTTAAAGGAAGAATTAATTAATTTAATACTAAGTAACAAATAAAAGATTGTAGGTAGTCCAACGCAGTATAAATTCAATATAAAGCAAGAACAATTGAATGATACTAATGTAAATGGTAAAGACTTTGTCTTTTTGCTTCATCTTTTTAGGACAATGAACTAATAGAATACAGATATAATGTAGACCTGAAGAATAATTAATATGAGTGATGGTTGGCTATAAGTGATAGCTTTGATACTGTATGTATGAAATGGAGAATAATATGTAAATGGAATAAAAATTATATTAAAGAACAATTTTACCATCATCATTTACACCAGTGGTTTCCAAACTTTGGTCCTTCAGGTGTGTTGAACTTCACCTCCCAGAAGCCCTAGCTAGATTGGTCAACAGTCAAGAATTCGAGGAGTTGAAGTCCAAAACATCTGGAGGATTTATAATCACCAGAGGGCTGGCAAAGGATCTTTTGAACTGTCTGGAACAAAAAGGAAGAGATCCCTAAAATTGTGTGGAACACAAGGACTCAAGGGTGCTTTCTTCCAAATCACCCGTATCCTCACCTCTCCGTCAGCACTCTCTGTGGCCATGCAGTGATTTCCAGCCTGCTGGCTGAGGCGCTCAATTGTGGGGGCTTCCATTCGACAAGAACAAAGGGGCAGCTCCTCAAACCGTTCTGTCTCCAGGGAACTTGTCTCGTTAGACACTCCTATGGGAGAAAGGGAGGGGGGGAAATGGGAGCTTGCGAAGTAGCAGCTTTCAACTACAACTCCAAGCTCCAGTGCAGTTCACAGGCCACAGGGATTTTAATGCTCAACAACAAGGCCTCACAAGTCTTGAAATCAGCAACCACTTTCATCAATGCTACACCAATCGCTGGTCTAACACATACTATTCGATGCTCTGCTCTGTCAGCTACACTCCAGAAATGGTCCCAAGATCTTTTGCTGGTGGAGGAAGAATGCCTAATGGATACCCTCTCAACTACCAAAACTGCAGAAACATACCATGTAAGATAGTGACAGGAAAAAGTGTTGCCTATTGTCTGGACAGAGCCTACAGGTGCCGCCAGAACCCTATCACACTTTTTTTTTTAAAAACTCTTAATGTCACATTTTGGCCAACTCAGAAGTGGTCTTTGTTTCTAATTGGAATTGACCTTTTGGTCAGTTCCTATTGGGGGGAAAAGGCCTCTGCTAGGCCTAAAACATCCCAAGATAAGGAGGCTGTTGGGATGGGGGCATTTTGGTGCAAAATTAATTATCTATGCAATTTTTATTTTAACAAGTGGAAAAGTGGCAAAGGGGGACAGCCCTAAAGGACTGCTGGGGAGGCCTCACATCTCCTCACCTCTGACAATTGCCCACAGTTTGATATGCTTTGCAGCTCTTCAAAACTCACCTGCTCAAATCTATGACAAGATCAGGAATTCTTGTTATTTAACACAGCTGCCCCCGCCACACCAAATCTTGCCTTTATAGCAGAGTCTGCCCAGCTATTTTCTATCTCTGTCATAGGTTTTATTAAATATGTTATTTGGTTGCATTGGATGTGTGTTGTACTTCATGGTTTTAATATTGCTTATTATATTTTATATTATTTTGATATTGTTACCTGCCCTGAGATTCTTATGAAGGTCAGAGAATAAACAGAATCAATAAAAATAATCCAACAAACAGCAATATGTAGAGCCAATTACGTTTCTCAGCTATAAAATGTACATGAATAATGCAAGAAAACTGCAAACAATTTTCTTTTATGTTAGGTTTTTGTTTTGTTTTTGGCCAGGATTGTCCCAGGCTGTACGATTTTCCAAAACAAATTACACCAGTAACACGTACACAGAATAACCACTCTCCAGATAAGTCAGTTTTTAATACTCAGGTCTAGTTATGATCAAAACTGAGAAAAGGTCCTTTTTGGACTAAACGTCTCAGATTCTCCCAGTGAGGCATCTAAAGATTCTGGACCTCATAGCTCAAAAGGGACTTTTCTAAGTTCTGACTATAGTGGAGGGAGTATGTGTGGGGATGTACCAACTTCTAACTAATGGGTGTTTCGGTGTCCAGAATTTTGCTGGGCAGCAGGGAAAAAGGCGACCAACATTTAGTGGCTACTAGTCATGACAGCTATATATTAATCTCCAATTTCAGTGGTTCCATAATTCTTAATCGCAGCTGCTGGGGAAAATCAGCAGGGAAAAGCTGCTAACCTTGTTTGCTGCTTGTGAGTTTCCCCCAGGACATGTGTAGGAAGAAGTGGGGTGCTGCACTACAGGAATGTCAGGCTGGCTTTGCTGCCATTTGATATTTAAAAATGGATTTTACCATGCTGCTAGGGGATGATGGGATCAGGGGAGAAACTGTGCTGTGAACATTATTGTAACGAGCGTGGATAAGGATGAACAGACACAGCTGCAAGGTCATGCAGCTGGCTAGTGGAATAAGAATCTGAGAAAAGAGTTGTTTCACTTAGCTGTCAAATAGAATGCTAGCATGTGCTAATTTGAGATGTAATGGCTTCTACAGTACCACAAACCTAACATTTCCTCAGCCTTGGCAATAAACAAGATGAGCTGTTGTTACTCAGCAGTTCTTGAATAAAGCTTTTGGAAACTTCTAAGCATAATTTCTGGGACTGGAGTTATCCTGCACATCACAGGGAATCACACAGCTACCCAGATATTGCTGGACTGTAACTCCCAGCATTCCTCACTACTGGCTATACTAGCTAGGGCTGTCGGGAGTTGCCATCTAACAACCTTTGAAAGCCATATGATTCCCTCCTTGATAACAGGACTTTTCTGTGAACCAGAAGGGCTTTTTTCATGAAAATTATTAGTGGTTTGCTCAGTTGTGAGGCAATGGAAAAAGGGAGGCCATCACCAGAGTAAAAACTGTCACTGATTTCATGGAATATTTGACCGCTGCTGTATAACCAGACAAGTGACGGGCAACAGCTGATCAGTGCCCAAAGCACTAGCTCATCTGGCATCCCACTGGTTTCCAGAACTCACTTCTCCTGTGAAGGAACTTGTTTCTACAACACCCTTCTGATCTTGTTTGTCCAGCAGTAAAACTGGCTCTTTAAATCAAGCAAAGCCACTCAAAGCTTCACTCAGCATGAAAATGAGGCTGGACTCTGCTTGGAGGGGATATAGAACACAATTCGCTCAAAGCCATCTACCCACAGCTCTCCTTGAATTTCAGCCCACTGCACTTTGTATTGGCTGGGTTTCTACAAGATTTCAGAGGGGGAGAAACTCAAGTACACACCAGCATTGTTGGGGGACAGAGCCCCTTCACTGGGCAGCTCCAAACAGCCAAGGGGCACCTCTGTATATTCACTCTGGGTGGCTGAAGGGCCACCATTCAAGCCTAGAAAGAAAGAAAAATAATGAGGAAAAATAATGCACTCACCACCAAATCTCCCTTTTCTGTCATTTTGACTGCTGTTTACCTAATTCATAGAGATTCTTCTGGAGTTTTTCTGCTTTGAATTTCAACCTACCAGACACAGTTGGCTTGTTGTATTCCCATCCTGCCACTCTCCCAATATGAAACCCGAGATAGATCACAACATAAAGTAACTCAACATATGTCTAAAAAGCAATGGCAACCCCCTCAAAATCCAAAACTTTTGAAAAGTGGAACTTTTCCCGCTCACCCCAGACCACTTAAATAGCCACTGGTTCTCTAAGAAACATGGGACTGGCCCAAGGTCACCCAATAAGCTTCACAATCCAGTAAGGACTAGAATTTGGATCACTCAAGTCCCAACCTTGACTACTGCAGACTGCTATTGATTACGTGAATACTATTCTTGGTTGAGACCGCAGGAGTGGGGAGGAAGGCTATAACTCATTGCCCCTCACATAGTTCTAACCAGAGAAAACTGGGAAAACAATAGGAATGCATGTGTATGTACAATTCTAGCAACGGTCGTTGCTGAGGCAAAAAATTAAGCCCTCACAGTTCTAATCAAATTCACTTTTTAAATGAGAAGTAGGCAAACGGTGGTTCATGGGCTGCCCAATTCCCTTCTAACTCCTTTTCTGTGGGTCTCCAAGTCCCCTAGAATCTGCCCCAACATTGCCCAAACACAATGGTTTGGCCTTATTCATAACCCCAAACACTGACCCCTAAAAAGCTTTAGAATTTTTCAGCTGAAAATACAGTAAATTAATATTGGAAGCAGATAAGCGAAATCAAAACGGGAAATAATGTGAATCAAAATCAGCTGAAAATGCATCACTGCAACCACACAGGTGAGGAGGAGGGTGAAATTTGACCTCTGACACCATTGCTATTCCTTTTTTAAAATCACCTATACAGGAACAATTTGCACAAGATAACATCTCCTCTAGTTTGTCTTCTCAGTACAAGGCAGCTTCAGTTGCAGTAGGTCTGAGTTTAAAGCAGCCTTCTGGCAAGCCTACCCAGTGTATTTTTAATTATACTTTTAACTGTACTTTTAATTATGATATATTTTAATTATAGTATATTTGCTTTTCAATGGTCTGTGTTTTAGTGTATTTTAACTATGATTTGTTTTAGTTATCTATATTGTACCCTGCCTTGAGCTTTGCGAAGAGATGGGTAAAAAATAAAACCTGTTATTATTATTATTACTATTACTACTATTATTACTATCATCATCATCACCACCATCATCCACAAGCTCCTATTCTCCTGCACAAGTTTGACTACAACTCCAACCATTCCCAGTCAATATGGTTCTGGGTGCTAAGAAGCTGTGGTCTGATATATATGGAAGTTGCCAAGTTGGGGGAAAAGTGTTCTGAAAGTGGCATGCTGCTTTAATGAGAGTGGCATGCTGCTTCATTTGGTCATCCCTAGAGAAGTTAACAGTGCTCAGCCTGCTCTTTCTGAATTAACAAATGGCTGGACACATTTGTTGCTAGAACTTGGAAAAGCTGCTTTTTCTGGACTGATCAGAACGGCTATGCTGGCTGAGGAACAGTGAGAGCTGTAGTCCCTCCCAAAAGCAACTTTTCCACGGTCGGTCTTTTGTAGTTGTGATGAAGTTATGGAGCTATCTGAAGTGCCAAAGCAGCTTCAAAGCAGGTTGCTAGGCAAGCAGAATAGCTCAACAAGAAAGAAACCCAGCCCAGTAGTGTGTGGGAGGGACTTGTGGCCCAGACAAAAATGTATATATAGCCAAGTACCTGTGAGTATTGCATTCCTTCAATGAGAGCCTAGCAAGAAACTAGGGAGTAGAGTCCCTAAGTCAGTCAGAGTGTGGCTGTTTTGGGAGATTTAATTCTCAGTAGAAGCCTAGTGAGAGGCAGAAGAGTAATAAAGCCCTAGTAGGATCTGATCAGAGAGTGTGACCTAGATCAGGGGTTAAGTCTTTGGTGGAGGTTTAGCCAAAGGGCTGCTATACGATACTTGTGCCTTATATGATACAATGGAACTGTTTCTGAGCTAGGAGTTAGCTATTATATTGCCTAAAAAGAGCACCGAGGAAACATATCAACCTTGACCTGCATCTGAAGTCTAACATGCTACTGTAGTCTTATTATTATCTTAACAAATGTTACAGTTTATCTTTATGAACACTGATGTATACAGTAGCACAGAAAATACGCTACCATAAAACTATTAAGTGGTTCTAAATAAACATTGAAAACCTTCACCCTTTTACACAAAGCAGAACAGAATATCCCAAACCCGTCTCTGCTCTTGAGTGGACACTCACCTCTGGTGTCCTTGGGGTGTGGCTCTTTGCGTTTCCGCTTGCGTGACGGCTTGACCCAAGGGCTGTCATTCCGCCAGCGCTTCCTGGCTTTTCGTTTGGAGCTGGAGGCAGCACTCTGGGGCACAGAAAAGAGACCATGAGATGGGGGACCACACAGATGGGGGACTGTAGCTCAGAGTAAGAGAAGGTACTTCTATATGTAGGTAGTACCACCGCCAACTCCTGGCACCTCCAGCTGCCAGTCGCGACAATACTAGACTACATGGAAAAATCCATTTACTCTTCAGAATTTGCTGTTGTTATGTGTCTTCAAGTCACTTCTAACTTATGAGGACCTTAAGGAGAACCTATCACAGGATTTTTGGGGCTGAGTGTGTGTGATGCACCCAAGGTCACCCAGTCGGTTTCCATGGCTGAGCGGGGAATTGAACTCTGGTTGTAGTTCAATGCTATTATTCCACTTTAACTGCCATAGTTCCTTCCTATGGGATCCTGAGAATGGCAGTTTAGGGAGGGGCGTTTAGAATTCTCAGCCAGAGAACTCTAGTACATCACCAGACTACAAATCCCAGGATTCCACAGGATGCAACCAGGCAATTAAAAGGGAATCACAGTTATAACTGTGCACTGTGGATGGGCCTTTGGAATGGGCCTTCTGTGTTCATTGTGGTCACAAGGGACAGGTTGAATGCTTCCAGCTAATGTTTTTATTGTGCAACTATTCTGCACTATTCATGGAACAGGAAGTCTAAATCAGGGATGGGAATCATACAACCTTCCAGGTTTTGTTGGACTGCAACTCCCAGCATAGCCAGTGATGACGAATGCAGGGAGTTGCAGTCCATCTTCATCATCATCTTAAAATTAACAATAAAATATTGCTATTATAAATCTTTTCTTTATATAGCTAGTAATTTAAGACACTGTACAAAAATAAAAAAGTAAAACAGTAAAACAGACATCTCTCCCAAAGGTGTACAGTCTAATTAAACAACATCTGAAGGGCTGAATGATTCTCTATGAGGTCTTTTGATTTTTTTTGAGTGCTTCCATGTTTTCCCAATACTCATGGAGTCTTTGCTGTATGTAAGTCATGAAGAAAGAAAAGTAAGAACAGTTGCATGCATGCTTCAAATCATTATTACATAATGACTTGAATAATATGCAGTTTTGTTTCCATTTCGCACACTGGTTAAAATGATGACTGAACGATAAAATGATTCACCCAACATCTTTTTCCACTGCAACTGTGCAGCCATAAATACCTTTTATAATGGTATTTGCTACCTCCTTTTGCTTTAAGGCTCAAGGTGCTTCATCAAATAAACACAGCATTGGAAAGCCAGTACTAAGGGTAGGTGGGAATATTGGTTTTTTAAAATGAGTGTGCCAAAATTCACCATTTTCTTCATATTTGGGATGGAAAGAATTTGAATCTTAAAAAAGGAAGGTGGGAAATCTGGGAGGAACAGACCAATTAGTCTCACCAAGATCTCGACTTTGGATGCTTGGCTCTGTGCCAGTGTTCCAATCGTGGCTCATCCCACATCATACCAGATGATGGAAGCTGTACTTCAATACTTACGGGGGGCAGGGGCAGGATGTTCATTTAGGTTTTGGGGGGATCATTTTATTTGTTGTATCTGAGGACTCCTAGATCACCTGCTTTTTTAAAAAAAATACTGCCCTTAACACAGCTGCAGTCAGCCCTCCACATTTGCAGAGTTTGACTTTCACAGATTTCATTATTTGCAAGTTTCTTTAAACCTGCCCTCCCACCTCAGGCACTTCTTTTCCAGGGGGAAACATTTCCTCTCTGCAGCTCCCATCAGGCCATGCAGCCCCTTAAAAACCCACCTCTGGTCCTCCTCCTCTAACAGCCTGGCCAGCTAACGATGGCTCACAACCCAATTTCTCAGCACCACAAACTCTCTTCTGCTGCTCCCCACACCCAAGGAAGAAGATGGCTGAGAGAGAGGAAGTATAGGGCTGCCAACCTGACCCACCCCTTTCCCAGGCCTGGTTTGGATCGTGGATGTCTGTTCTCCCCACCATGCCTTGGCCCCCTTCCCACAGACTCATACTCATATTTTGATATTTGCAATTTACCCTCTTTGCAGGGGCCCAGCACCCCTAACCCTAGTGAACGTGGAGGGCTGACTGCATTAGTGTTGCCTTCAGTTGCTACACCTTGGGTGTTTTTTGTTTCACTTTCTTTCTTTTTCCCCCCCACAGAGCTAAGGAAGAGAGAGAAAAACAAAAAACTGAACTGATAAAACAAGACCAAAAACAAAAGTGAAGATAAAAATGAAAATAAAATAGTGAAGTAAAATAAAAGACATCAAAGGTAACAAGTGAGGGGAAAGAATTTTTTTTAAAAAATGAAGGTTTTTCTTTCCAGAGCAGTTATGTCACCAGGCCTGAAAGTGCACATGCTCTGCTGTTGTTTTGCCTTTTGAAATACAACTGTTGGCCTGATTCTTTAACAAGCCCCTGAACAACCATCTTGAAGGCTTTAGTCATTCTCTGAGGTCCAAAACTCCAGCTACTCACAAGACTAAAATAATTATTTCAGCACCAATGTAGAGGTTTGGCTGGGGGGCGGGGCGGTGTCAATTGAGAAAGAGGAATAAAAATTTAGAACCAAAAGAAACATAAAACAAGAAAAGAAACAAATCTAAATATTGACTGATTGAACAGATAGGAATATCTCCACCCTCACATATTAGTTTGCAAAATGTGCTTGCCAGAAGCACATATAAACATACAAGACCAGCACAATCCAAACTTAGGAAATTAAAGCCAAGCCTGAGACTGCTGACAGCAGAGCATGCATATTAACTAGCTATTCAGGAAAGGTTGGTTTGAACAACTTTTTTAAAGCTCCTCTGAAGGTTAAAGATGCATTCATTAATCAAGCAAGCACTTAAAATGAAAAACATGAACCTCAACTCACCCTGTCAGAGAGATTACCAGATTCTTCATCTTCCTCCTCCTCTTCTTCCTCCTCCTCCTCTTCCTCCTCCTCCTCCTCTTCTTCTTCCTCCTCTTCTTCTTCCTCTTCTTCCTCCTCCTCTTCCTCCTCTTCTTCACTCATATGCTCTCCGGCAACATCTGCATCCGACTATAAAATCAAATCAAAGGAGAAGATAAGGTGGGATTGAGTGATGGAATGAACACTGAAAATTTGGAGTGATTTATTTTCATCTCTTTATTTTCATCTCTGCTAAGTCTAGGAACCAGAAGGTGTGTTTCTCTATTCAACACATTTCTATCTTCCTGATGGTATATTCCTCTATTAGTACCAATCAGCTTGAGACAAGCAGTCCAAAATAATCAGGACAAATGGTCTGAACACAGAAATTGCCAAGGGCATGAAGCATTGTAAAAATGGACCAGTCAAGGATGTGAAGGACAACTTTTTCTTTAAAGCAGGGGTGGGGGACATGAAACCTATTTGTTAATATACCAGAACTATCAAAGAAAAACCACATTTCTGCTTTAAAAAGAAAGCACACAGGGATGCATGCATCTTGTTAAAAGTTAAAATGCTGCTCTTGACTGTTACCACTGGGGTTGTGGGGTATCAGTGATCCCCCAAATCTGGAATTTGCCCACCCCTTCTAAAAAAGAGACAGGACATCTGTGTGTGTGTGTGTTTGTGTGTGAGAGAGAGAGAAGAGAAAGGAGAGAGTGCACCTTCAAGTTGCCTGTCAGCTTATGGCGACCCCAGGAATTTCATAAGGGCTTTCTTAGACAAGGAATACTCAGAGGTGGTTTTGCCAGTTCCTTCCTCTGAAATATAGTCTACAGTGCTTGGTATTCATTGGCAGTCTCCCATCTAAGTTCTAACCAGGCCTGACATTGCTTAGCTTCCAAGAACAGAAAGGACCTGGTGCCTTTAGCATACTGAGGCCTCAGGAGATCTATACTATAGATAATTTATACCCACAATTTTGATGTACACTGCCATTCTGTGAAACTACTGGGAAACCACAGAATGAAATTTGGACTGTGGAATTCAGCTTCCCAAGAATCACATGTTTCTTCCCCACTTGCTTGCAAACAAGTCACTAGTTCTTATGACAAACTTCAAAGGGAAGAGTGTGGGCAATGCCAGATCAGAGGACAGAAAATTCCAGTCATTCTAGGACAGAATTTCAATGCCAGTGCTGAGGCATAACTTCTCCTTTATTATCTTTATGATTGTTATGATCTTTATGATCTGTTCATCTGGGTTCATCAAAGCAGAAGATATCATGCAAAGAGAGATGCATGCTTCTTCAATTTATTCATCTCATAGAATTCAGCTTTCAGTTCAGAATTTGGGTTTGAGTCATGCAGAATTGTGATTTTTCCCAAAACACCTCTAACTCAGCTTATACATTTGACAAAGCAGAGGTTGGCATCCTGTTGACTACTCCCAAACAGAGCAGAACCATCCAACTGATTGTCCAATGGGGAGTCAACAAATAATTAAATTCAGTTGATTCAACACATCTACTCAAGACTGACAACAGGCCAGGTTGTGTTTAGGTCAGATGGTGTAAAGCACGGACTGGTTGCAGGTTTGAGAAGCCTCTTGGCAAAGCAGTCTGTGATGTTTTCTTGGAGAGGATTAATTAAGAACTAGCACTGGATGGCTGGGAGCTATTTTAATTTTCCATAAAGCCCATAAGACAGCAGTGAATTGTGAGAAATTAAAACGGCAGAGGCAAATACTGGAGAGCACCCAAGAGAATCCAAGGGAAAAGGGGGAGATGTGTCTCCAAGTGCTCAGTGGATGGTTTTCATTTAAAAATTAGCCCAACACATTTTGGCCCATGTATATATTTCCATGGCCTTCTTCAGGGCAATATGCTATCTAGCAGCAGAAGTTTCTGGAGCTGAACTTCTCATTTCATTTGCCGGACTGACAATAAACTAGAGACGCAGGCTCAAGAGTTGTTTTTTTTTAATTTTAGCAGATAGTCAGATAGGCCAAAATGTGTTGGGCTTGTTTTAAAATTAAAAAATAAAAATGCTCCACCGATTTTCCCTCAAATTAAAATGTTATCAACCTGCCCTGGATAGTTCTCAGTGGTAGGCTCTAATGAGAATCCTACCCACTGCCCAAAATGGTAACATCAGGCCTGGGCAAAAGACTTCAACATCATACAAAGCCCACAAACTTTATATGGGTTTGTAAGAGGTTAAAGTTAAATTTTAAAAAAAGGTTAAATTTTTAAAAGTATTGAAGACCTATTTCTTCCAGCAGGCCTACACAAGTTGATTTTAAACTATGAATTTTGAATTGGTATATTCTCATGACTGTGTTTTAATCTAGATTTATACCTTAAACAGTTTTTTGTGGTTTTAGTTATATATCATACTTTAATATATTGCACCCCACCTCAGGCCTTGGGGAGAGATAAGAAATATGTATTACTACTACTACTATTACCATTACTACCGTGGCCCCTCCACTTTCTCAAGGGTATGGGGAGCAGAATCCTCGTGAAAGTGGAAGAAATGTGAATAACTCCCCCCCCAATGCTCTCTCTCATTCCCTTCTAAGCTCTCCAGTTCTCGTTCCCATGCAAAATGGAAGGAAAATTTGCAGATGACACAAAATTGGAAGGGGTTGCTAATACCCCAGAGGACAGGATAAAATTTCAAAATGACCTTGACAGATTGGAGAACTGGGCCAAAGCTAACAAAATGAATTTCAACAGAGACAAATGTAAGGTCCTGCACTTAGGGATAAAAAATGGGATGCAAAAACATAGGATGGCTGGATAGCAGTACATGTGAAAGGGATCTAGGAGTCTTGGTAGATCACAAGCTGAACACGAATCACAGCAGTGTGATGTGGCAGCCAAAAAAGCCAATGCAATTCTTGGTTGTATCAATAGGAGGATGGTGTCTAGCTCAAGGGAGGTAATGGTACCACTCTATTCTGCATTGGTTAGGCCTCATTTGGAATACTGTGTCCAGTTCTGGGAATCTCAATTCAAGAAGGATATCAAGAAGCTGGAAGGTGTCCAGAGGAGGCCAACCAAAATGGTGAAGGGTCTGGAAGCCACGCCCTATGAGGAACGGCTTAGGGAGCTGGGTATGTTTAGTCTGCAGAAGAGAAGGTTGAGAGGGGACATGATAACCATGTTTAAATATTTGAAGGGATGTCATGTTGAAGAGGGAGTGGGCTTGTTTTTCTGCTGCTCCAGAGACCAGGACAAGGAGCAATGGGTTCAAGCTGCAGGAAAAGAGATTCCACCTAAACCTCAGGAAGAACTTCCAGACGGTCAGAGCTGTTCGGCAGTGGAATACGCTGCATCGGAGTGTGGTGGAGTCTCCTTCCTTGGAGATTTTTAAGGAGAGGCTGGATGGCCATCTGTCCAAGGGAGTACTTTGATGTGGGTTCCTGCATGGCAGGGGGTTGGACTGGATGGTCCCTGGGGTCTCTTCCAACTCTATGATTCTATGAAATAGGGGGTGGGGTGGGGTGGGGTGGGGAAAGGCTCATGCAAGCCTTCCTTTCCCCTCTGGAGCTCCACCTCCCACTCCTACGCATTTTGCCCCAGCACAGAGAGCTCGCCCAAGCCTTCCCCCATCCCCTTCTGTTTTGCTTCAGCATGAGTTCTCCCCTCAGAGGCAAAATGCACAAGAATAAGAGGAGGAAAACGGAAGGGGAAGGCACACATACTCACAAATAATGAAATTCATGAACATAAAACCTGCAAATGCAAAGGGAAGATTGTACCATTATTGTTGTTGTTGTTGTTGTTGTAACAATGATTATTATCATTCTATTTTCATTAGCCATTAACCATCTTTTATCCATCAACCCTGTCCCTCAACAACCCATGTCACTTCCACAGAAAACTTTTGTTCTCCCTACCTTGCTGTCTGAGTCAGCATGGCCGTCCACAGAGTAGCTGTCATAGAAGAGGGTGAAGTCGTCGCCCACTTCCGTCTCCCACTCCTGACTTCTTTCATCCTGTGAGGCAGTGGCAGGAGCGGTCATCTCTTCTGTCACTGTGATCTGGGAATAAAAGTTTATCCATTTCCATTACCTGTTAGTCTCTCGCAACAGACTATAGAATACACACGTCCCCCACGTATCTGACAGGTTAGGGACCAGCGCGCTGTCAGACAGTGGAAATGGTTGAAAAGCAGAACCCAGTCTTCTTCTTGTAGGGGACATGAGGGAATTCAGAAGCTTGTTTTGAACTGCATGTGCTGTTTGCGAAGTCTCTTAGTTGGCTTGGCACCTTTTCCCCCCTCTCAGTTCGCTTTGCAAGCAGCATGCACGCAGTCCCAAGCAATCCTCCATAATTCCTTCATGTTCCCTCCAGTAAGGAGAAGAAGAACTGATGAAAGAGCAGACGCCGAAAGAATGATACATGCCTATAATTTACAATTGTTGAAAGAGTGCAATGTCAAAAAATTAGTCTTCAAAAAGCAGGAGATGCCTGTAAAAGCACTATGAATGCACATCAACAACAATTAAATCATAGAGACAAGGTAAACAATGGTGCATTAGAGAAGCAATAAAAGGCTAAAACAGAATTTTGCACTGCAAACTAGCTTTTGCACAGCTTGGAAAAATTACTTTTGGAGACTACAACACCTAGAGTCCCATAAACTGCACAGAAGTTATAAATCTGAAACATAATTTTCCCAAGCTCTGCTCTTTGGGAATTGCACTGTTTGTACTGGGTTGGGACAGCGGGAATCAGGCTTGGCACAAAAGAGAAAACGGGGACAGTCCAGGAGAACCTCTCTGGATGGAAATCCCAAAGGCAGGGGCCCAACAGCAAAGACTTCACCCCTGATACTTCTCACTGAAATAAGATCAGGCCATCCTTCGGGTGGAAACAGAGGGGTATCTAGGATGAGGCAACTAGGGCGTGAGCCCCAGGCACCAATGCGAGAGGGGCAGAAAAAAAGTGGAACCCCCCTCCCATCCAGGTCTGGCCACCGCCCACCCCACACCCGCCACCACCACGCCCCCTTCCTGGCGCCCCCTGCCAGAGTCCTTCCTGGTTAGGTGGGGGGTAGGTGGGGGGGCGGTGGCAGCACCTAGCGGTGCAATTTCCAGGCTTGCCCTCAGCATTGGAGAACCTAGGTATGCCACTGGATAGGAATACAGATAAGTATGTTGGCTGGCTGGCTTGACTCTCCAAATGTAGATTTATGTTGCTTATTTATTAAATTACATTGGATTTAAATCCTGCCTATTTCCCAATATGGGACCCAAGCCAGCTCACAATTTGAGTTAAAACAATGGAGGATTCAAAAGTTTAAAAAGGCAAATTACATGAACAATCGTATGAAAAACATTCATTTAAAACAGTTTCTAAAAGGCAGTTAAAAATACAACGATAATGATATAAATATCAGCACAAGTACAACACATCCAATTAAAGACCTTCTGCAACAGACAGATAACAATCAAGACCCTGTATAAGCAGAAAGGTCTTCCTCTTGCCAGCAGAAAAAGAGCAAAGAGGGGAGCCAACCTTGATTCTGTGGTTCGGAGTCCCACAGTCTGGGAGAAGCCACTGAGAAGGCTCTCTCCTGCATCTTCAGCAAAGGTTGAAGTTTTGGAGTTCAGCTTGCACAATCCCTGATCATTAAGTCCCAAACATCCAGCAAAAACTACTGGCCTGAGGTACACAGTCCCACAGCATTACCAGCACTCCTCATGCCATGTGACAGCCAACCCCAACTTCACAGATGTACGCACACTATCAATTCATTAAACTTTGAAAACCAAGCACAAGAGCCAGGATCAACCTTGTCATCAAGCAGAATAAGGTGGCACAGCAGTTTTTAATCTTTTCTTTACCACAGACTCCATTTAAATATGTTTTGGTTTCCCTTTTTTTTGTATTGTAATATATTTTATTTTAAATTTTGAACATACAATATTACAACATATTACATACTGCAAATTACAAATTACATTTTTTTAATGCCAACCCCCCTTTTAACCTTCCTCAATCCCCATCGATGGCTTTAAAGGGAAATTTCAGTAACTATTACCCAAAATGTGGAATATTGTATTTCTCTCACTTCTTTGTACCCCTTTTCACCTTTAACCTTTTCGATCCAGAAGCCCCAATTCTCCCACCAATTTGTTCCATTTATTTGCCCATTATATCTCCCTTTCCTTTCCCTTAAAAAGTCAAATAGGAGAGATTCCACTATATAATGCATCCAATTTTTTTAATCCCAACATTTTCTTTTTTTTTAATACGTTTTGTTGCTTTAGACCACCAAGACTTAACTCAAGATTTAAAGTGCCTCAAATATTTACTCAAAGTTGCTCATCAAAGATCTTCAGATTTGGACAGAAAGGAGAAATAAGTGAATGTATACACTCCTATTATAATATTTTTGCTGGAACAATTCCATACAAATGTGCCTGCCTGTATATCTTTCCTTCTCTTTCTTTCTTCAATGTTTCTTCAAGCCTTCATAGACCCCCTGTGAGGATATCACAGCCTCCCAGGGAACCACAAACCACAAGTTAAGAACTGCTGAGGTGGCAGATGTGATGACACCGCTAAACAAAAACCAATCAGGCAGGTCTGAAAAGTATATGAGCCTTCCTTCATAGCCTGCACATGGCAACCCAACTGACACTATGTACCGTACCAGTCAAAAGGAGAGCAGTGCCCCTTGATCCAGAAGTTTTGGGAAATAGGCAGGATTTAAATCCAATTTAATTTAAAATGCTACTTATAGGACTTTGGGCCAGTGGATGAGTGGATTCTGGCCCTGGTAGTCCAAATTTTTTTAAAAAATATTTCTAAGCTCTATTCATACTCATGCAACAACAGTTTAACTCTACAACTACCTTACTCCTGAACTAAAGGAGGAGGAGAAAGGAAGGAGCAAGGGAGAAAGAGGCCCAAAGATATCCTGTCAGAACTATTCCTCTTGATGTCTTGCTTGCTTTGTAGTTTTCTGCTTTTGTGGTTAGCACTCGGAGGCAGCTTTGAACCATCTGCAGATGTTTGCAAGCGCAAAGTCTTTCAAAGTCACAACTCCATTCAAGATGGTTGATAAGAAATTTGAGTTTTTATTGGCCCCAACAGGGTGAGCTAAGACTTTAAAGCTCTATACAGCTTGAGGTCAGGTTATTTTAAAAACTGTATCTTCCTATATGAGTTTAAAGATCTTCAGTGGAAGGCTTTCTCTTGGTGCCATCTCCGTTACAGGAATGTTGACAACAATGCAAGTGAGAGTTTGAAGGAGGAGGAGGAATAGAGTCTTCTCAGGGACTACTCCCAGGCTGAGGAATTCCTTCCCACAGAAGGCTCAGTTGTCCCCTCTCTCTGCTTCTTTTTGCTAGCAGGCAGAACTTTTGTATTTAGACAAGACTTTGGCTGTTGGATGGTTGTGGCAGGAGGGCCATTCAATGTGATGTACTTTACTTATATCTTCCTTATTGCTGTGTGTTTTCTAGTCATTTCCGACCTATGGCAACCTGAAGGTGAACTTCTCTTGGGGTTTTCTGGAGCTGAGTGTGTGTGATGCACCCAAGCTCAACCAGTGGGTTTCCATGGCTGAGTGGGAGACTGAACTCTGGTCTCCAGGGTCGTAGTCCAACCCTCACATCATTATACATCACTGCCTCTGTATATTCTTTATTATGTTTTAAACTGCTTTTAAATTAGTGTTTTCAATAGGATTGCTTGTTCAACTGTTTTTAAAACCTGTTTATTATTAGGGTTTTTGGCTACAATTTGTTTTATTATATACTGTAAGCTGCCTTCCATCGTACGCCAGGATAAAGATAGGAGATAAACTGAATAAAAGTAAATAAATAAAGTATATTAGCTTATTGGACAAGAACACAGAAAATCTGCCTCTGAAACCCTGTAGGAAACATACACTGAGGTCTATGTATTTGTTAAATTTGCTTCTTAATCCAGTAAACTGACATTTAGCTGACATTCAGGTACCAGGAAAGTGTCAAACAAGGCTAACAACAAGATTAAAAACCATCAAATCAATAAAAATCACTGGACTAATCTCAATTTGAGCAGATAGATTGAAAAGAATGGGGCAGAGCTACAAAATGGCGCATGATTGTAAGCACACAACTACATTATCCATATGCATTCTCCTTGTACATGCTTTTTAGCCTAGCATCATGCTCCATGACACTTAAAATCTTATACAGAGTAGTCAGAAGACACTGGCAATCTGACAGCACCACCACAGGATAGCACTATATTTTCAGTGTTCACACAAGGGGCATCTCCAATTAAAATTTATTTGGAATGAGAAATGCTTAAATAAACTAAGAAGAGGAAAAACAACAAAGTAATATGAAACAGCAGGAATTTAGAATGCATTTGGGATATCTGGCATCTCCACATGATCAAACATTGATAACTTCACACACCATGTCAGAAGATGGCTTCCACGGCCTCGAACGATTTTTATTATCTTTGAAACCTTGGTGAACAGCCTGCTGGAAGCAGCAAAGGAGGATGCAAGACTTATCTTTGACATAGGGCAGCAAAATAGGCTTTATCAACTTTTGTGGTTTTAGGAGAACCCAAACTTCTCATATTACTTTTGTTCTCTGCCACTTTTGCTATTAGCTAACACTACACATCTTTTGCATTAGCTGAATACCAAACTCCAAAATTCTTTTTTAGAGATGAGGAGAGGGAGAGTATTCTGGGAGCTATAGTTCTCAAAAGTAATTTCCCCAAGCTCTGTTCATTAGGAATTGCAAATGTTGTGCATATAAAAAACTCAAACCACACCAAAAAACCTCCCAGCTGAGTAGCCTCAGAGAACAAGTCCGTAATTTTTAGTGGTTCTGGTGACTCAGAAAGGATAAGACTTAGGCACTAGGTGTCGGGAGTCCTCCATGTTTTATTGTTTTAGGATAGCAGTAGACTGAGGAAATAGTGATAGTAGGCTGTTAGCTATTCCCAGGCGCCAACCATTCCTTCTGGCTGGAATTTCAAAGGAACCATTTGGCATGATGACGTTCGTTCTTTTACAACTATCTTAGGAGAAACTGTCTGTTAAAGTGTAAGGTGGGGGAAAACGTTCCATTCTCGAGCTTTAACGTCTGAAGACAGCATCCCTTACTATGTTACAATAAATCTTCTATTAAGTTTGTTGATCCGTGTAAGAGTGAATCTGTTCCTGACAGAAAGCTCGAGAATCCTTTCAAAAAATGCACCAATTGATGGACCAGTCGATTACTGAAGAAGAGCAAGGATCTGCAGAATCTGATGGAGCTACAGAAACTGAAGTGCCCCTGGATACCAAGACAAAATTGCACCTGACCGAGGCTATGGAAACCCCCACAAGCGGCCAAACCTGGGTCTGGGGAGAAAAGCCACATACGTCGTTGAGACAACGCAGAAGGGCTGCTAGATGGGATACATCAGCAAAAGACCTATCCCTTTTGGAGGAGATAAAGCAAATGGAAACCGAACTGGAAAGAAAAGATGAGGAGATACTCGAACTCAAGACCATGCTACGCGAGATGCGCATCCGTCCCTCGCAGACAGGGAGATCACCAGGAGGAGAACCACGAGCGGCTGTCTCGGCGGCAGGCACCCCTGGTCCGCCCCAGCAACCAACAGGGCACACGCCAGCGCCACTGTTACTCAGAAATGTGGGAGACCTGAAAGCGACCTTCAACGGGAAGGGGGAGAAACTCTCCTTTTTTTTGACTATGGCAAACAATTTCATGATTGATCACGGCCATCTATTTCGGGATGATGCGGCCCGAATTCGATACCTAAGCCAGAGGATGAAAGGACTGGCAGCAGACTGGGTAGCGAACCTATATGACTCCCGCGCCCCCGAAACTGAAAATCTGCAGCTCTTCATGAACCATCTGCGGGAACGCTTTGAAGACCCCCACTTATTGGAAAACACCAAATATCAACTGAAACGAATGAAACAAGGCAGGAACGATGTGGGGACGTATTCCCGTGAATTTAGAAACCTGGCCACCAAAGTCCCGTGGAGTGATGAAATTCTAATTGAGTTATACAAAGATGGACTAAATCCTGATATTCTACACGGGTGCTTAATGCAGGCCAATCCACAGACCCTGCTAGGTTGGGTCAGACTAGCTACTGAAATGGAAGGCATAACCCAGACTGTTCAGCTGAACCGACAAAGACAAGACGTGCCAAAACGACAACCTCGCGGTCCCACCGTCCTCAATGCTGAGGAACGGAACAAACGTCTCCGTTTGGGCATGTGCTTTAACTGTGGAAAACCGGGCCACCTCGCCAACACCTGCCGCGGAAACCAAGCTCCGACTGGGACTAAGGGAGCACGAGCAGACCCAAAGGATATAGAATTCACACATCAGACAGCGGCCGCCAAACAACCACTTAGACGCACTTCTAAGGACCCTGCAGCGGCGACAGGAGACTCCGATCCCGATGATGAAACCACCTCTTCGTCCTCATCTGACATAGATGGAGATTCTAAACCTGACTGCGATGACTGGCAAGCGGCGGGAACATCTGTAAGTACTCCTAAAATTCCCCATTTCTACGCCACGGTTGCGATTAGTGGCAGCGATGGGACTTTGCATGTACATAGGGCATTAATTGACTCTGGCTGCTCCAGAAGTTTGTTACACCCCAAATTGGCCAAACAATTGAAAACTCTTTATGAGCCCTTGGAATGCCCCATCAAATTAACGCAAATGGATGGGACCTCAATGACTGGGGGAGTAATTAGTAAAATCACTAAGCCCATCTCATTTCAAATGGACAAAAACAATTACAGCATGCGATTTCTAGTTCCCAAGGCGATGCAGTTCAAATTGGTCTTGGGAATCGATGGCTTCGTGAATATAACCCCCAGATAAACTGGACTGCTGGCACTATGTCCTCTTCAGATGAAAACTTTTCTATTCCCCATGAAGAATTGCAACAAATTCCTTCACACTACCGAGACTTCCAAAAGGCTTTCCACGAAAGGGAGGCTGACAAATTGCCTCCCCACACGGACTTTGACTGTAAACTGGAATTAGTTGACGGGGCCACCCTGCCTAAACCGAAAATTTATCCCATGAGCCAAAAAGAACTCCTTGCTCTCAAGAAGTTCCTAAATAAAAACTTGGCTCGCGGCTTTATCAAGCCCTCTACAGCCCCCACGGCGAGTCCTGTCTTCTTCCGAAAGGAAAAGATCCCAGCGCGGATCCGAGACTGATAGTTAACTACTCTGCTATTAACCAGGTTATTTCCTCCAATTGTTACCCCATACCTCTGATACGGACTGTTTTGGACCATCTTGTTCAAGGAAAATATTTCACCAAACTTGATCTTAAAGAGGCTTTTCATAGGATTAGAATGGACCCGGACTCTGAGTGGCTCACCACCTTTGCAACTCCTCTAGGTAACTTTAAATGGACGGTTCTTCCCTTTGGCTTACAATCGGGGCCATCTGTGTTCCAAATGTTTTTGAACACCATTTTCCATGACTTGTTGTATCAGGGGGTTCTGATTTATCTGGATGACATTTTAATTTACGCAGATTCCATGGAATCTCATGTGTATTGGTTCGTGAAGTGTTACGAAGGCTTATAGATAACAACCTCGTGGTTAATCTATCTAAATGCCAATTTGACACCCAAACTTTTGATTACTTGGGATATAGGATAAGATTGTTCACTTAAAATGGACCCTTCGAAGATTAACTCCATTTTGCAATGGCCCGTCCCTAAAACTGTGAAGCAACTGCAGCAATTTCTTGGTTTTGCGAACTTCTACCGGAACTTTATTGAGGATTTTGCTGCCATAACGCTTCCACTCACCAACCTTCTACGGAAACCTAAAGGATCCACTGCGGGCAAGGCGCATAGATTTTGTTGGTCGCCTGAGTGTCAATCGGCTTTGACCATTTGAAATCTAAATTTACGTCTGAGCCCTTACTCCTTTTTCCCGACAGTACGAAGCAATTCATTGTGCAAACGGATGCTTCGGACTTTGCCATGGCAGCCGTTCTTTTACAACATGACACCACAGGAGCACTCAGGCCTTGTGCTTTCATTTCAAAGAAATTTTCCCCTCAACAAGCTAATTGGCCTATTTGGGAGAAAGAAGCCAAGGCTATCCATTTTGCGCTGTCCTCTTGGCGTCATTTGCTTGAAGGGGCTCGACTCCCCTTTGAAGTTTGGACTGATCATAGGAATTTGCAAGCCTTACAGTCTGCTAAGAAACTCTCCCCTAAGCAGGCGAGATGGGCTGAATTTTTCCAGAGATTCCGATTTAAAATTGTTTTCAAACCTGGCCGAACTAACCAACTGGCGGACCCTCTCTCTCGACTTCCCTGTTTTGCGGAATCCCCTGCTACGTCCTCCCACTCCAATACCTTGTTTCCTGCCTCCTCTCTGGCTTCTCAAGTGACTACTCGTGCATTAGCAAAGACAAGGCTTTCTGCCTCCTCTCTTTGTGACTCCGCTCTCCGCGATGCTATCATTCATGCAGCGCATGCAGACTCCTGGCTACCGGCAAACAAGGATAAAATAGAATGGGTTGACAATCTCCCCTTTTATGGCACCAAGGTCTACGTTCCCCCTGCTGCCCGCGAGCAGGTACTTCATCGTTATCATGATTCCAAACCCGCTGGACATTTTGGGTTTTGAAGACATTGCATGCGATTCGCCGCCTTTTTTGGTGGCCTGGATTAAACCCCTCCGTGCAAACTTACATTAAGCAGTGTGCCACTTGCAACGTTTCTAAGTCGCCCACATCTAAACCTCAAGGGCTCCTGCAACCTCTGCCTGCGCCTGCTACCCCCTGGTCGGTCATCGCATGGGATTTTCGTGTCTCTTCCCTCTTCACACGGCTTTCATGTTTTTGGGTTGTTACTGATCACTTTTCCAAGCAATGTCATTTTGTGCCTCTAAAGAAACTACCCCGTGCTGACCAGCTGGCTGACCTGTTCGTTAATCATTATGGAAACTTCACGGACTACCTTCGGTGATCATTTTGGACAGGGATCCAATTTCACTTCCAAGTTTTGGACTTGTCTACTGAAAACCCTGGGAGTCACTCAGAAACTTGCAGTGCTTATCACCCTCAAACAGATGGCCAATCTAGCGTGTTAACAAATCTCTTGAACAATTTCTTAGGTGTTTTGTTTCTGAGAACCAAATGATTGGGCTCCGCTCCTTCCGTTCGCTGAGTTTGCCATCAATTCTGCGGTTCATACCTCTACTGGGAAACCCCCCTTTGAAATAGTTTACGGCTTCCTTCCTTCTCCTTTCCCCCCCCTCTCCCCCTCTTCCTCCGCTCCTCCTTCTGTTTCTGCTTGGGTCTCTAAATTTTCTGGCATTTGGCAATCCGTCTCAGATGCTATAGCATCCGCTAAAGCTTCCCACAAACGTTTCGCTGACCGTAAACGGCAGCCTAATCCCCTTTACCAGCCCGGGGATTTGGTTTTCCTTCTTCTAAAAACATTTCCTCTCCTTCTCCGTTAAAAAACTTTCCCCTCGTTTTCTCGGACCTTTTCCTGTGAAAAGGGCTATTAATGATGTCTCTTTTGAACTAGATCTCCCTTCTTCCCTCAAGGCTATTCATCCTGTTTTTCATTCCAGTTTGCTGAAGAGGGCACCTTCGCTGACTTCTTCGCCGGCTGATGTTCCTCAACGCCCCGACTGACTTGCTACTGCATTCATATTACTATTTAGTTTTCTTGTCTTTCTACTGTTCCGTGATATTTTCTATATTTTGTGTATCTTTATGTATATATTTTTTTAAAAAAGTGGGGCAGGAGTTGAGGAGTCCTCCATGTTTTATTGTTTTAGGATAGCAGTAGACTGAGGAAATAGTGATAGTAGGCTGTTAGCTATTCCCAGGCGCCAACCATTCCTTCTGGCTGGAATTTCAAAGGAACCATTTGGCATGATGACGTTCGTTCTTTTACAACTATCTTAGGAGAAACTGTCTGTTAAAGTGTAAGGTGGGGGGAAAACGTCATTCTCGAGCTTTAACGTCTGAAGACAGCATCCCTTACTATGTTACAATAAAAACTTCTATTAAGTTTGTTGATCCGTGTAAGAGTGAATCTGTTCCTGACACTAGGTCTACTGAGAAAGACAGAATTGGACTCTGAAGAACCTTCCTCTCTCTTTTATTCCCAACAGATGTGGTGTATGGGCCAGTCCTTCCCACAAATGCCTGTTGATTCTTTCCCCGGTTTCTTCACAGACAATCAATGGTCTTCAAGGCACTTCTAAAGTAATGTTTGTGTGTCCAAATGGACACCCAATCTTTGCTTTTAGATATCCAATTGAGACAAATGGATACATAGGATTTAATCAATAGATTGTAAGATTCCCACCCGTTTTCAAAAAGTTACTGCAAACCAAAAATTAAAAAAAAAACCCAAACCCTTTCAGATACCTATCTTTTGCAATCCCAGATTATTTGCATTTTTAATCAGTTTTTCACCAAAGTTTTGCTAACAGTTCTAGAGGAATTTTCTTCTTTTCTAATCCAGGTATTTTTAGCAGTGAGCATGATAATAAAAAAATAGCTAGGATACTGATGTCTATAAATGAATTTGCAGCTCAGGACTGACCCCCCCTTTCTAAAAAAGGAAAAACCACTTTCAACACAGTCTGAGTGGCTGAATACACATAAAGGAGAAACTTCCACTCATGGACCTTTTTTAAAGGGAGAATGGATATCCAGCAACCATTTCTTTAGAAATGGTTCTGCAAGGCTTGGTCAACAAATTAGCTAAGGGAGGGGGACTTACCTGTTCAGCTTGCAGTTCACCTCCCTTGGCTCTGCTCTCCACATAGAGAGGGAGACTTTGGTACTTCACAACAGGGCTCCTTATTACTACAGTGCATGAGAATCTAACTTCTGAGGAGCCACATGACCAGACTGTCTCAGCTTCAGGGCCTGCACTGGGGGGAGAGGGCGGCACCTCCCAGGCCTCCAGGAGGAAAGAGAAATTGAAAACTGGCAAGTTCTCTTAAAGCTACACACACACGCCCCAACAAATCAATCCACAGTAAAAAAGATTCACATGGTTCTTGAGATTCTGGTGGACTGCAACTCCCAGCATTCTTCACCAAATAACTATTCTAGCAAGGACTGATGAGAATTAAGTTTAACTACCTGTGGGAGGCTGCAAGAGATTCCCATGTTAGTCTAAATACATAGCACTGTTGTCCACTGCTCAGGCCCTATACTGTCCCAAGCACTCCTCTCCAACACGGACACAAATATATCAGGTTTACCCTGTAGGAAGGTCATACAGCGTTCTACCCCTCTGGTGCAAAAAAAAAAAGCACAGTCATCCCTCTATATTTGCTAGGGTTAGGGGCACAGGACCCCCATGAAAGTGAAAAAACCATGAATAACTCTAGGCCCTCCCAAACCATATTTAACATACAAAAAAGTACAGTCAGATTTCCACATTTGCAGGTTTGACATTCACGGATTTGATTATTTGCGAGTTTCTGTAACCCCTGCTCCCCCATCTCAGGTACTACTTTTTTTGCGGGGGGGGGGACTTTCCCTCTTGGTGGCTTCAATTAGGCTGCGCAGCTCTTGAAAATCCTCCCTCCAGTCCTGCTCCTCCTCTTCCACCAGCCACTGCCTGACCAGTCAAGGACAGCCCAAAGACTGATTTCTCAGCACCACAAGCCCTCTCCCAAAACTCTTCACATACCCAAGGAAGGAGATGGGCAAGACAGAGGAAGTACATGACCACCATGCCAAAACCATCTCCTTTTCTTGACCTGGTTTAGACATTGGGTACACACTCTCCCGACCCGTGCCTCAGCCCCCTTCACAAAGACACACACATTTTTTTGCGAATTTTTCACTTTTGCGCGGGTCCTGTGCCCCTAACCCTAGTGAATATGAAGGACCAAATGTATGATCACCATATTCAACACACCATGGATCCCTCTGAGGCACCAGGGTTCCTTCAGAAGACAGAAGAGGGTGGCTGGTGGGGCTTACTGCCACATCCACTGCTGCCCCACACCATTTTTAATAGGGACTTACAAGCCCCGTTAGCAGTTTCTCAGTCTCACGAGGCTTGCAGTCCCTATTAAAAAATGGCATAGGGAGGCAGCAGAGGTGACAGCAAATAATCCATGAATAATCAAATCCACAAAAGTGAAACCTGCAAATGTGGAGGGCTGCCTGTATAATGATTATGATGGATCTCTTCTCCATGCTCACCCTGCAGTTTAAAGCCCTTGATCTCCTGTGACTCACCCTTTTTTTTACCCTCAAGATTCCTCCCTAGCTCTGATACTAGGGGCTCAAGGTGATCCCTATATGAACCAGTGGATATGCTGTTCAGTGAATTCACTGAACACTGAACCACCCTTTCTATCAAAACTTAACAAGAATGGCCAGACACAGAGTAAGAAAGAACCAACAACTAGTACGTTTATTGATACACAATTAGATGAAATATTAATTCCTCACCTATTTAATCCTTTACAGCTCCCCAAAACACTATTCACTTCTTCTACCTGGCTGACTGTCCCAACTCTATATACTGATTTGCCAGATCTCTATGCCATTTCCCCCTATCTCCCTGCAATATTTTCCCCGTACCTATGTCATCCTTTCCCTATCTGCCTTTGTCAGGACAGATGGCTCCTGTCATAGGCCATTTCTGCATTCCACTATTATAGTGCTATTATTCCACTTTCAACATCCTGTGGAATCCTGGGGTTTGCAGTTTAGAGAGGGGCCTTTAGAATCCTCATCCAGAGAGCTCTTTGGCCTTCCTAAACTACAAACCTCAGAATTTCACAAGATGTTGAAAGTGGAATCATAGCACTATAACAGTGTAGGGTGGAAATGGCCATGGTATGCTGAATGCATTAGTCTGGCTCAGCTAGATCAAACAGGGCATTACTTTGATACAATACTATTATGTATCACTTGCTAATTGCTACCCACAATTATGTATCCAGTTGGAACTTCTAAAGTATTCTAAGGCACCAAATGATTAATTGCTATATTGTTTATGTCACTCTGTATTGGGCAAGAGGGAAGAAGATCAGAAAGAGGAATGCATAACTAATGGGAAGGTGTTATGGGAACAAGCAATGCAAAGATAAGGTGACAGGACTTTGTCTTTCCTCCCAGGATGAAAGACATGTAAATAACAAAGGGTCTGGGAAAATGCTTATACTGGTGGGGTGATGTGACATTTATGACTTTCACCAATCATTGCTATGTGTGCCTAAATTTGTACAACAAGGTATAAAATCTGTAACCATCCAATCTGCACTAGTCTCAGCAACCTTTCAGGAAAGTTGATGTGTTGTTTGCTTTATTCCAAATAAATGCTTCTGTTCTAAATCTGAGTGAAGTTTGAAGTGTAAGTTATCCAGGGCATGATAGCTTTTCTGTCAGAGAAGCCTCAGTTTTGGATCCATTCTCCCCTGCAGGTAAGCCTCCCTTCACAGCATTCTCTCAGCTGTAGCTGGGTGACACCAACCAGAATTGCCCAGCATCTCTTTTCGATATGACACTGAGCTACTTGCTGATGCTGGCATATAGCTATGCTGGTGGGGGAATTTTAGAAACTGTCATCAAAAAGTAACTTTCCCAAGCACTGAATATAGGCATCTTGATGGACTTGTATCTACATGCTTTGGCAAGGTAGTTCTTTAAATGTATAAAAACTGGAAAAATAAGATCTGCTTTAGAAATGTTATGAACTCCTGAGTTGTATTGCCACAGCACATGTGGGATTTCCTTCCCCAGCAAGCCGCTAGTATCCTGGCCAGTCCCTGAAACAATGTTCTATTTATTTATTTGAGATACACACACAGACCACTTTCTTCCAGCAAGCACAAGATAACATACAAAACTATCCTTCTCTTCACTTTATCCTCAGAACAACCATGTGAGACAGGCCAGACTCAAGAGAAAGTTATGGCTAGGTACTTGCTCAGTTTATTGGCTCAATTTGGACTTGAACCTGAAATTCCAAAATTCCAGTCCAACATAAAGCCACAGTGGATCTATCCATGCATTTCTGAGGCGGTGTAACCTACTTGTGAAAATGATATCACCCAAGAGTTTCAGACAGGGAAAACCTTTGCCTAAATCTAGCTAAAGTCAAAACTACCAAATTGTAGCCAAAGGTTTGCTGACATATTTACACTAACAAAGGTCCCACCCACACTACACAATTATAGTGTTGTCATTCCAGTTTAACTGCCCTGGCTGCATCCTACAGAATCCTGGGGCTTGTAGTTTAGTGAAGTACTTGAACTCCCTGGTTGAGAATTCTAAACACCCAAACTGCCAATCCCAGGATTCCATAGGATGGAACCATGGCAATTAAAGTGGTATAAAAGCACTGTAATTCTGTGTGTGAATGGGCCCCTGGTGTATAAACAGGAGGTTATGGGAGACAGTCTCAGCTCTCATCTGTCCTGTCACCAGAACTTCCCTACACACATATACCCGCCTTTCTCCAACCTAGTGCTCTGAAAATGTTTTATACAACACTTCCCACCACCCCAACTAACACAGGCAGCAGTGTGGTATCATGGGAGTTGAAGTTCAAAACTTATGAAGGGCATCTGTTTGGAAAAGGTTGCCATACAACCCAGGCCCCTAATAAGTACTACCTTCCCTCCACATTCTCAGGTTTCACCTTTGTGAATTTGACTATTCATGAGGTACATACATGCCTCCCTAGCCCATTCTCCTCCTCCCATGCCAAAGCAAAAGGCAAGAGGAGGGTGAGGAAGGTTTCTTCTCTGCCTCTGATGCTCCTCCCTCCCATTTCCTTGCCTTTGGCCCCAATGCGGAAAACACGTGTCGAGGCATAAGGCATTGAACTTGGAGGGCAGAAGCCACGTGTACACCATCCTTTTTCAACTCTGCTGTTCCCCACTCCCATTCCATAACCTTTGGCCTTGGCTCAGAGAACACGTGCCGAGGCAAAAGACAAGGAATGGGGAGGAAGGCATACGCACACCTTCCTTCACAGTGTGGTGCTTCTCACTCCCATTCCCTTGCCTTTTGCCCAAGTGTGGAGAAGGAAGCCTCACATGCCAGAGCAAAAAGTAAGGGGATGTAAGGGGGGAGCCCCATAAGGGAATGGGAATGGGAGCAGGGGGGGAGTTATTTGTAGTTTTTCCACTTTTGCAAAGGTACTGTGCCCCAAGCTCTTGTGAAAGTGGAGGGGCCACTAAGTGAATATTTTCCCTCATACATAACCTACATGACAGAAAGAGGAAGAGCAGACAGGCAAGCCTACATCTTGCCCACCCCAATGGATGCTGGTACTATCACTACTGACAGCCTCTCCTGCCAACTTCCACCTTCCTCTACCCTGCCACAGAGAGGAACAAAGAACATTTAGGCACACTTCCATCTTACCTAGATCAGCTGCTGCCAAGAGCCACCCTTCCTCTAGCTATCAGCTGCAACTACAAAAGGAACCTTTCCCTACAATTCATACATAAATTGATCAAGCAGTGGCAACAAGGTTAAGGTCTGAGCCTTGAACTTCAGAAGATACACGTGGACCCTATTCACACTACACAATTACAGAGCTATGATTCCACTAATTGCTATCGCAACACCCTGAGAAATCCTGGGATTTGCAATTCAGGGAGTGGTATTTAGAATTCCCAGCCAGAGAGCTCTACTGACTCACCAAACTGCACATCCCAGGATTCCACAGGGTGGAGCCATGGCAGTTAAAGTGGAATCACAGCAGTGTAAATATGTAGCTTGCAAAAGGCCTCAGATCCAGTTCTTTGTTTGCACACACACATAAGAAGACATTTTACTGGTTAAGACAAAAGCACACCGCAAGAACTCAGCAAGCAGTGCCAAAAACAAGATACCACTGCCTCTCTCCCTCAGCTCACAGCTAGCAACAGCTCTTCCAAGCAGGCTGCATGAACCATTTCCATCTATTTGGCTTATCAGAGGCAATGAATGTAACTTTTCCCTCTTTCCTCCATATCCCTTTTCCCTTGTGTGTTGTACCTTGTAAATCCAAGGGCAGGGACTATCATATTACTTATTCTGTCCTTCTTGCCTGAAAGGAGGGAACAAGTGCTTTTTTAAAAAAATGAAAACAAGAAAAGGAAGAGGGCTCTTGGATGCTGAGGAAAGACTGTCACCTGATAAAGAACTAGGGAAGAATCTGCAGTGAATGGCTTTTTTATCAGGTTGGACTGAATCTGCCCTTTGGATAGGTCCTTTAAAGGACTTATTTTGAACTAATTTTGGGAACAGATTCAGCACCTCAGAGTAGATTCACTGCACTTCTGACATAAAAGCAAACAGCTACTACTGCACATATACAGAATCATAAAGTTGGAAGGGACCATATGGGGTATCCAGTCCAACCCTCTACAATGCAAGAATATACAATCAAAGCACATGACAGATAGCTATCCAGCCTCTGTTTAAAAACCTCCAAAGACGACTCCACCACACTCCAAGACAGCGTATTTCACTGCCAAACTGCTCTTACCATCAGGAAGTTCTTCCTAATGTTTAGGTAAAATCTCTTTTCCTGAAGTTTGAAGACATTGCTCCATGTCCTAATCTCTAGGGCAGCTTGCTCCATCTTCCATATGACATCCCTTCAAATATTTAAACATGGTTATCACATCACCCCTCAACCGCCTCTTCTCCAGGCTAACCATACCCAGTTCCCTAAGCCGTTCCCTACAGAGCATGGTTTCCAGGTCTTCTACCATTTTGCTTGCCCTCCTCTGGACACATTCCAGCTTGTTAATATCCTGTCCTTCCTGAACAGTGATACCTAGAACTGGACACAGTATTTCAGGTAGGGTCTGACCAAAGCAGAATAGAGTGGTACTATCACCTCCCTTGACCTAGATACTATACAGTCAGCCCTCCACATTTGCAGGTTTGACATCCACGGATTTATTTGTGAGTTTCTTCAATCCCTGCTCCCCCACCTCTGGTACTACTTTGGGGGGGGGCTTTCCCTCTTGGTGGCTCCAATCAGGCTGCTCAGCTCATGAAAAGCCTCCCTCCAGTCATCCTCCTCCTCCTCCACCAGCCACCGCCCAGCCAGTCGAGGACAGCCCAAACCTTGATTTCGCAGTACCAGAAGCCCTATCCCAAAGCACTCCATATACTCAAGGAAGGAGATGGGCAAGAGAGAGGAAGTGCATGACTACCATGCCAAACATCTCCTTTCCCTGACCTGGTTTAGACACTGGGTACTCATTCTCCCCACTCGTGCCTCAGTCCCCTTCCCGCAGACATACAATTTTTGATATTTGCAAATTTTTCACTTTTGCGAGGGTCCTGTGCCCCTAACCCTAGCGAATATCGAGGGCCAAGTGTACTCCTGTTGATGCAGCCTAGAATCACATTGGCTGTTTTTAACCTGCTGCATCACACTGTTGGCTCATGATCAGCCCAAAATATATGCTTATCAAAATATTTTAGACACTGCTAATACGGCCCAAAGAGGAACAAAGATAAGGTGAAACCGTCCAATTAAAACAAACAAACAAACCTCAAGAGTCCACGTGCCCCCCCATCCCTTGACAGTTGTCCACCCCAGTATATGTTCACATAGAGATGTACATGTGCTTGTTTCAAACAGATATTAAAATTTCCAGGAATTTTGAAAGCATGAGAAAAAAAGCAGTTTTTTCCCCTGGAAACAACACAAATTAAGAAAGATCCTAAAAAATGATACATCAGCATCCTTTACAAATTGAAATGTAAAAATGTATTATTTATAATTTTGTTTGGCATGATATTTTCATGCCTGCTGTATTAAAAGCACAGACATTTATTATAAATTAACATTATTCAAACATTCAATAGAAACTGAATTCTCCTTTATTTTTTGTTACATATGATCCACAACATCCTAAACTGTAACTCTGTAACCAGAAAACTGTAACCAAAAAATTCCAGAATCAAATGTATCTTATGGTGAAAAAGATGTTGAAAATAAATTTCCAGAAGGAACCAGAGTATTTGCTGAGTCTGATGGAAGATTCACTGGAAAAGAAGCATGGCAGAGTTCTACAATACATGATGACAGCAAGATTGCTACACACATAGAAAAGGAAGAGTATTTAGATTCCAGCCAAAGAAGATTGGTTGGTTAAATTGAAGGATTTAGCAGAGTTGGATAAACTGATACTTCGTATAAAAAAGAAAACAACAAAGTATTTTATGAGAGGCTGGGACTGGTTAATGCATTTTTTACAAGACAAAGAGATGAATGTAGCAGCTACTGGTTTTGACAATTTGTACATGGTAAATTCAGCAAAGGAAGTAACGTCTTTATTATATGTACGTATCAGAAGCTGTTTAGCTAATGTGACTTATAGTTAAGTTGGGGGAGTTGGAAACCAATTTCTTTTCTATTAGGTACAGAGGTGGTTATTATGTGGGTGAGGTAGCTGTGTTATGTAGTTGTACAGATAAGTAGTGTTGTATTGTGTGGTGTTTTGTTGTGCAGTGTTATAAATAAAACTAAAAAGATTTTGTTTAAAAAATAGGGAAAAATAATAGTTTTCGACTGTTCCTTTTACCACTTTTCACCATTAGGTATGCTGGTTAAGGCAGCTGGGTTTTGCATGTGGAAGGCCTCATGATTCCCACTCGTGTCCTAGATGCTTTGGCCTACAATGTTGTTCAACACTATCCAGCATGCCCAATAACAAGGGACTGTGGAGTAGCAGTCCTGAGGATGGATAAAGACTGCACAACCCTCTGATCTAGACACAACACATTTTTGCATTATGTAAAAAGTCTTTTTCCACCTTCATAATATATCTAGGTTGACTCAGTTAACGAGCTCACTCATGAAATTTGTTTGCAACCGATGCACCTGGTCAGTGAAGATGTCTTTAATCAAACTGAGAGCTTTAATCAAGATTAGATGTTACACAGTCAGAAATATCTGAAAGTTTTTTGTTTTAACTTGACGATGAAGAGAGGCCTACCTCAGTTGTAGCTCTGGGACTTGACCGCTGGAGCGAAAGAGGCATCCTCTTGTGCATTGCGTCAGACATATAATCATACTTCCTGCGTTTGGCAGGTTCTTCTTCAGGGGGAGAAGAAAACAGGAGAGATTATTTATTTATTTATTTATTTATTTATTTATTTTTTTAGGAGAGATTGATTGGTTTATTATTTCCTCCACATTTGCAGGGGTTAGAGGTACAGGACCCCGGCAAAAGTGGAGAAACCACAAGTATCTAAAGGTCCCTCAAACCATATTACACACACACAACCAAAATTATAACCCACAGATTCCAATGCACAGTACCCAAAAAATTTGAATCTGTGGAAGGGAGCATGCCAGCTGCCCAGTTCTGCCTCTGAGGCAGTGGGGTTCCTTTGCAAGGCAGAAGTGGGAGGCTGGAGGAACTTGCTGCTGACTCCGCTGCTGCCCTACGTTAGTTTTAATAGGGATTTACAAGCCTCACCTCGTGTTCCTAGTTTCTCTCAGTCTTAAGAGACTTGCAGAGAAACTGCAAATGCAAGACAAGACTTATAAGTCCCTATTAAAAATGATGCAGGGGAGCAGCAGAGGCAAATGATCCGCAAATAATCAAATCCGCAAAAGTTAAACCTGCAGAAGAGGAGGGCCAACTGTACTGCTGCTTTCCAAGACAGCTTACAAAAGTTAACAGATGCAGCTAAAGTTTTTCACTGTACAAAAGTTAAAAAATAAATAATCAATAAATGAAAGGCAGATCACAAACCAGGAAACACATAAACAACAAAGCACATGAAAGGCCCTTGCCCAGAGGACTCAGCCCTCCAAGGACTGATGAAACAAAAAGGTATTTGCCTGCCTACAGAAGGACACCAAGTAGGGAGTTCCAGAGCACGGGAGTAGCCACTGAGAAGGCCCTCCCCTACGTTCCCATCAAATGTACCTGGGAGCGGGTGGGATATAGAAAAAGCCCTCCCCAGAAGATCTCAAAATACTGGCAGGCTCATATAGGGAGACACAGTCTTTCAGATAACCTGGTACTAAACCATGTAAGTCTTTTGAGTTCATGACCAGCATTTTGATTTGTGCCTGGAAACAAATTGGCAGCCACTGGAGCTCTTTCAACAAAGGACTTCTGTACTCCCTTGCATCCTGTCCTCACTTACAGCCTGGCTGCAGCTCTCTGAACCAGCTGAGGTTTCTGAACACTCTTCAGGGGTAGTCCCACTGTAGTCCAAACAGTGAAGAAGAGAAGGTAAAGAACAGATTCCTAACATGTTATTCTGACTCCCAGAACTTCTAACTCTAGACCTCCTCCTATGTCAGGCCAGAGCTACCACCACCAAGGCATACCTGGCTCTTCGATGCTCCTCAGATCATCTGGAACTCGGAAATGTAACATCTCAGAGACTCGCTTTTCAGGGACCTTGGGAAAGTTTTTTTTTTTTTTAAGAAAGAACAGTTTTATCTCAGACTTGGCATTGGATTCTTTTTGGCTACAGGGCAGTTGCTTGAAGTAAACTGTTTTAAACAGAACCATTCAAGCACTAATTTAATATCTATTCCAACTTTCCACCAGTACAAATAGTGTTCAAGGTGGCTAACAAAGCCAACTAAAAACAAATCAAACAATACAGCCATTAACAACAATCATAATAACTTACAAACACACACATGCCGAAAAAATTTAAAAATTAAGCTTGAAAAAATGTGTCTTTGCACCAGTGTGTGTTTGTGTGTGGCTTCAAGTCACCTATCAACTTATGGTGTGCCCATGAATTTCATAAGATTTCTTAGGAAAGAAATATTTAGAGGTGGTTTTGTCAGTTCCTTCCTCTGAAATATAGTCTACAGGACATGATATTCATTGGTGGTTTCCCATCCAAGTAGTAACCAGTGCTTAACTTCCGAGATGTAGCCTTTAGGACTTTGTACCATTCCTAAAAAAAAGTGAGGGGAACTGATCACAAGCCAGGGGAATAATTATATAGCCTAGAAGCAAAAAGGCAGAAGCTATTGCACAGCTACTTGTCATCTGGGTATCAGCAGGTGATGGTATTCCTAGGAGGGTATCTCTTTAAGATCTTACCACACACATTGAAATCCTACAGCCATCCAGATGTTGGACAGCAAATCTCATCAGCCTTTAGCAAGCACAGCCAAGGGTGATGAGCGCTGGAAGTTTCAGTCTAACAATTCTGGATGGCCTCAAGGAACCAGCCAGCTTCCTTGCAAGCAAAGTAGAGCTTTATGCTAGAGCTTTAAAGGTTAATACCATCACCTTGAAGTGAGCTCCACAAGCAATCAGCATGCATGACTGAAATCACAAAGAAAAACTACAGAAAACACTGATATAACTCAAAATTTTCTACAGCAAGCTTGCACAGCATTTCTTTCTCCTGACAGAAAAAACATATAGGCTTGTTGATTAAACAGAACCTTTGGATTATCCAGGAGTGCAAGTAGAGATCTTTGTCATGCAAACCATGTGCTTTTTGTGCGGGTTTTCACAGCAGTTTAGAAGAGGAACAACCATGAAAATTAGAATGACATTTTGTTCCTTGCTATAAGGACACCAAAGCCAGACCTCTTGCTTAAAGATCAAGGCCAAGATTCTATATCAAAGCACGTGCAGCACAGTGCTCTGCTTGAACAGTTCTGTGTTCTTCCCTTAACCAGCAGTTGTTGGTGACCAGGATGGGCCCTTGCTGCTACTGGTGAATCAGGAGAGGAAGATGGGGAGGCAAGTCAGATGATGAGGTAGCAGCTGGTCTTGGCTCGGAAGGGATAAGGAATTAGGGTGCATTCACAGATGGAGAAAGCTCTCCTTTTCTGTCCCCTCACAGCTCAGAGCAACCACATCCTCACTGTCTGAATTGCCTCCCTCCTTTCTCCACCAGTAAGCAGCAGTGGACCTTGCCAGGGCCTGACAACTGCTGCAGGGGGAGGTTTTGGGCACAGCACCAGGGCTAGAAAACAGCCTCTGTACTCCATCCAAAAGGTACATGCAAGCTACATTTACATCTATATATGTGACTAACAGGATCTGCCCTGCGTGCCTAGAACTTTCCAAAGCTGTTTGCTTCATGGCAAAACACCTTTTTTTACTTTTCTTTTTTTTAATAATTTTTATTGATTATACAACAAAGAACAAAAAACAAAAACAAAAAATTAAAACACCATGTGATATACATAATAGTGGAACAAAAAAATTTCAACCAACGCAAACTTACATTATTATTTCTCTCTATTACCATTAAAATCATAAACTTATTCAGCTTATTCTATATCATACTACTTGTATATTTTTGTTACCTATCTTTAATTCTTATTCTCATTATACTCACACCTTTTTTTTCTTTCTCATAGAAAGTTTTAAATATCTATGCTGTTTGGTTGTCAAGAGTCTACATTTTTATAGTGTGTTCAACAATGCTATTTATACCTAAACTAGTGTCCTCTAGAAGTTTTGTACTGAATGGATCCTTGGTCAGAAACTGCAAAAATTACTTTTTCAAAAACTGCAGTCCCAAAATCCTATTGTCAGCATGGCTGCTGGCACGAGTCTGGTGGTTGTAGTCCAAAAAAACAACAACAAAAAAACAAACTTTTCCCGGCTCCATCTCTTAATAAAGCAGCTTTCTCTGCTCTTTAAACAAAATATTTGTCTGCACGGGACACTCTAAAGTATGGAACCATTTCAATTACTGAAAGTCGCCAAGCAACGGACATGTGTGCTATCAATTGCAATCCCCCCGCCGCCGCCCTTCCAGTGAGACTTCATTTGCAGATCTACCTGCACACTGTTGGGCTTTGACATGGTCTTCCGGGCCCGATGAACCTTAGGCTTGACTTCTTCAGTAGCCGGGGGCAGAGGCTGAGCTGGGGCTGGCAATGCGGTTGGGGCTGCAGCGGGGGTGGGGGTTGCAGCTGGAGCCGGAGATTCTGTTGCAGAAGTCCCAGTATCCCCAGGAAGCCGTGACCCAGGCATACTCAGCAGGCGCATTGCCAAACTTTGGATGGATGTCGGGGACTTGCTGGTTCCCGTGAGGGACATCTTTGCCCGGCTGGGTCCACCTGCTTTGCTGGGGGATGATGGGAAAGTCTTGGCAGCATGGCCTGAAGTCGAAAAAAAATAACACAGGCATTCCCTGCTTATTTGACAGGTTAGGGATGACGGCACTGCCAAAAATCAGAAATGGTTGAAATGAGGAACCCAGTCTTTAAGAACGGCCAGCACACATGGTTAGAACATACGGAATGGGAGAAGAGGAGGAGCAAGGGACAGACGTGGGGGTGGACGAGATAAGGTAAAAAAGCTTCTGGATGAAGTATTCCTGCACAAAGCTCAAAACAATGATCCTCCCGTCTTCTGTGAAGACATTTCTGACTGGGTGAGATTTTGAAAGGGGTGGGACAGACAGAATAAGAAATTAGTTCTGGCTACTGTCCAAAGAGCAGACTTTTGCAAAGCGGGTGTGTGACAGAGTTCAAGGGGTATGTGACTATCCTGAGTGCCAGAGGAACCTAACAACAGATTGCCAGACAACTGAATGGCTGCTCAAGAGAGAAACCCAGCCCATTAGTGTGAGGGAGGAGTTGAAGGCTTGAGAGGGGAATATATAAAAGGCACACACTGATCGATTTTGGCAATCCTTCAGTGAGTCCCTCAGCCAGAGAGAACTCTGGAATAAAATTCCTCGGTCAGCCAGGGGGCGTTGTCTGAGTGGGAGAGTTTGTTTCTCAAGGGAGGCCTAGAGAGAGAGGCAGGAGAGAAATCAAGCATCTGGTGAACGTGTATCCAAAGGGCTGTTTGTGATACTGGAACTTATATGAGGGTTTCAAGACATAAAGAAACCATTTAAAAGAATTTTGAAAATCTTTATTTACTTCAAACTGCATATAAACTCCAATTCTTTGTTCTGTTTGTTATTTTAATAAAGATTATAGTTTATTTTCGAATCTTCAACTACATATCCACACTTCAATTTTTTTTGCACAGTGAAGATGAGTGGTTCTTGACCTATGGTCCTTTCAGAGGTTTTGGATTTCATTTCCCAGAATCAATCATCCCTGGCCATGCTGGCTGGGGTTTTTGGAAGTTGAAGTCCAAAACTGAAGACTGAGATTGACTATGTAGACCTCATGAAAAAAAAAAAGAGCTATGAAACTCATGTCAAAAGATCAAGACTGGACTATGATTAGAAACTACTGAAGCCCACGATATTTCCTCTCTCTTGCTCTTGCTGCTTGTTTGTCATTGCTAGGGCTGCCTTATACATTTGGTTGCCTGAAGTAGAACACCAAATTTCACAAATACCCTCCCACTATTTTATTGATAGTGACAACAAATAAACTAACCATATGCTGCCTTTTCACAACATCCCAAATCTGCCACAGAAGGGGCAGTTGTCTCACTCTAATTAATGTCAGGGCTGATCCTGATCTGTCACATCTGAACAAGCAGCGACAAGCTCAAGGAGAAAGAGCAGTGCCCAACATCTGGCATCTCTATGTACGGTAGGGCTCAGCATGATTCCTGGAGTTTTGAAACCCTGGAGAGTCATGCCCAGTTTGCACAGACAATACTGATCTCAATGGACCAACAGTCCCCTTCATTATAAGTCAGACTTCCCTTGTTGCTGCAACTCGTCACCTGTGCCTTTTTCCTTGCTCTTCTCTGCTACTTCTAATCCAAGAGCAAGCTGCATAGTGACAGATCACGAGGGAACAGTGCTGAGACACCATTTCAGTACTGTCAGAACCACTAGTTTTCACAGCCACTTGGAGGCTTATGAAACCTTGTTCACTATCTCTTGCATGAACCAGGGCCTCCTCCATAGAGCCCAAAATTATTCTGATCTACTAAATTCATATTAACCTACTTTTCTGTCAAGGAAATAATAGTAAAACAGTCTAAAGTGACAGTAAAACAATATAAAATACAAAACATCATACAGGGATCACTTTTTATCCATGGGGATACATTCCAAGATCCCACCCAAACCCTGTGGATGTCTGAAACTGCAGACAGTATCCAACCCTATATAGTCACTGGAAGTAGCCCTCCAGCTTCACAGGGACCACAGAAAGAAGCTTTATATTCTGGGATAATATGAAGCCTCTTTATGGTCCCTGAGAAGCTAGAGGGCTACTTCTGGTGAGGTCAGAGCCATTTCCTGTGGCAGTGTTGGCATGCGGTAGTTAAAATGGGTAATGGGCAGGAAGGAAGGCAAGGTTCAGGTGGCAAGACCTGGAGCAGGCTGCTTGGGTGTCATTTCCTGGATGCCAGGGGACAGACTGGCACAAAGGTTGGGAGGGAGGAAGGTGAGTCTGGGAATGAAGAGGTTGACTACAGGTGATTGAAACCATGGAAAGTGAGACTGCAGATTTCATCAAACAGTTAGAAATCACAGAATATATAAGGCAAGAATAGAAGGCCTCATAACAGCAAAAACAAACAAACAAACCCCACCCCCCCAAAGCCACAGCATTGGGACCTCTTTGATGCAATCCCACAGTATGCCCCCTTTCTCTCTCACCTGGCAGACCTTTATTCCCTGGGCTTGGGCTGGTATTTGAGCCGGCCGAAATCCCCCCGGCTTCAGGCGACATGCTTCCTGCTTCTTTACCACCTCCAGTTATCTGTGTTCGTGCTCCTTCATCATTGTTCCTGCTGGAGGCCAGCAAGCTGTCTGCCACTCCTCCCAAAGTACTTTTGGGCTTCCGGGGAGACAAGGATTCTGAGGAAGGGTCGGGGCCATCTCTGGGGGGTGCAGCACCTGGAAAAAGAGACATGCACACACACGTACACTCACAGTGCTGTGGAGTTACATTGTGAGTAGGTTCTGAACCCTGGCTTGACGACAGGAGAGAAAGAGAACCTGCCTCACTTCCAATCCCAAGCTTCCACAAAAACCTACCTGTTTCATCTGGCCCTACTTCCACCAGGGATGCCGCTGCTCCTGATATCCCTCGAAGAGACTCACCCTGAGGAAGAAAAGCAAAGAAGTTGCTAATTAACACTAAGCAAGTCTGTGTGGGTGAGGGGGTAACATTAGTGGGGTACATTATAGGGCTGTTAAATAAGAGATTTATATTTTAACATTTTTTAAATGACTTTGAAAACCACCCTGGTAAATTCTGCTGAAGGGCATAAGAGTATATTAAATAAATAAACTGGATTGCACTGTGTGAAAGTAAGGAGACAGAGAAAAAAATGGAAAAAGAGTTCTTATCAAGGACATATAATTGTTTTCTTGAAATGCTAAACTATGGCTTAGATTTAAATATACAAATATAAAATAGCTAAATAAAATCCCCCCCTTTTTTTGCTAACAGCATTTGTGTTCTCTGATCCAGTCTGCCATCTTGCTCTTGCCTGTCTGCTTATTTCCTGGTAAATCCCACTGAATTCAAGAGATTTTATTCTGGTGTGCATATATGCATGTTTCAGAGTACGGTGTCCGAGTGAGAGAGCAGAGTTCAAATCCTCATTCAGCCATGGAAATGCACTGGCATGTCCCACTCTCTCAGCCTCAAACTCTTTCTTGCCTAGAAACCCTGTGATAGGGTTGTCATAGGCTGTAAGTTAGAAAAGACTTGAAAGCATAACAACAATAACAGGTATGTTTAGAACAGTGGTTCTCAACCTTCCTAATGCCACGACCCTTTAGTACAGTTCCTCATATTGTGGTGACCCCCAACCATAAAATTATTTATTTATTATTTACAATGCCTCCCCCTCCGGCAAAGGCCGCCTCGCCGGCCAGGAATGCAGGGACGGGCAGGGAGGGAAAGAGGAGCCACGCGTCTCCCCTGGGAAAAAACTCCAAGAACTCCCCCGGGCTCTGCTTCTGCTTCGCTCTTGTTTCCGCTGGGGGGGGCAGTGTGGGGAAAGTTTCCAGTGTGTCGACCCTGGCCGGGGGGGGAAGAATCCCAGTGCCTTTGTCTTTTGCACCGGGTACAGCTTGCCCCCCCAGAAAAGCGCTGCCTTCTGGCCCCCCGGGCTTTCCGCAGCACCCCCCTCTGTGGCGAGTGGGGCAGGGGCCGTGGCAAGGAGGGGGCCTGCCCCCATGCTGCCACCCCCCCGCAAGCTGGCCCGTCAGATAGGAGGTTCTTCCGGTAGCGGAGAAGGGGAGCGATTTCAGTTCCTTCTGAACAGGGGGCAGGAAGACGCGAGCCTCGCGCTTGCGCACCACCCCTCCTGCTGTAGCGACGCTGTGACCGCACACGCTCCCGCCAAAGGGGGCAGGAGGACATGAGCGCTTGGCTCGCGCTTGTGCACCACCACCGAGGAGGGAATGGAGCCTAAGACCATCAGAAATACGTGTTTTCTAATGGTCTTAGGTGACCCCTGTGAAAGGGTCGTTTGAACCCCAAAGGGGTCGTGACCCACAGGTTGAGAACTGCTGGTTTAGAACTTCAAGTTCCTACTCCTTACTCCAGGGATATGTTTAAAAGCAATGCTTGCTGAAATCCTCAAAGCCATAGGGTGGTCAAGGAAGATTTCTCAGCCCATCTTGAGCTTCTGAGATTTTAAAATCCCTGGTGTACTTGAAGGAACTTATGTTTCTGTCTCTAGGTAGGAAAAAGTAGGTGTGTAAAAGAACCCAGAAGTTCCATCTGGGAAGAAAAAAAAAACACTCCAAAAGTAAAACTAAATTTAGCTGGTCAATAGGGCCTGCCAAGTTTTTTGGACTACACCCCCACAACCCCCTACCACCAGTCATCTGAGAAGGGAATGATGGGAGTGGAAGTCTGAAACTTGAGGAGATGGGCAAATAAAAGGTTCTCAACTTCTAGTTTCAAGCATTTAACTGCACAGGCCCAACATTACATCCTCACTCAGCTGTAAATTTTGAAATTTCACCATGACAGTCTCTCTTCCAAACCTCGCATGGTTGCCATGAGGAGAAAGCTATGGAGGGAGGCAAAAAGAAGGCACCTATTTGCCCCTCAAATAAGAATTTTGCCCCCAATGAAATTCCCTCAGCCCTGAATTTCTAGTACTTCAGACAATCACTCACGCCTAGAACTCTTATACTTGCTGTATTTGCATTGTCTTGATTACTTTTCCTGCCCCTTTTCTCTGAATGCTTAAATTGTATTTCTAAACGATGAGCTGCATTTTAAAGTTACTGCAATGATAGAAATCCGGACACTAAAAGAAAATATCATGAAAGGGGCAGAAAACTTGTTTGGGAGGGCCAAAGCCCTCATTCTGTCTTGCTGCACTCCTGTGTTGAAAATAAAATTGGGGGAGAATAATGTATTCCAGTTTGAGTACCTTAAAAGAAAGGTGGGACAGAAAATACAACAAATAAAGCCCCATTCACACCACATAATTATAGTGCTATTATTCTGCCTTAACTGCCATGCTTCCATCCTATGGAGTCCTGGGATTTGTAGTCTGGTGAGGCAGCAGAGCTTTCTGGCGGAGAATTCTAAATGCCTCTCCCTAAACTGCCAAGCCCATAGGACGGAACTATGGCAATTAAAGTGGAACAATAGTGCTACAATTCTATAGTGTGAATGGGCCTTAAATATCTACATACCACTGCCAGTCTTCAGGTGAACAATAACCAGCTTAGGAAAAGGCAAGGGATGTCTTCCCATGTGTAAACCAGGCCTGAATCTTGGCTAGTCAAACCAACCTGAGGCATGCTCACCAACTGTCCTCCTGTTCTTTAATAGTTAGTTGATTGTAGTTAATGTGTTTTAGGGGGTTGGTTTTAGATGGGTCGGTGGGTGGGGAGGATGGGTTATGTTTTAATGCTTTTAATGCTTTTAATGTATTTAATGTATTGTTGTAGTACCGCCTCGATCCATGGGGAGAGGCGAGATATAAATAAATTTTATTATTATTTTATTATTATTATGCAACCACCCACAGCTTCCAGACAACTGTCTAAACATATCCATCCTCTGATATGTTTCAGAATAAGATTGCCCCCACTAAATAAATAAACCTTTGATACCTTCCCCACTCTGTAACATTTATTTCAGTTTTTTTCCTGCTCCAGTACTCTTTTAATTCTCACCTGAGCCAATCTAGCAGAGTTCCTCTGACCCATTTGGAAATATGGACTGGACAAATGAAAGAAGTCTTAATCAAATCCCTCTCATCTGGAAAAAGTGTGGCCTATTTCCAGCTATATAAACTCCACCGACCTCTCCTAGACAAACTCAATATCTAGAGGGATTGTTCTGTTTCCTTGACGAAAGCCAGCCTCTTCATCTTTCGAAGTATATATTAACACAGCATGGGAGGGGAAAAATACTTTTTAGACTACAACTCTAAGGCCATTTCTACCCTACACTGTTATAGCGCCATGATTCCACTTTCAACATCCTGTGGAATTCTGGAGTTTGTAGCTTACTGAGGCCAAAAAGCTTTCCCGCTGAGAATCCTAAACGCCCCTCCCTAAACTGCAAACCCCAGGATTCCACAGGGTGTTGAAAGTGCAATAATAGCATTACAACAGTGCAGTGCAGAAAGGCCCTTAGAATCCCTGTGTACATGCTGGGTGGAGGTTGGTAGACCGTAGTGTGAAAAAAGTAACTTTTCCTACCTCTGTCTATATTAGTAACTTTTCAGAGGAGGCCTGGTTCTTCAAATGTTCAGGGAAGAACCAAAAGTCTTCCTTCTGGGAGAAGTTCTAAGCCGGCACTGAGAACTCTTTGAACCCTGAGCTACAAAACTCACAGCCCACTCACCCCAACAAGGCATGCTAATCGTGGAAACCAGAACATCTAGAAGGCAAAGGGTTCCTCACCTATTTATGGGTAATGTTAACACTCATCTTTCTTTTTTTTAAATATATTTTTATTATTAAAAGGTTTATTAAAAGGTTATATATATATATATATATCTCCATATTTACAACACTCATACTAAAAGGGAGAAAAGAGCATTCATTAATATTTTACTCGTGTTTCAAAATATCAAAAAGTCTTGGGATACCTTGATTATCAGCTTTTTTTGTGAGCGACTTCATCTGATGCTTGGGAATATTATCCAGAATTTCAGCCATGTATACAGTATACACAGGGTGTTTTATGAATGCAGGAGAGGGGTAATATTCAGGCCACAGGGAAACAAAAAAGAAAAGTACAAGTAGTAACAATCTTATTATTAATTGCATCAATGCACAAAACTGCTGCGTATAATACCAACAGCTCGGCATCATGAAATTGACCCGTGTATATGTTAACTGGGACTAGCTGCAGAGATCACACAATTCCCTTATTGCAAGAGCTCCACCAGCTGGCCATCCTTTTCCACGCACAATTTTAAAGAGCTCAGGTCCAGGTTATCGAAAGGACTGTATTCTTCCCAACAAACCAGCCCATGCTGGGGAGGCCCTACTCTCTGTCCTACCACTCTCATAGGTATATCCGGTGGGAACATGGGAGAGGGCCTTCTCAGTGGCTGCCCCCAGGCTCTGGAACTCCCTTCCCAAAGAAGTTAAGACTGGTACCTTCCCTCCTCTCTTTCTGCAGACAAGTAAATATTTCTTTTTAGACAGGCGTTTGACAAGCGACTATATAAGGCTTATCTTACACAATGCACTGGCTATCGCTGGTTGTTTTGCTGGTGTGTGTGTTTTTGTAATGTTGTATGCTTTAATCTGGATTTAATCTTAATTTTGTTTCAACTTTCGCATCTTGTGGATTTTTAACAATGTCTTTTCTAATTGTTTTAAACCTCTTTGAGTCCCTGTCTGGGAAAAAGGTGGGATAGAAATAAATAAAATAATAGAGATGTTGATATAACTCCCCCCCCCTTAAAAAAAACTTTATTCCAATTCAAAGTGCTCCAAAAGTTTCGATCAGGGTAAGTGTTTCATTGTTGCTTTATTCACATGCAGAAATAATATTCTCATATTATTGCAAATTACTGTGTGCTCTGCTAAAATCTGTCTTATCCTAACGGGCAAACTTGCTTTTAACAATCCATGGTTTGTTAACCAGCTGCAAACAACAGTATGAACCCACTGGTGTTTGACAGCTTGTGAACTCTAGCTTGTTCAAAATACAGCTTGTTGTGACATTTAAACTTACGACCATAGGTTATGCTTGGCTTATTTCCCCAGATGCCCACTGCAACAAAGAAATCAGGAGACAAACCATGGTTTACTTGCTCACCTGCTGTAAAAATATATGCTTTAAGCAGTACATAATAATCAACACAAACCATGGCTTATTCTAGGGGTGGAAAATTCACAGTCTACAGACTGCACCCAGTACTTTGGAAGCATCTGCAAATTTTCTTTTTTTAATATCATTTTATTTATTTATTTATTAAAGTTTCACAATTAAAACAACCATTTGGCCTATCCTATACCAGGGTGTTTTGCATTATCAGCAATGACCACTTTGTTAATGGTGAGATTGCCACTGTCTATTAATTTCTGTGCAACATTAAAAATCACTTTAACCTTAGAATCACTCACATAACACATACACAATAGAGATGCGTGAAACTCTGGATAACACTTCGTGCATCTGATGAAGTAGACTGCAGCTAGTAAAACAGGCCACAATAAATTTGTAAGCATTTGAGATGCCACAAAACATGACTGTTGTTTTTGTGTAACAAGATTAAGAATGGGTATCACTCTAAAATTTGGTGCGATAAGGACATACTAATTATTTTTGGCTATTTCACAGATGAAACATATCTGTGTTAATGTATCTTATTGTTTGGTATTTCAAGTCACTGATCAAGAAAAACAAGCTAGGTGTACAGTCTACAAACCACTGTTTCTTTACCTTTTTTTTTTTTTTTTTTTGCTGCTTTTCTCATTTTCTTTGCCCTCCTCTTGTGAAACTAGAGGAGCAGGACTGACTCCACATGGAACAGAGTTTGGTATTTGGAATGCAACTCACAGAAAACTCAGACAAGGACTGACTATGTTGGTTGGGGATTCTGTGAACTGCTGTCCAAAACAGTAACTTTAACTCTGATGGGAAGACAACCATATCAAAGGTGATTGATTTCAGTGTGCTGCAGATCTAGGTAACCCAGTATAGTGAAATGCACAGTATGCTGAAATAGCATACTTGACTTTAGAGCCAACATATCAAACCGACCAGTACTCCTTAACTATAAAGATAATTAAGTAGTGCTGGGGAAATTATTCTTTTGTTATTGTTCTGATCAGTCTAGTATTTATTTTATTTAAATCTCTTCTCCCAGCATGGGAGAAAGTAAAGTTTGCTTATTAGTTACATTTATAGCCTATCTTTCCTCCAATAAACTCAAGACTGGATACACAGATCTCCCTACTTTACCTCCACAACAACCTTGTGAGTTAAGTCAGACTGAGAATATTTCTGCTCCAATGTCACCCAGCCCTCTATGGAATCTTCCTCTTCCTAATCCAACAATCTAACACATGGGTGGCAACCTGTGGATTTCTTGATGCTGGGACAGCAACTCCCAGCAGCCTTGACAAATATACCTGATAGTGACTGGCCACTGTAGCTGCAGTCCAACAGCACTGGAAGGGCCACAGGTTAGCTATTCCCTGCTCTAACCATTATAACACATTGGCTCTATGGGTAGTGACACACTCAGAGGATTCCAAATCATGTCGCCCTGAACTCCTTGGAGGAAGGATGAAATCCAGATGTGACTAAATAAATCACCAAAAGAAGAACACGGTTTGACTTAGTACTGTTCGAGATGGAGGTTGATGGACGGGTGTCAGTCTGTAAGCCACCAGCTGCCAGACCACACATTTCCAGAAGAGAAAGTTGTCACCAACAGGTACAAAATACGGTACTGGTCCCTGGCACCCGGTAGGGAAAAATCCCTGCAGATTCCCACATCAGATTACCTGAGAAGTAGTGATCTAACCCAGCAGTTCTTAACCTGTGATCCATAGACACAGGAGGGCCATGAAGGCTTGAAGAAACATTACGATCTTTTACAATTAGAATAGAAAGAGAGAGAAAAAGAAAGCAAGAAATAAGAATGTGTTCATTTACATATTTCTCCCTTCTCTCCAAATTTAAATATTTAAGGCACTTTAGGGTTTTAAATCTTGTGGGTCTGTAGCAACAAAACACATTTAAAGGGGAGGTGGTGGTAAAGGAAAGGTTAAGAACCACTCCTCTAATCCATTGCTTCTGAGACTGAGGCTTGGAGAATGAAATCCTAGTGGAAGTGAGTAGGTAAATTAAATTGCTCCCTGATCTTTTATTATAATTTTTGAGCAGTGAAGGTTTGCTGAAGGAACAAAAGGTGTACTTTTGTTACCAAACACCTCTGACAAAGAAACCATTTTCTACTTTTAAGTCTTTTTATGGCTTTATGGCTCTACTTTTAAGTCTCTCACTTTTTCCTCATCTTTCTTGCTGGAGGTTTTCAAGCAGTATCAGCATCAGCAGGATGACAGAGAAACGCTGGAGAAACACAGGCAATTTCCACACTAGATCGTTCTAGTGCTATCATTCCACTTTCAACATCCTATGGAATCCTCGGGTTTGCAGTTTAGGGAGGGGCCTTTGAGGAGCCTTTCTTTGATGAACCCCAGGATTCCATAGGATGTTGAAAGTAGAATAATAGCACTATAACAATCTAGTGCAGGAAAAAGCCCCAGACTTTTGGTGTTGAGTTGCAACAGTATGTGCGCAGAAAACAATCCAATAAAATTTGAGCTGGGAAAGAATAGGATTCTGGCCAATCCTACTGTAGCTATGTGTGCTCCCCTTCAACAGACAAAGGAAACAGCAGCTGCTGCCAGATTCCCTTACTGAGCATCTGCAAACAGCAGAGAACCGAGGAATGGCGATATGCTTGCCTCACCAGCTACCCTCACCATGTTTTAAAGAAAAAAATCAAGCAGTTTGGCCATCAAATTGGAATCATAAGCCGGGGTAGGGAGTCTTCCCTCAATACTTCTTAACAGAGCATCCAACTTTCAAGTTGTTTCTAGAAGATTCAAAATATTTTTGTTTTTACTCAACACAAGGCATATCTGACCCGGGTTGAAATCCTGTTGGTTATTCTCAAAACACAGCAAACCCACTGAACCAGTTGTTAAATGGAGAGAGACAGCACGGTGTAGGCCATTTTCACACTACATTGTTATAGTGTTATTATTCCACTTTCAACATCTTGTGGAATTCTGGGGTTTGTCGTTTACTGAAGCCAAAGAGCTCTGGGGCTGAGAATTCTGACCACAAACCCCAGGATTCCACAGGATGTTGAAAGTGGAATAATAGCAGTATAACTGTGTAGTGCAGAAACGATCGTAGTGATTTGAACACTGGACAACGACTCTGGAGAACAGGGTTCAAATCCCTGCTTGGCCATGAAACCCACTGGCTGACCTGGGGAAGTCACACTCTCTCAGCCTCAGAGGAAGGCAAATGCAACCCCCCTCTGAACAAATTTGGCCAAGAAAACCCAGTGATCGAGTTGCCAGAAGTTAGAAACAACTGGAAGGTCCACAAAAACACATAGGTAAATCCCACTGATTCAACGGGTCTACTCTACTTAGGACTAACCACAGGAATTTAGGCCCTCCTTGTTCCATTTCACATGTACCTCTGTTTAATTCTAAATTAAATCTTTTGCTGAAACTTGCTCTACTTTTTTGGGGTGCAAGGACCTAGCCTTAATCTTTCCATGTTGTTTCTGCAACAATTCCTCTGAAACAAGTATTCCTCTGGAAGGCATCCACTTCACTTAAGTATACCGAAATTCAAAATACCGCCGGGAGGAGTTGAAAAACGCCTGGGCTCCAACTCGGAGTAGGTGGAGGTGTGGTCACATCTCCCACCAGAGAAGGAAATAAAAGGACTGAAGGGTGATGAGCTACAGGGGGAAGCTTAGAAACGAGGCGATGCTCTGAATGAAAGGCTCGCAATCACCGATTGCCAGAGATCTCTGCATTACTTTCCCGACCTCCCCCACCCCTCGATTTTCTTAAGGTTTGCAGACTTGGTGAAATCACATCCAGGACTGTACGTCGCCTCCACCCCGCTTCCCCTCATTGCGACCGAGTGCAACCTGGGAACAGTGAGCAATCTCCTTTCTTCCTCCTCCCATCGCTTTTAATTTCAAAACACCGCTTCTCCTCCCGAGATCGGACCCACCATGGGGCTCCTCCAGCTCCCCCGATCGATGCAACACACACACACATCTTTTGCATTTGTGAAACTCCTCCCAGCTGGCCACGGGAAGCCCCCAAAAAATAGGCCACGAGGGATGGGGACGGGAGGAAACCAGATAATCTACCTCTCTCCGCCCTCGGGATTTTCCCCTCCCAGTTTGGCCCCGGCACCCTCCACCTCCGCGCCGCCATCGACGCCCCAAACCTGTGCAACTCCCGCGCTTGCACCCTCCATGGCCTCGCGCCGCGGCGGCAGCAGCAGCAGCAGCAAACCCGGCCCCGCACTGACGTCACAGCCGCGAGCGAGGGAGGGGGAGGAGGAGGAGGAGGAGGAAGTCTGTTAAAGGGACAGGGACTAATTAGTCCCTTTCAGACAAAGAACAAATGGGAAGAAGAAAGAGGAGGGGGAGAGGCTTTCCCCAGCTGGCCTAACCAGCCTACTTGGTTATTTTAAAAAAAATGCTGGGAGTTGTAGTTTAACAAGATCTAGAGTCCATACAGGACTCTAGATCTTGTTGAACTACAACTCCCAGCATTTTTTAAAAGCTGCTGGCATCTCTTCTATCTCACTAAGCATGCATTTCTACATCTTGTAGGTACAGAAAAGCACACAGTGGGCAACATGGCACACTAGGCCTGTTTTTTTCTTTTCTTTCAACTTTTTGTGCCTAATTTTGGGTCATTACGACTGAAAATTTCTGGGTATAACCTGAAAGATCAGACCATTTTTGTACTGACTTTGTATCGTTTTATGGCATTCATCAAATGTTGTTTGCCTTTTGGTTGCTTTTATTATTTCTGGATGTGCAAAGTGCTTCCTATAGCAGGGGCTTGGAACCTTTGGATCTCTGGATATTTTGAACAGAATACCTTGTAATGTAACTTTAAAGTTATTTTTGGCATGCAACTTTTAGAACAATAAATCCAATGATATGGTTAAGTATTCCATAACAAAGAAGGATGAAACTCTTGATATTGTTGAACTTCAAGTCCCATCATCCAGGACCAACAGCTATGCTGGTACAAACTGGGAGTCTGGAGGGCCAAAGTTTCCTTACGAGTATGGTGTCTAGATCAAGGGAGGTAATGGGACCACTCCATTCGGCATTGGTTAGACCTCATCTGGGCACCTCAATTCAAGAAGGATATTGACAAGCTGGAACGTGTCCAGAGGAGGGCAACCAAAATGGTGAAGGGTCTGGAAGCCATGCCCTATGAGGAACAGCTTAGGGAGTTTGGTATGGTTAGTCTGCAGAAGAGAAGGTTAAGAAGGGACGTGATAGCCATGTTTAAATATTTGAAGGGATGTCATGTCGAGCAGGGGGCAGGCTTGTTTTCTGCCGCTCCAGAGACTAGGACAAGGAGCAATGGATTCAAGCTGCAGGAAAGGAGATTCCACCTGAACCTCAGGAAGAACTTCCTGACAGTCAGGGCTGTCCGGCAGTGGAAGATGTTGCCTTGGAGTGTAGTGGAGTCTCCTCCCTTGGAGGTTTTTAAGCAGAGGCTGGATGGCCATCTGTTGGGAATGCTTTGATGGATGTTCCTGCATAGCAGGGGGTTGGACTCAGTGGCCCCTGGGGTCTCTTCCAGCAATATGATTCTATGAAAAGAGATTCTACTTAACCCTCAGGAAGAACTTCCTTATGACCAGAGCTGTCCGGCAGTGGAATATGCTGCTTCGGAGTGTGGTGGAGTCTCCTTCTTTGGAGGTTTTTAAGCAGAGGCTGGATGGCCATCTGTTGGGAATGCTTTGATGGGTATTCCTGCATAGCAGAGGTTTGGACTTAATGGCCCCTGTGGTCTTTTCCAACTCTAAAAGAAGACAGCTCCGTCAAATGGAACCTCCAGGTTTTAGAGCAGTATACCTCAAAATTTCAGATGATTGGGAGTCAATCAACGAGACAGTGCCATTGCCTGCATGCCTTTGCTTTTGCACTTCTCAATCTTTCAGCTGAGGGAGTTACACTAAAGTGATGGAAGGAAACTTTCAGAGTGTTGCAGGAGGGCAATTTTTGGCCCTTAGGATTCTCCCCAGGCTACACTCGGTCCCAAAATACCATGATAATTTAAAAAAAGGTAAATGGAGATCTATTTCTAGTTTTGATGTGGGGGACATACCCTCCAACATTTCCGAGATGAAAACTGGGACACGTATGGCCAAGCAACATCAGAGGCCATTTCTGTACTACATTGTTACAGTGCTATTACTCCACTTTCAACATCCTATGGAATCCTAGGGTTTGCAGTTGAGGGAGAGGCCTTCAGAATTCAGCCAGAGAGCTCTTTGGTCTCAGTAAACTACAAATCCCAGAATTCCACAGGAGGTCGAAAGTGGAATAATAGCACTACAACAGTGTAGTGCAGAAATGGCCAAAGTAATCAAGATGGCAAGCATTATTAATGAGGAATAACACAGAGGCTTAAAGATGAGTTTACGTTTGCATGAGCCTACTGGGAATTGTGATGTTCTGCCCTCTCCTCTCCTTCTTGTTAACTGAATGCCAACTCCTTTTGCGCTTTGAATTCAGTTTGAGGCAGTTGAAGTAAGCTTAGGATGAAGAGAGAAAGTGGGAAGAGAGAGAAACTGGACCATATTAAAAGCAGCTAGGGAAAAAAGGGACAAGAGAGGATTGATCAGGAATGTCCCTGCCAAATCAGGACAATTGGATAGCACGAGATCTTTTACTTTGGTCTGTGCTGGGATTAACAATGATGTGCCTGAAAAATGTTAGTTCCTGATTAAAATAATGAATAAATAAATTGTAGGTTGCTATGTCTCATGACCATCATGTTTTTCTTTTCAAAAACTGCCTTCCTCTGGAAGGTGGGTAATATGCCAGTTAAGGAAAGAAAGGAGCAGGCAGCATGAATATCGGCTTGCATATAAATATTCTGAGATCCCAAGACTTATGAATGCATAAGTGGTGTGTTGATGTTGATTCTGGCCATTTCTGCACTAGACTGTTATAGTGCTATTATTCCACTTTCAACATCCTATGGAATCCTGGGATTTGCAGTTTAAGGCTGCAAACTGCAAACCCCAATATTCCATAGGACGTTGAAAGTGGAATAATAGCACTGTAACAGTCTGGTGTGGAATTGGAATTGGACACCTAAGGTGCCAGAATTGGACACCTAAGAGACCAGAAGGTGATACAAGGTCCCCAGACAGAATACACATTAGCTGACAAATGGCCAAAGTACTCTCAAATCTTCAGTCTACAGAGATAGAGGTGGGAAACCATGTCTGTTTCAGCTTTCTTACATGCCAATGTTCAGGGTGAGTGAACTTCGAAGGAAGGTTGTGAGGATAATAAAACAGGTTCCACTCGTACCATCTCCAGCCATGTTCACTGGCACAGAGGTCACAGCCCATGGCCACATCGATCCTTGTGGTCCTCAGCGACAATAAAACATTTCTCACTCCACCTCTATGTACAGAGGCATTATATCTCTAAATTTTGGTTGTGACTCACCTTCAAGTCATTACAGTAACCCTAAGGAGAATGTATCATGGGGTTTTCTAGGCAGAATTTGTTGTGGGGGGGTGCCCTTGCCCTCTTCTGAGGCTGAGAGAATGTAACTTGCCCAAGGTCAACCAGTATGCTTCCATGACTGAGTGGGGATTCAGACCCTGATCTCCCAGTCTTCTAGTCCAACACTCCACGACACCACACTGAGGCCATTTCTGCACTAGACTGTTATAGCGTTATTATTCCACTTGCAACATCCCATGGAATCCTGGGGTTTGCAGTTTCAGGAGGCGCCTGATTCTCATAATCTCTGAATAGCATCTGTTAAAATAGCAAACTGCCTTCTGACTCCTCTACATAACCAGGAAGAAGTGACAGCTTAGGACGTTTTAAAGTTAATGGCAAGGTTGCTGTTCCTCCTCTGGGCAGCCTGTTGTTTTCTGCACTTTTGCTTAAAAAGCATGGTTTTTCCTGGCAGATTGAATTTGTTCTGCAAGGGTCAACAAAATCACAATCCAAGAAAATTCAGCTGGTGGTGATTGCCCATGACGTTGACCCCACTGAAGCTGGTTGTCTTCTTGGCTGCCTTGGGCTGGAAGATGGGGGTTCCCCATTGTATCATCAAAGGGAAGGCCAGGCTGGGCCACCTTGTCCATCGGAAGACCTGCACCTGTGTGGCCTTCACTAAGGTTAATCCCGAGAACAAGGAGCTCTGACCAAACTGGTGGAAGCTGTCAAGACCAACTACAAAGAAAGTTATGGTGAGATTTGTCATCACTGGGGTGGGAGTGTCCTTAGGCTGAAGTCATTAGCTCGCATTGCTAAACTTGAAAAAGCTAAAGTGAAAGAACTGGCTACTAAGCTTGGGCCGATGTGTTGGATTTGCCCTTAGTTTTCCTGTACATAAAAATATAATGCAGAACAACAAAAAGACAGGCAACCCCAGCAATTTGGCTAATAGACAACATAAGGAAGGTGACTGGGATAGTCGTGGCATCTCTCCCCTCCTCTTAAGAGGATTCCAATGCATTTATATAAGTATGCATAGCAAGAATTCATGCTTATTAGAATCATAGAAATGTAGAGTTGGAAGAGACCACACAGGCCATCCAGTCCAACCCCCTGCCAGGCAGGAACACCCTCAAAGCACTCTGGACAGATGGCCATCTAGCCTCTGCTCAAAAACCTCCAAGGAAGGAGACTCCACTACACTCTGAGGCAGCAGATTCCACTGCCGGACAGCCCTGACTGTCAGGAAGTTCTTCCTGAGGTTCAGGTGGAATTTCCTTTCCTGCAGCTTGAATCCATTGCTCCTTGTCCTGGTCTCTGGAGCAGCAGAAAACAAGGCCCCTCCTTCCTCTACGTGGCATCCCTTCAAATATTTAAACATGGCTATCATGTCCCCTCTTAACCTCCTCTTCTGCAGACTAAACATACCCAGCTCTCTAAGTCTATCCTCATAGGGTATGGCTTCCAGGCCTCTCACCATTTTGGTCACCCTCCTCTGGACTTGCTCCAGCTTGTCAATATCCTTCTTGAATTGGGGTGCCCAGAACTGGACACAGTATTCAAGATGGGGTCTAACCAAAGCAGAGTAGAGTGGTACCAGTACCTCCCTCGATCTAGACACCATACTCCTATTGATGCAGCCAAGAATTGCATTGGCTTTCTTGGCTGCCGCATCACACTGCTGACTCATGTTCAGCTTGTGGTCTATGAAGACTCCTAGATTCCTTTTACACGTACTGCTATCCAGCCACGTGTCCCCCATCCTATATTTCTGTATTCCATTTTTTCTACCTAAGTGTAGGACCTTACATTTCTCTCTGTTGAATTTCATTTTGTTCTCCCTGGCCCAGCTCTCCAATCTATCCAGGTCATTTTGAATTTTGATCCTGTCCTCTGGCGTATTAGCAACCCCTCCCAATTTGGTGTCATCTGCAAATTTGATGAGCATCCCCTCTATTCCTTCATCCAAGTCATTGATAAAAATATTGAACAGCACTGGGCCTAGGACAGAACCCTGTGGCACCTCACTAGTCACCTCTCTCCAGGATGAAAAGCAGCCATTCGTGATCACCCGTTGGGTTCGGTCGATCAACCAATTACAAATCCAACTAACAGTAGCCCTGTCCAGCCCCAGCCCACATTTTACTAGTTTCTTTGCAAGAATGTCATGGGGAACTTTGTCGAAGGCCTTACTGAAATCGAGATATGCTACATCCACAGCATTCCCTTCATCTATCAGGCTAGTAACTCTATCATAAAAAGAGATAAGATTAGTCTGGCATGACTTATTTTTCAGAAATCCATGTTGATTTCTCGTGATTACCGCGTTGCTTTCTAAGTGATTAGAAACTGACTGCTTAATGATCTGCTCCAGGATCTTTCCGGGTACTGATGTCAGGCTGACTAGGCAATAATTATTTGGGTCCTCTTTTTTTCCCTTCTTGAAGATGGATTGTAAATTTGTAGTCAATTATAAATTATAAGGATTATAAATTTGTAGTCAATTTATGCTTGGGCAAATCAATTGAGGTTTCTTTCCAAGAATGTTATAGACAAGTAAGGTTAGATCCTGAATAATACTTTCGACTTATATCTCGACTTAATCTATAGATATATGCATATTTACTGTTATTTATGGCTTCATTTACTTCCGATAACGGTAGAACAGATATAGTTATTGTACTAAAACCTGGGGTTTTAGTAACGTTTGTAATGCTCACAATGTTTTGTAAAGTTGTTACAGTTAACACTGTCATGATGGAACACATTGACATTACTTACTTAAAAAAATTGTAAAAAAAAAAAGAGAGAGAGAGAGAGCTTTGTGCAGCCAGGCATTCCTATACCTCTGACATAGTGCCTGGTGACTCCCATCTCAATGGAGCAGTGAATCCACTACAGGGTTCAGTCTGAACTTTAAAGGAGCTATCTAATGTGCTGACAGAGGCTTTAGCACCTCTGGATTACAAGCCAGAGCATATTCACTAGTCCATTGACTGGGGATCCATCAACTGCTGGTGGAGTGGAGAATGCTGTCCTACCAGCAGTGTGGAAGACAGGTTTAATGGCCTTTCTGTTCAGCTTTCTTACATGGAACAGAGGAGGGTGTCATTTTGTCCCTTGCCGCAGGCCGCAAAATGTCACAGGTTGACCTCAGGTTACATGTTACTCTTCAAAGTGTAGCAAGGTAGCTAGGTAGGCTAGGCAAGCCTCTGGAAGTTTTTAAAATAATTTTATTAGTTTCCAAATATATAAAAAAAACAAATTTTTATACCAAATCTTAACATGAAATATTTATGTTCTTCCATCCTGTCTCAGTCCCTGCCCCCCGAAGCCCACACGATCTCATTCCCGAACCACATTACATGGTTGTTCCCCTGCTAGAGCTAGCTTCTCACACGCTCTTCCCTGATGTATACATGTTTTCTACTTGACATACATCACTCCTTAATATGTCCTGTCCACTGATAGATTCCCAGTTAATACCCGATTCTGGCCTTCCTTCTTCCTCCCTGTTTACAATATAATACTATATTACCAACATTCTGAGCTGATTTGCTATTGCCTCTTACTCACGTTTCCTATCTTTAACATATTCTAATTTATTAATATGGGTTTTTATATATTCTATTGAACTGTTTAAAATATCTGTTGTTTCATTTCAATCAGGACCTCACATCTTAACTCTTCTTCTTTCCCCCCTCCCCTATGGGATTCCCCGGCCAAACTCATATTCGTTATTCCCTGGTCGCTTGCGAGTATAGGCCGGTTCACCCCCAGGAATGGGGGGAAAGCAAAGCTGCAAACGAGTTCCCTCCCACTTCCCATTCATGCCCTCTACTATCACTAATCTGTATCCCTAGCTTCCCAGGGTATCCGAACCCAGACCACAAACCTCCGCCCCTCGTCCAGAGATGAGACTTTAGCCCAGAACTCTCCTCAAAATGTTCTCAAAATATTTCTATGTACTCTTATTGTTGCTTGAGAGCTCTGAGACATCCCACCTCCAGACGTGGGGTTACCCCCAAAGCTGACTCCCCAACATCTTTCACACCATTCAGATATCTTATTAAACAAATACACATATCCATTCTATAACCCCCTTTACCCTTATTTGCTACTTAAGGCAGGCAGTTTTATGCTTCAATTTTCTCATCTCCGTCTCAGCTCTCTTCTCTTTGATACTTCCACAAGATCTTTCCACAACATGCATTCCTACCGATCTTGGTTCCATTCCCTACCGGTTTAGTTCAATGGTTTAACAAAGCAACAAAAAAGCACAGCAGCTTTTATTGGTTTTTATTTTTATTTTTATTTTTTTTTAGAAAAAATGAAAAACAAAAAGCTAGTTAGGGTCCAGGAGATCAGAGTCAATACCATCATGAGGAGAAAAATGTCCACATCCTATTGTCGTCTCTGGGAGGATGAATTCCATGACTGTAAGGATTCTGTGTTAAATAGGCATGACTGGTACTGGCTACAGAATGCAGTAATCCAAAGAATGTCAGTTCCCTTTTTTAATTTTTTTAAAAAAATCCAAGTTTCTAGTCCCGAAGGCTGTGGTGATCAATACCTGAAATGTGTGGGTAATGCTTGCTATTATCTCAGACGGCAGAGGTAGGATTAGTCAGGCTTTCCAGTGGCCAAGGCTAAGTGCTCTTTCCACTCCTTCAATTTTTATTTGCAGAGGAAATTATATAACACAGTCAGAGACTGTGGATTTGGTTTGATTTTCCTCATTACAGAATCCAGCTTTTCACAGCTCAGAACTCTTACTTTTTTTTTTAATAGTTAGAACAAAATTTATGTCAGTGAAAATAGCCTTAAAAGAGACTAGCTGCCCATTTCCAGCCTGGCTTCAAGTGAAAAGAAGCCCCTTTCAGTCACGGCCATCATGGCACACAAGAAGGTGAGCTGATTTCATGCCTGTAGGAGCTATAGTTTTCTCTAGAACTTCAAAGTCCACCACCAGCAGGAGTCTGATGCAGCAGACCAAAGGGTGGGAATCACGTGGCAGTCCAGATATTCTTGGATTGCAACTCCCAACATTCAGCACCTTTGCGTATGCTGGGTAGCGCTGCTGGGAGATGCAGAGAGCTGTACAATTCCCACCCTGGCATACAAATCTATTAAAAAGAATCTCGAGCCTTGCATTTCATTCTGAACACTAAAACTGAAGAGAGTAGGCTCGTTCCATGCCAAAATTGGTTATGGGTGCTGTGCTAAATTCATATACAATTAGCATTCTTCAAAAGTATAATTTTAAAAAACTAGGGAAGTCATTTTAAGGGTTAGGAGTCAAAATCTGCACCAATCTCAAAACAAAAACAAAAAAATCACCTAGAGATACACCAGTAACGTCACTCATTTGTTTGCAATGAATTCCTGCTTGCTTGCTTATGGCTGCCAGGGAACTTGTTAAGTATTAAGTCTGATGGTAAATATAATGATGCAAAGGGCTACCTACAAGAGAAAGGGCCCATATCCTTCTCTGGATTGTAACCAGAAGTTCTGGAGACATGTGAAATTAATACTTTGAATGTTCATTTCATGACTTTCTGAGTGTTTTACGTACTTCTAATATACCATCTCTGTGGTTACAATTGTTATGGTCTCCATATTATTGGGAAGAGCAGATGGTTTAATGTTATATGTAGTTCAAGGCTAGATATATTTACCCAGAAGTAAATCCAGCTGAATTCAGTGGGGCTTTCTTTCTCAAAAACACACACAGAAGTGCAACCATAGCATCTTCACAGCCGAGAAGAGAGATGAAGGAACTGCTTTGGCTCACAGCGCAAGCCTGTGTCCAGAGAACAGATCAGTTTCCACAGAAATGGGAAACATGTAACCTGCCAAATGTTACTGGGCTGCAATCTCCATTAACCTTAGCCAAGCACAGCCAATGACTAGAAATAATGCGAGTTACAGTCCAGCAATATAGAATCACAGAGTTAGAAGAGACCACAAGGACCATCGCATCCAACCCCCTGCCTTGCAGGAATACCCCATCAAAGCGTTCCTGACAGATGGCCATCCAACCTCCAAAGAAGGAGACTCCACTGCACTCCCAGGCTGTCCATTCCACTGTCGAACTGCTCTGTCAGGAAGTTCTTCCTAATGTTTAGACGGAAACTCTTTTCCTGAACTTTGAAGCCATTGCTCCATGTCCTAATCTCTGGAGCTACAGAAAACAGGCTTGCTCCATCCTCCATATGACATCCCTTCAAATACTTAAACATAGCTATCATGTTGCCTCTTAACTTTCTCTTCTTCAGGCTAAACATACCCAGCTCCCTAAGCCTCTCCTCACAGGGCATGTTTCCCAGGCCTTCAACCATTTTGACTGCCATCCTCTGGACACGTTCCAGCTTGGCAATATCCATCCTAAACTGTGGTGCTCAGACCTTGACACACTATTTCAGGTATGGTCTGACCAAAGCGGAATAGAGTGGTACTATCACTTCCCTTGACCCAGACATTATACTGTTATCAATGCAGCCCAGATTCACATTGGCTTTTTTAGCTGCTGCATTCCACTTATGACTCATGTTCAGCTTGTGGTCTAGCAAGACTCCTAGAAGTTTCTCACATGTACTGTGGTCATATCTATTAGGTGGATCCCTGTGAAATCAACAGTAGCTAATCAAGGGTCTTAATGTTTAATAAATAATAACTTCCAAAAAAGGATAGAGGACTCTTCCTCTTTGGAAATCTCCAGAGCAGGGGGTTAGATAAAATAACATACAACCCTCCTTCCAATTCTATAATTAACATCAAAATTAAAAGGCTTTCCTTTCTTCTAAATTAGGCTAAATCCCCAATCTTTATTAACTCTGGGTATATCCACACCAGACAGTTATAGCAGTTTGATATAGTCATGGCTGCCTTCTACAGAATCTTGACATCTGTAGTTCTGCCAAGTACTTGGGACTTTCTGCAAGAGTACTAGTATTGTAATTTAAGGGAGCACACACAGAGAAGTGCTTCACCACACTCCAAATTCTAAGATCTTTTAGGATGGACCTTTAAAATGGAATCAAAGCATGATGGGAATACAAAGGCAGATTCTTATACAAGACAGATCATCCCAACTGGGGTCTTATTGTGGGGCTTAGCAAATTAATTGGCTCATCCTCTCAGAACCATAATTTTGGTGGTATCTGGAATCCTAGACTGAAAAATAAAAGTTTGAAATTGGTCTACTTTAATTTTGATTCTTAATCTTTGAAAAGGATGGCCATTAAGCAGTGGCATCAATTCATCTATGAGAACATTTTAGACTTTTTGAGGCAAGGCAAAATAAAACACAGAAACCCCGGCAAAGGGTGGTGGGAACATGACAGAAGTGTATGAAACGTGGGCTACTACTTCCAGAAATCTCCAGCAACATGTGGAGTTATAGTACAAAAAAATAATAGTTTCCAGCTGTGCTTCTATTGCCCTCATGTTCTGCTTGTGGGCTTCCCAGAGAAACCAGGTTGTTTGCTGTGATTATAGGATTCTGGACTATATAGTTCTTTGGTCTGATCCAGCGGTGTTCTTCTTGCGCTCGGTTTTGAATCTAGCTGTTTGGTGGAGTCTGGGATGCTGCTTAAAAAAAACCAAAGCAGTAAACTCCTTTGCACCTGAAATTAGCTTCCTGTCTTTCTAATCTCTGTGCTGTACGTTGCACGCTCCTGACGTGAATCAAGTATTAATAATAATAAGTTGCATTAGCAGATACCACACAGCAGGTTTCAAGCATATATTCACAGCCACGAGGACTAGGAACTTTACTTAAGTCCCTAACTTGTTTCCAAAAAATGTTTTGGAAGGCTGAATTTGAATGATCACAAGCTGTTATCATAGATAAGCAGAACTCACTTAAACTTTCTACTCCCCTTAACAATTACTCTTCATGTTCCACTCATTTCCTCTTGGACTACTGGCTTCTTGATATTTGGACAAAACTGCACCTTATTACCCAAGATTAGCAGACTTCTGAAGTCAAACTACACAGTAGAGACTCTGTTAGTCCAAAACTTTCGAAAGGTCTGGATCTCAGGACAAATTCACACATTAACAAATTAACACATTAAATTTAGGTTGCTGCCAACTTCCCTTTCATTACGATAATCATCCAGTGTCTTCAAACCAGATAGGGAGGGAGTGCTTCTCTATCACAGACTGTCATCAGCCACCTCACTATTACTGAAGAACAGTAGACAAATGCCAAAATCTTGTTGGTGCCACAAGCCAGCAGTTGCATTTTTCCAGAGTTCTGCAGCAATGGGAAAGGAAACTGGACAAAATCTGCTAGCTCCAAGCAACCCATTTGTCCAATGTTTTACTTGCCACTATGCCTTTCTTCTTCTTCTCATCACTGCCTGGTGTGTTGAGACCAGCACAGGACACCAACTGGATTCTGACACCAGTCAAAGGTGACCAATCTAAGATAGCCCCTTGAATGCCTTATGATGAATGAGGTCAATTCACCCTCCCTGCTGACATCATGTTGTTTTTAGGTTTCTTTGGCTGCTGAGATAGAATGAGGTCTCTCATCCATGCCCCTTTTAGCTGAGGGGGAGGTATTTTTACTTAGTCATGTGCGTCTCCCCAAATAACCCAAAGATCACAATCCTACACCCACTTACTTCAGAACAGGATCCACTGACTTCAGTGGGACTTACTACCATGTAAATACGCATAGGATCTGGCTTGAAAAGAGGTAGTGGTTTCTGGTTACAGGGCATTAAGGGCAGAGGGATGGGAACTGTGAAGAAAGGAAGAGAACAGAACCATGGAATCCTGTACCCTCACTGCCCAGATCCCCCTAATCTGACTGACTAGATCCCCTTCACCTCCCAGGCAATCCAGGAGCTTTACCTCCCACAGACTTCTCATATGACCTACTCTTTCTCTTCTAATCCACTAGCCCTTCCCACCCCCAAACTCCTTCCACACAATCCAGGAGTTCCATCCCTCTAGTATACTAGACACTAATCCTATCCCAAAAACCTCAAAGGAGTCCTGGCTCGCCACCCCTACATTCTAACCACTACATCCCACTTCCCTCCCTCAGAGCTCAGGAATTCCCTTCCACTTCCCGCCACTGCCAGCCTGCCACTGCCATTTCGGCTGCTGCTGCTTCTGCTGCTCCTCCTTCAGCGTATGAGGACGTTGATCTCGGTCACACTGGCTTCCATGACGTTCTCAGCTGTGGTCTTCCCATGCTGTTCCTTGAGGTGGCGCCGAATTGCGGGTTTGTGGGCAAAGCGGACGTCACAGTAGGAGCAGCGGTAAGGCCTTTCGCCGCTGTGGAGGTTCATGTGGTCGTGCAGTGTAGACTTTTGGGTAAAGCACTTCCCACAGATGGTGCAGGAGTGTGACTTAACACCACGGTGGACATTCATGTGCCGATTGAGGTTACTGCTGTGGTTGAATTGCTTGCCGCAGCGGGGGCACATGAAGATGAAATGGTGGGCCCTCATGTGGAAAACCAGCTTCTCCACGCCTTGGAATACCTCCTCGCATTTGGTGCAACGGATGATTCTCGAGACGCCACTGCCTCCACCGCTTCCACCTCCCCCTGCTGCTCCTGAGCCGCCACCTCTCCCCACAGCGGGAAAGGTGGAGAAAGGACGCCCACTCAATCCTGCTAGCACCAGCCCCATCCCGCCACCACTGCTCTGGCACTCAGCTGCCACAGCTGCTGCCTCGCTCGTCTCCTCCAAATAGCTTCCGCCTGGGATGATGAGGAGGCCTTCGCCCTCAGCATCCTCAGAGAGGCTGTAGGAGGCCTTTACCACACCATGTTGAGGTTTCTCTGGGGTTGATTCTGGAGAAGAACCCATGGTTTCAGCCACTGTAGAGTTGACCTGAGGCTCCTCCTGGTCTCCAGATCCATCCTTGTTCCACCCTGGTGGGGGAGAAGATTCTTTGCCCCAAGTCTGTGGGGGAGAGCTTTCTTTGTTCCAGCTCTGTTGTGGTGACATATCTTTGTTCCAACTAGTGCCTGCTTGTTGTTGCTGCTGCTGCTGTTGCTGTTTCTTCTGTCGCTGGGCCACCTCTATGGCCGATTCGATCTTCACAATGCAGATATCAGAGACAGCATCTTCATCACCATAATCCTCTTCTTGCTCCTCATCTTCATCCTCTGCCTTCATCTCCAGCTCTTCTTCCAGTGGAAACTCCAGCTTCACTGGGCGCTGCATGGACCTGCCAGCCACAAGGACACCAGTGTTAGCACAGCAGTGAGAAATTTATCTGAGAGCTGACCTCTCAGCTTGCCTTAAACTGACTTCTAAGGTCTTACGGCTCAAGGTCACCTACTAAACTTGGCAGCTGACTTAGAACCTGTGGCTGGGTCTAAGTCCAATGAGAATCTGTAGACCATACCAGCACTCAGTGCAAAGCATCTGTTCTAGCCTTCCCAAACAGAATGCCCTCCAGTTGTTTTAATCTATAGATCCCATAATGCCTGTCCTCTGGGCATGCTCCAAAGAGGTGCCGTCCAAACACCTGGAAGACACTTCATTGAGAGACTCTGTCTCACATCACGTCAAAGAGTGAATCAACCAAGGCCAGGGGTAGGGAATCTCTGAATGTTGGCCAATGGAACTTGAAGTTCCACTAAGTCCAGAGGTTCCCAGGTTCTCCATACTTCATCTTAGCCAGTGAAGTCTGTTCTGACTGACTGCTTCTATCTCTCCAAAGTTCCAGAGGCAAAGCATCATTACAGTTGGCCCTCCACATTTGCAAGGTTCAGGGGCACATGACCCTTCAAAAAAGTGGAAAAAACCACGAATACGCCAAGGCACGGTGGAGAGAGCGAGCACTCAGGGCCCAAACCAAGTCAGGGACTGAGGACGGGTCAGCATAGTGACCCTCTACTTCCTCTCTCTTCCATCTCCTCCCTTGGGTGTGAGGGAGCATTGGGAGAGGGTTTGTGGTGCTGAGAGACTAGGCTGTGATCCACCCTTAGCTATCCAAGCAGTGGCTGGTAGAGGAGTAACAGGAACAGAGATGAGTTTTTAAAGGGCTGTGTGGCCTCACTGGAGCTGCCAAGAAGGAAGGTTCCCTGAGAAAAGTGCCTGAGGTGGTGGGGGCAGGGGTTGGAGAACCTTGCAAATAATCAAATCCATGAAAGTTAAACCTGCAGATGTGGAGGGACAACTTTATTCTTGTAGGTTGGGTGACAATTATGTGAGCCTCCAGGTGTTGTTGGACTCCCAAGTCCCAAAAATTCTGAGGCTCACATTTTGTTCCTCGCCTTTTTGTCACTGATTCGCCTAGAGCAGCAATGAGAATCATATGGTCCTCCAGATGTTGCTGAATTTCAAATCCCTTCATTCTTCACTTTTGTCTCTGATGCTGAGGGTTGCTGGGTTTCACGGTCCAGCAACATATGAAGGCCCACGTGGTTCCTACATATTTTAGGTAGTTAACTCAGCAAATTAATATGAAACTTTCCACCTGCAAGTCACAGGTTCCCCTATGAGCTGTGTGACTTCAAGAGTAAGGATGTCTGCAAGCCATGGGTCACTATTACAGCAGGTATCTTGTTCTGATATTGAGGGCCTAAATGCCTTAGAGGCACAAGATCCCATCTGATCTTGGAAGATAACGAGGATTAGCCCTGGTTAATGCAAGCAGGAAGGCTGCAGCAAATACCAAATGCTATAGACTGTATTTCAGAGGAGGAAGGAAGTGGCAAGACCACCTCTGAGTATTTCTTGCCTAAAAAAACCCTAGGAAATTCATCGGGTTGCCAACAGGCAGCCTGAAGCTGAGACACACATTTTTCTGATATTACAGTATGGATATTTACAAGCCAGGGGTTAGTATTGTTGTTGCTATTGTGTGCCTTCAAGTCATTTCCAACTTATGGTGACTCTAAGGCAGACCTATTACAGGGTTTCTGGGGCTGAGAGTGATTAGTATTATAGCAAGTTTATTCTTCTCATCATCATCCATATGCCTTTACCATATACATTCCACTATAAGTTAATCTCACGAATAAGTCAAGGGCTTGGACTGTTGGACTGTAATAATTGCCCTAGTTAAAAATACTTTTGATGAGCATGCGGGGATACACTTGGGGAATGACTTGGCAAGTCATGGTGTAATCCCAAGGGGACAGTAAGACTGAGTTATGGTAAAATGAAATCCTGGCAAGGGGTTGCATCAGCCATTGTCCCTAGCTGATGAGCTATCAGCAGGTATATATGTAAGAGGGGAGCTCAGACAGGTTCTTTCTCTGGCTCTCTGACTCTTGCTAATGCTATGACACCGGAACCCTGTCCGCGCAAACCTCTGCCTGATGTGATGCCGAACCTTTGACTGAGGATCTGCGTATCCTGCTTGTACAGATCTGTATATATTGGAACTTGAAGAATAAAAGCCTCCAGGTATTTCTGGATGACAACACTGTGTGCTAGTGTTTCTAACCAGTGGGTAGACTGGGGTCAGAGCTGATGCTGTATGCTTACACTCTTGTTGCTGTTTTGATACTCTGCTGTATGTTTATGCTTGCCTCTGGGACACGTTTTGTTTCAGAGTGCAGCGGTTCCAGGGCGGATTTTGTGCTAGGTGCTAAAATCCATCTCTGGACAATATAGGGCTCCAAATTAAGGAATTTCCTGTAATCTGTGGATAAGTTGACCCACCACCACAATAGGCTCCCTGGAAGTCCCCACAGGGAGCCTGTGTTGCTTGGGGCAGGGAGTGGACTGAAGGAATGATCACTGCAAACACCTCCCAGCAATCCACTCCCTCGACCTCCACCCAGCAGCATGGGCTCCCTGGAGGTCTACTGGCTCATGGATAAATCAACTCAAGTTTTTATGCTTAGTTTTCTTGACTAAAATTTTTTGATTTATACACTCGTTCTCCCACTTCCATGGGGGGTTTGGAGCGCAGGACCCCCACAAGTGAGAAATCCGCAAATATCTTAAGCCTCTCCCCCAAAACATATGTAACATGCTTGCTGTCTCTCTTCCTCACTTGCTCACAAGCTTGGGCCAAGCAAACAGGTGGGCACCAGAAGGGAGGAAGCAGACTGGCAAGAGGTTGCTTCTTGGCTCCTCCCTGGTGGCAGCCCTCTCTTCCTGCCAGCTCTGCCTTTCTTTTCCCTCTCTGCAGGGTCAGGGTGACAATGGAAGGGCATCAGCCCCTCAGACCAGTGCCTTCTCTGACTGAACCTGCCACTCTCACCAATAATGATGCATGTTACTACCTCATGCTCAGACAGAGGATCCAATATGTGATCCACTCCAGGGATTGGAGAATTTTTTTTTAAAATCACAGCTCCCAAAATCTAACCATTTGCGTCAATAGCAGTGATGGCTGGGGTTTAATGGAAACTGTATACCAAAAAGTAATTTTTCCAAGCCCTTGGCTGACACATTCACTGCAGACTAACATTTCTACAATCACTGTAACTCCTCTTCCAAGTGGTTGCTCCCAAGAAGATTGCTATGGTGCCCCTGTATTTCTATCTGGGGATAGCATACCATAAATTACATCCATCTCATGACTGCATCCTTAAAGAGATAGAGGAAGCATTTTATACACGTGATTCTGAGCATGTGATTTTTTTTTAGCTTAATTCAACAGGTCAGGAAAGATTTAATTCAAGCTGAAGCAGATGCTGTGATCATTACTCCTGCTACCAGGAGATGGTACTATTGTATTGCTTAGCCAAAGTAACAGTTTAACAGATGTCATTGAGAACATTAAGTCGCTAGCCTTGGTCACCTGTGGCAGGTAAGAATCATCTCCAGGTGACCAAGCAGGGAAATTGGACAAAAGTTATGCTCTGAGTTGTGTTTGTTTTCCTTTTAGGAAGGAACTTGACTAGCAGGGTGTAGTGGTTTAAGCACTGGATTACAACTCTCGGAGACCAGGGTTCAAATACCTGCTCAGCCGATGAAACCAACTGAGCGGTCTCGGGCAAGACACACTCCCTCAGCCTCAGAGGAAGGTGAGGGCAAACCCCCTTTGAACAAATCTTGGAGAGGAAACCCCATGATAGGTTTGCCCAGTAAGCAAGTGGACTTATTTGCAAATGTGAGAGGAACACAAACTCTTCAGCAAACCTCTTGCGCGAGTGTTCTTTGCGGGTCGAGGTAGAGGTAGTGCAGCCCACTACGCTGGGGGACTTGGACCTCCGGTGGCTTCCGTATTTCGCCGTTTCTTCCTTGAGGCTGATCTTGGGCTCTATGAACTGAGACAGGGCGTTCCGACACTTCTCCACCACGTGCTCCATCTGCAGGTAGCTGGCCGCCGTCAAGTAATTGACGATGTCTCGGACAGCAAACTCCAGGGCCCCCGTGTAACACGAGAGGAGGAGGTCAGCTACAATCTTGGCGCTGTGCATGAGGGAAACCTGGAGCTCCGAGGAAGGGTTGAGAAGGAACTGGTCCCTCAGGAAAGGGGAGCAGGCGGCCAGGATGACCTTGTGGCCCCGGAACTTGAGGCTGTCGGCCACAATGGTGACGTCGCAGAAGCGCTCCTCGGAGCGAAGCTGGTTCATGTTGCGCAGGGTGGCCGCCTCATGGCCGGGGAGCTGGAACCGAAGGAGCTCCACACCAGATGCCATTGGTTCTTAGCAGGACGGAGAAGGGGGTCCAACTGTCTTGTGTGGGAGGAAGGAGAGTGGAAAGAGAGGCTGAAGCACTGAGGGCTGGTGGACCACTGAAAACTGAAACAAAGGAAGAGAGGAAGGGGATGTGAATTTTGACACTGCAGTCCCTGGACCCCACTTCTACGGCCTTCAAAGCCCCCCATGAGTCCGCCAAGGCCCCCTAATTTTTTAAAAAAATGGTTGGCAATTTCAGGTAATTTTCACTCCAACGCCACACATAAAAACATGTAAAAATACCCACCACCACAAATACCCCTGAACCTCATACAAATAGGGATGCCAGAGTGAAAACTAGGAACATCTCCTGTCCCTTAATGGTTGTGTGGAAGAGAGAATGGTAACAGCTTCTGCTTGTTAGCTGGTTGCAGGAAAAGCAACACTTGCTGAAATTCTCTCTTCTATGCAGCTATTAAAGTGACAGGAGATACCTCCAGTTTTCACTCTGGTAACCCTACCCAGAAATACAGCTGGCCGTCAACACTTACAGGTTTCACTTTCACAGATATGATTATTTGCGAGTTTCTCCAACCTCTGGCTATCCACCTCAGGTGCTTCTTTTCTGGGAGAAACTTGTCTCTCAGTGGCTTTGATCAGGCTGTGCAGCCTGGTTCTCCTCCTCCTCCCCCAGCAGCAGCTGCCTGCCAGCTAAGGAGAGATCACAGCCTGATTTCTCAGCACTACCAACCTTCTCGTGATGCCCCACACACACCCAAGGAAGGAGATGGTCAAGGGAGAGGAAGTACAAGGCAACTATGCCAACCCACTCCCTTCCCCTCTCCTTTCTCTGACCTGGTTTGGTTCCTGGGTGCCCACTTTCCCCACCATATCTCAGCCCTTTCTCAATCGGAGAAGCAGACACACCAATCTTAGCTCTTCTCTAAACTTTACAAGATCATTTTTCCTGTTCCAGAATGCCCATCGTTTCAGACAGTGGATCAGTCTCAGAATCTATATCTGCCTATATTGATTCTTTTTTAAAAATCATTTGTACCTAAGACTAAATCTTACATTAAGGATACCACTGATTTAAAAAAAAAATCATTGAGACAACAAAGGTGGATTCTACACCTATTATACTGGTGACAATAGACATCATGTTGTTGTGTGCCTCAGGAAGCAGCCCTGAGAGTTATTATGGAAATATTTAATAAAAGAAATAATGTATCAGCTTCACCTTCACTTTTTTTAATATGCTTTGGCTGAAATAGCATTAAAAAAGAACTATTTTCAATTTATCGGAAAATACTATTGGCAAATATCAGACACAGATAATGGATTCCAGGTTTGCCCCATAACTGGCTGATACCTGTATGGACTGATTTGAACAAACATATGTAATACATGAAAAAAAAATCCTTATAAAGAATATAGCATGATGTACAAAAGATATTTAGATGGCATTTTTCCGATACTGAAAGGTGGAGGAAACCTTATTACAGTTTGGGACATACTTTAATTCCAGTATCAAGTCTGATATGATATATGACTCCAGGCGCATTAACTTTTTGAATATTGAAATCACAAATAAAGATGGCTGTTTATTCACTGATATTTTTAAGAAACTTACAGATGTTAACTCTTTCCTAAGATATGGTGGGTTATCACCCTTCATACCTCAAAAGGACTCTTCCATATTCACAAATGTTGAGGATAAGATGAAACTGCAAGCAGTTTAGAAACCTTCTTCAAAAAGCTAACATTCTTAACCAGTAATTCTAGATAGAGGATATCTTCTTGGAATTTTGAAGCAAGCTATTTATACGGGGAAAGCCAGCACGCTACAGTGATTTGTGCATTAGCCCTTGTAGACCACGGCTCAGTTCCCAGCTTGGCCACAGAAACTCACTGGGTGATCTTGAGCATGTCACACACTCTCAGTTCTGGAAAACTTATAAGTCAGGAACAACTTGAAGACACACAACAATGTATAAGGCGAGGAGAAGAAATAAAAGTGATCTTTTTCAAAATGAAACAACACTAAAGTAGACAGAATGATTACGCCACTGGTTTATGATATAAACATACTGCTCAAATTAGAGAAATTATAAACAAATACTGGTTTTTGTTGCAAGACATTCCAAGATGTATACAACAGTCCCCATGATTACGTTTAAATATGGACAGAATTTGAGGGATATTCTGGTGTACAGCAACGTTAGCCACCCTATAAGATCAACAGATACTCCTATAGATGGCAGCAGGTATGTTGGACAATTTCCGTGCAGAAATTGCAGTGTGTGTTCTAACTGTTGCAGGTTAAAATTATTCAATAACTCAATGGACAACAAACCATATGATCTTATCCAGCTATTTACTTGCAACACACAAGGAGTAATGTATGTCATACAGTACCCCTGTAATCTATTAAACATAGATATGACAAGGAAAATAAAGATGTGTATTTGTGAATCAGAACCAAAAAAATGTATGCACCATTAGCAAAGCATTTTTATCAGTTTAAGCATGAGGAAAAAGATAGTAGAATTTGGTGCTTAGAGAAAACTGTTGTTAAAAATAGGGAAGGATATAACAAACTGAAAAAGGGGAATGACACTGGATTCACAAACTGAATACTATAATTGCCAACAGTTTAAATGAAGATACAGGCTGAATGACAGTGTTCTAGCTGGTTTCATCTTCATTGTTTTCTGTTTTTGGCTGTTTATAATTTATTTTGACTATGTATAATACTGTATACTTGCAATCCCCATCATTGTCTTCAAATCTTGTATTCACATTATGTGTATGTGCAAGTAATCTGTAACTGTTTATGTCTGGCATGTTTGTGCTTAAAGTACTTGCTGAACTGTTGCTGTAATGTAGGATTTATTGTGTTAGTTAACATTATCTGTTCCTCTTTGAAATACTTTTGAAAGTCCTTTGCCACTGTTTTATTCTAGCATTATTATTTATGATGTTTGATTGAAAGTGAATTATTTCTATGTGTGATACAATGGATTCTAATTTAATTGTTATTTACAGATAAAACCAGACAGTCATGTATTTTGAGAAAGATTTGTTATTTTTAAAGGCTTGTTAACTGTAAGTTCACACCAATCTGTAGCCATCATGGTGGCTGGAGTGGAAGCCTTACTGTATAAACAGAACCTCTTAGTGTTGGCATTAGACTGTAGGAAATGAAGGAGCAGAGGCATTTGTATTTTGCATAAATCTATACTCCAGAGTTGGTAAGTATTAAAGTTGGTTCTTTGTAAACATATGTACTTTGAATATTATTATCATTATGTAGGGTATTTTTTAAATAGCAGTTCAGCCTTTTTTTGGAGGAAATATTGGAGAACATAAGATTTACAATGGCCACTGAAGAAGGCTACTAGCTGAAAGTTTGCAGGTGCTGAAACTGTTCCCTCTTTGCAAATGATGGAGCAGTTTGGACACGCACATACATATCCATACTGCCGCATCCCTGGCGAAAGGGACATGACAGCAGGCATGTGCACGTGCCCAAACTATGACTCCAGAGACCAAAGTCTGAATCCTCACTCAGCCATGGAAACCCAGTGGGTGACCTCAGGCAAGTCACATTCTTTCAACCTCAGAGAAAGGCAAAGGCAGCAAATCCTGCCAAGAAAACCCTTATGATTGGTTCACCTTAGGGTTGCCATGTCAGTTTTCAAAGGGGAGAGACCTGCTGGCTAGAAAGAGCCTCCCCCTGTTAGTGGCACTTTATTGTTGTGTGCCTTCAAGTATTTCTGACTAATGGCAACCTTACAGTGAACCTATCACATTTTTTTTCTTTTTTTGCAAGATTTATTTAGAGAGGGTTTGCCTTCCCTTCCTCTGAGGCTGAGACAATGTGATTTGCCCAAGGTCACCCAGTGCATTTCTGCACTACACTGTTATAGTAATATTATTCCACTTTCAACATCCTGTGGAATCCTGGGGTTTGCAGTTGAAGGAGGTGCGTTTAGAATTCTCAGCCAGAGAGCTCTTTGGCCTCAGGAAACTACAAACCCCAGAATTCCACAGGATGTGGAAAGTGGAATAATAGAACTATAACCGTGTAGGGCAGAAATGGCCCCAGTGTCTGAGCAGGAATTTGAATCCTAGACTCCAGAAGCCTTTAATATATAAATAAATACTTGAGTACTTAAACAAGTATTTGGGTATTTAAATTGTGAGTTAAGTCTTGGGAGTCACTGGCAACAGATTACATTTACAGGGGGTCCCCGGTTAAGAAAAGGTTAAGAACCACTGAGTTGGAACCAGCAAACGGATTAAGGCCTAGGTACAAACTTCTCTATCATGATTGAAATGCTTAATATGTTTAGATCTACATGCACAGAAAGGGCACCAGAATCAGGGATTAAGCACGCCAATCCATATGCTGACTGCACAGTGTGTATTTCACCAGAATATGGGCACCACTGGGAACACTAGCTAAGCACATGACTTACAGTAGGTGCTAATATTAGCAACAATGGGCAAGTTTCTGATGTACGGGAGGGCACTAAGTGACAGGGCCTTGGTGCAGGCTCTGATATCTGAAGTCCCTCAAGCCTCACATACAGGTGATGTAAATCAGTCTGCTCATTTCATTTCTTATGGGAACTATACACATGTATGCTTTGTTCTGCATCTCTGATTTGGGATTTGATTCCCCCGGGGACATCTCCTGGGCCATTTACTTACTACACCGTTATAGTGCACTCATTCCACTTTCAACCTCCTATGGAATCCTGGAATTGGAAGTTTGGGGAGGGGTCTTTAGAATTCCCAGCTAGAGAGCTCTTTGGCCTCAAGAAACTACAAACCCCAGAATTCCACAGGATGTGGAAAGTGGAAGAACAGCACTATAACAGCGTAGTGCAGAAATGGCCTTGGTTTCAGCCTGGGTTGAATAAAATATTTTTTTGAATCTCTCCCTGGCGTGCAACTTCTGGTTGTGTTGCACTCCAGGGAAACTTGCCCAGTGTCGCTAACACTAGATTCAAGCTGCAGGAAAGGAGATTCCACCTGAACCTCAGGAAGAACTTCCTGACAGCCAGGGCTGTCCGGCAGTGGAATATGTGGTGGAGTCTCCTTCCTTGGAGGTTTTTAAGCAGAGGCTGGATGGCCATCTGTTGGGAGGGCTTTGAGGGTGTTCCTGCATGGCAGGGGGTTGGACTGGATGGCCCCTGGGGTCTCTTCCAACTCTACATTTCTATGATTCCGCTACAGGTAGGTCCTAATAGTGCACAAGGAAAGTCTTACCCGGCTGGTTGCAGGGCAGTTTCCTAACTCACGTGCGTCCTGCGCAAAAAGTGCAACATCTGAAAGGCAAACTCCCTCTGCCTCCATCAGGGCACACCAACCCACCCCAAGAACAAAGCTTTCCCATCTTCTCCCGCTTCCATGCTTCCTCCCACAAAGGATCGCACCCGTCCTTTCTCAGTTCCCCTCTTTTTGCCAACTTGTTTTTCCCCTGGAAACACACAAAAGCACGCCTTTTTTTCGCACACTTTTCTGCTGCACGCAGCAAGGTGCAATGCACTGAAGCTTTGTTTGCATTAAATGCTTTGCTGGGCTCCCCACTGGAACAATATGCTCTCCATCCCTCCCTCCCTCCCTCTCCCTCCCTCCCTCCCTCGATGCCCACCCTCCCCTTTCTTTTCTCCCTTTGCAAAGAGGTGCCCAATGCACCCACCCACCTACCCACCCACCCACTTACCTCCCCTCCACCCCAATTCCCAACCCCTTCCTCCTCCTCCTCCTCCTCCTCCCAGCTCCTCCTCACCTTCCACGCACGGCTCCCCCTCTCTGAGCGGAGAGAGGGGGTGGCCACCCCAAATGGCCAAACAAGAAGGCAAAAGCCAGAGAAAAAGGATTAAAGGGGGCCTCGTTAAAGGGGCCAGGCGGCCTGAATGGAGGGGGAGCAATATTTGTCCGCCACATAGAAATAAAAGAGCAGAAAAAGGTCAATGGAAGAAGGGTGGAGGGGGTGAGCGACAGAGATCCCTCCCTGGTAGTGTGGGAGAGTCGCTGGATTCCTCGGGGGAGCCTTTAAATCCACTCCCTCTTCCCCTTTAAGGCCGGTGACGTCATCAACATGCGCCTGGAAGGCAGAGGGGAAGGTGTGGGGCTTTTCCCCCCGCCTACAAATCACCTTGGTAACTGATCCCCCTCCTCCTCCTCCTCCTCCTGCAATAGGAGGGTTCAATTTACATTTTTTTTTCCCTCCCATTGAGGAAGGAAGAAATTCTTAGATTTAATATATTCATTGGTCTCGAAGTGTTTGGCTTCTCCTCCTTTTAGCTCCGTGCAATATTTTTTTTTAAAAAAAATATAATTTAAGATAGAGTACCATGTGCATGAGTAGTGGAAGCCAAAGAAAAGATATTAAGGAAGGAGTAGTTAACTGTACAGCAAAATTACAAAACATAGTAGAATGTAGGTTGTTTAAAGTATAATATAAATATTATATTAAAGTTTAATATAAATATAAAGTTTAATATGAATATTATATTAAAATTTAATATAAAACACGAGATTAGGATGGCTGAAGGAAGATAATGTAAAAATGTAATGATTTACATGAATGTTGAGACACTGGACAATCATAGATTAATGAAGTTTGGTGATGGTTATTTTTTTATTTGCTACTCTATACTCACATATACTCATATACACATATACTCACATATACTTGCTACTCCATACTCACATATACTCACTGTATACTCTATACTTGATGTACATTGTTAAAACTTACTTTAACACCAAATAAATTGTTGGAAAAAAATTTAAAAAATCGCTTTTGGCTGGAATTAAACTCTTAAACTCCTGAATCCTGATTAAAGACATTGAATTAGAAAGGGGAAAAAAAATCCCCACTTCTTTTCTCAGGGCTCTTGACCAGTCCTCAGCTGCCCAACAGGCTGAAATTCAGTGGGTGCAGCTTTTCTCATCCCCCCTGAATAAATGGCATTTCCTACTGGTTATATTTCTGTTAAAATGTCTAAAAGCCCCTTGTGAAAGAGAGCAACCCTATGTGGGAATTTCATGTTTTAGCTTACAATCTTTTCTGCTGACCAACTGCTTCTGTGACTTTGAAAGAATATGATTACATTTATTTGTATCCAGCCTGTTATTTCTCACACTTAAATAAAAAAGCACAACGCCATCAGGCAAAAAAGACAAAAGTCGGAGCTAAAGGTACATGAAAGAAGGCCATTTCCGCACCAGCCCGTTATAGCGCGATGATTCCACTTTCAACATCCTCTGGAATCCTGGGGTTTGCAGTTTCGGGAGGGGCCGACCGGCCCCTCCCGAAACTGCAAACCCCAGGATTCCAGAGGATGTTGAAAGTGGAATCATCGCGCTATAACGGGCTGGTGCGGAAATGGCCGAAGTTGTGGGGATGTTTTTGTGAGATGAGATAAAAATGAAAAAGAGGAGGGGAAGAAGGAGGGAGTGTGAGAACCCAGGAGCAATCTGAAATGAGTCAGAGATGGGTAAATTTGGTCTCATTAGTTTGACCTGTTAACAAATACTAGGTTTAGTTATATGGATTATTGAGCATCTTAAGAGGTGAACTCCCTTGGGAGTATGTCCATCTAGCTTCTCAAAACAGAAAGGGAAATGTCCTACGTTAAAGTTACATGTTTTTTTTCTTTATCATGTTAATCAGCTCATCCAAGCAAGGATGTCTATTTGATATCCAACTACTGTTTGACGGTATCTGTTAGGATCATAATCATTCTTTGAACTTCTTGAAATTCTTGACCACATTGATAACACCAAGGTCTCAGTGTAATGATTTGCCAACTAAGGCAACAATGGGCCTTTGTTATCACGGTTATGATATGTCGGGTGAGAGCACTAGATATCCTTTTGATATCAAATAATTTGGCCTTGGCTTGACCTTTCTCTGCCACCCTGCTCCACGTGTTTGCAGAGGTCCACCGGACAAGCACGTCTGGGGTGCGGCCATTAATGGTTGTACATTCCAAGACCCCATTCAGGCAGGCAACTTAAGCCTCTCCGTTGCTTTAGGGGAAAACCCTCTTGCAAACCGGCTTTGCTCGGCGCGTATCTTCACAAAGCCGCACGGCCAAGAGCCGAGCCATTCCTTTATGTCGGGCCATCAGTGAACTGGCCATACTATTGTCATCCAGCGCTAAGCTCATCATGCAAAACTTGACCTTTTCCAACTCCTTTGTCCAGCTCCAAATTTCCTTTGTTCTCACCGAGCATGGCATAGCCTGTAGGTAAAATCCAACCTATATAAGGTCCCCTTTTCCAAGTCCTCCTCGGACCGCTCCTGAGTTTCATTCCGCCTTGCTGTCGGTTTGTCCAGTGAGCGAACCAAGCTGAGCTTTCTTCCCCTCAACCTCCGTTTCTCTCCAGGACTATGAGATCAGATGTCGTATTACCCATTCCCCAAAGCTCTCCGTTTCTATTTCTAGTTAGCTGTGTGCGTGTGGTGTCTTTTATGGTATTTATCTCTCAATAAATGTTATTTTTGTTATTTTAAAACTTGTCTGGCCATGCTCTCTGACCTGAAGCCATAGACATAGGGTGAAAGATCCTAGCTAAAGTTACCCTGCCTCTCGTTAGCTTAAGAGAGTGCTCAAGCTTAATTTCCCCATCTTGTGCTTTTATTTGGTTACTTGGGCGCCCCTCCCGGGACCCCCAACATACAGGGTAACACCTTTCCACCCTACACGGTTATAGTGCTATTATTCTACTTTCAATATCCTGAGGAATTCTGGGATTTGTAGTTTACTGGAGCTCTCTGGCTGGGAATTCTAAATGCCCCTCCCTAAACTGCAAAGCCCAGGATTCCACAGGATGTTGGAAGCAGAACAATAGCACTGTAATGGTGTAGTGCAGAAAGGCACAATGTGTTTGATGAAGTGGGCTACAGACCAGGAAGGCTTATGCCAAATTTAACGTGTTAGCCCTTCAGGCTCCACAAGACTGTTACAGTTATAGGTGATTTTGCCCCACCTCGAAGGTCTGTCTGGAGCTTTCTGAAGGTACCTCTTCAGCTCTGGAAGTCATTGCTCTCAACAGTTAAGTAACCAAAGCTGACAGCCTTTAGGTGCAATTTTTTTTAAAAAAAAGTCTTTGTGGTCTTTTAGGTAGGCCAAAGCAAATGATAAAATAATTCCTAAAGTTCATTGAACAGAAGACAGGAATTCAGTAGATTCACAGAGTCTGTACCTGCTAGAATTATTTATTCTAAGGGTGGAGAAACCCTGTTTTCTTGTTGCATTTTGCCATCTTTATATTTGGTTGTTTAAAAAATTGCTGCCGAAAAAAGTCCAGTTTTCTTTGTTTTTACTGATGTATTCTTCTTGGTGTCTTGTTATAATTTAGCCAGCCAGGACACAATACCTATTGTATTATGTACACATGTATTTTTATTGTAATAAAATAATCCACTGGTTAAGATTTGTAGTAATTTTTTAATGTTTGTAGTTAAGGGCTTATAGATAATAATGAAAGGAAAGCCAGCATGGTGGACTATGATCCCAGAAACCAGGGTTCAGTTCCCTGCTCTGCTATGGAAGCCCACTGGGTGACCTTGGGTACATCACTCACACATAAGCTGGAAATGACTTGAAGGCACACAACGTATTTAAACATTTTAAGGAATGCCATATGGAGGATGGAGCAAGCCTGTTTTCTGCTGCTCCAGAACTAGGACATGGAGCAATGGCTTCAAATGACAGGAAAAGAGATTCCACCCAAACATTAAGAAGAAGTTCTTGACAGTAGGAACAGTTCAACAGTGGAATGCCCTGCTGCTTCAGAGTGCAATGGAGTCTCCTTCTTTGGAGGTTTTTAAATGGATGCTGGGTGATTTGTTGGGATTGCTTTGATGATCTCTTCTTGCGTGGCAGAGGGTTGGACTCGTTGGCCCTTCTGGTCTCTTGTGACTTTATAATCCTACGAGTGTATTTACCCAGCATTGCCCAGGATTTTATTTTCTCATAGGTAATTCTTGTTAGAGATACTTTAGGAATTACCTTACCTTAGGAATTACCTTACCTTAGGAATTAGATGCGGTTGAAATACACAGATTTGTTTAACATTATTAAGTGATAATAAATCTAACAAACAATTTAAGTAGAATGGAAGATTATAAGCCCCCTTTGGAAATCTAGATGGGATAAAATGGCTACAATTGGTCTTGAAATATAAATACTCGTGTAGATTGACTTTTGTAATGACTTGGTTAACTATGTCTTGTATGACCATAATATTTGGAAATGTATAGTTTTTATACATGTGACCTGGGGATCAGAATTTATGTTACTTGGAAAGGAAGATATTACAAAAATGTGTGGATAACAGGAATAAAAGGAAACGCTAATAATCACCCCAACAACAACAACAACAACAACAGGTTTTAGGAAGTTAAATTGAATGTGTATATATAGATATTAGAGCAAGTAGAAATAATATATTTTGCATTAGATGTAATCTTTACTATTTTATGTCTCTCTGTTATGTGTACTATTTGGTGAATAGAAGCTGGTAAGTTTTATAAGCATGAAATTAATATGAAATAACATGCATTTGTATGTATACGTATGTTTTTGTACATGTTTGTGTTTTTATAAAATGTGTGTTTTTTAAATGAATTTATAAACTGTCAATAAATATTAATTAAAAAAAACAAAATAAACAGATTTGTCTCCAATTCCCTAATCTGCCTTGTCCATTACCTGTAACTTTTCCCGATATTCCCCAATCCAATCTGTTTTCAGAGCTGTTAACGTACAGAGTTTGGGTTCCTGAGGGAATACACTGCCCTCATCCTTGCTGCTCAGCCTCATCTCCATAGCAACCAGCCTGAGCTCTCTGGCTGAGAATTCTAAAGGCTCCTCCTCCCAGGATTCCATAGAATCGTCACAGCCAGCCAATCATATGAAGTCTCTTCGCCTCACACAGCCAATCATATGAGGTCTTTGCCTGCCTGATGCAGACAAACAGACAAGATCACTCACAAACTTTGACTTTTATATAGTAGAAGATTGTTCTAACAACAACAATAAAGTTAATAATGAGAGATGCCCTAAAACCATAATAGTCCCACCTTGTCAGTTCAACAATGTTGTTGTGCATTTGAGTATCTTACTGGATGATACTAATGATAACCAAAAAAGATTGACCTAATACCAAACTCATTAAGTTTGTGTGGTGAGTCTTAACAGTGGAATGGAAGAGATACTGTTGAATATTTAACTGACTACTAGGGGACGTGCTGGTTTCAGGCTACACTGATGCATAATCAGGGACTACCTTAGGCGAGGAGCAGGAGTAACTGTGAGACGCCAGAGGGCAGAGTCCTGTTGTTCCACGCAGTCTATCTGGATTCCTGAAGTTAGCTTTCTGTCCTTAGGGGCAGAAAATAAAGGTACCCTATTTGTGTTGGCATTCTTTACCATCAAATTGGTGATGACTTACAGCAACTCAATAAAAAAGAGGCCTCCAAGAAGGCAAGTCATCAGCATCCCTCCTCAGGTCTTATCTCAGTTGGCTTTTGGCCTCCTTGATTGAAGGCCTTTCCACAGTACATTATTATTCCACTTTCAACCTCCTATGGAATCCTGAGGTTTGCCGTTTAGGGAGAGGGCCTTTAGAATTCTCAGCCTCAGTAAACTATAAACCCCAGACTTCCACAGGATGTTGAAAGTGGAATAGCACTGTAACAGTGTAGTGCAGAAAGGACCTGAGTCTATCCATCTGCAATGTGAAATTCCTCTTTTCCTACAGCCTTCCACTTTACCAAGCCCTATCATCTCTTCAAATGACCCATGTCACCTCACAATATGTCCAAAGTACAATAGCCTCAGTTCAATCATCTTGGCTTCTAGTTGTTGGGACTGGCAACCTTTGCATGCTTAATTAACTGGCTAATTAGTTTGCATGTTTATTGTAGGCGTAGTGGGGGCTGCCTAGAGCAGCGGTTCTCAACCTGTGGGTCGGGACCCCTTTGGGGGTCGAATGACCATTTCACAGGGGTCGCTGCTCCTCTATCCCGCCCCCTTTTGAAAGAAAGTGGCCTCACAGCCAATGACAGGGCTGTTTTTGAGACCCTGCGCTGGGAGGAGGGGAAAGGAGGCGTGCTGGGCGCGTGTGGGGACGTTTCCCCGCCTTTCCCTGCTGGGCGGGAGGGCAAAGGTGGCGAGAGGAGACCCCGCGCTGGCAGGAGGTGAGAGGAGGCATGCTGGGCACATGTGGGGACGTTTCCCCATCTTTCCCTGCCAGGCAGGGGGGCAGAGGTGGGGAGACCGAGAGGGGCTCATGGGTATAGGGTGGTTGAGGGGCTACACGAGCATCGCACCCCACTCCCGAGGCCTCAGAGGGACGAAAGGAGGAAGGAAGGGGCACCTGTGCGATGTGGGAATGAGAGCATCCAAGCAGCCGCGCTCCCTTTAAGGGAGGGAGGGAGGATGGGAGTGAAACAAAACACGTCTGCTTATGCCGCCGCCATCTTTCCTCTCTCCCTGTCCTTTCCTCCCTGCGCCTCGTGTAAAATGTGGGCTGTTTCGGCGTTGCCTTTGGGAGTGACTGGCTTTTTGAACTGTGGAAACCCAACATTCAGAAGTAGAACTACTGCCTTAATTCTGGCATTGATGGACGCTTTCTGTGCTTAAAAAAAAAGGGGAGGGTTACCAGTTTTTAGGCATTAAAAGTCTATCCAGGGCAGTGATTTAGGGCAGTGTTTCCAATCTATTTGATGTTGGAAATAACTAACTAACTAATAAATAAATAAATAATAACAAAAATGATTTTATGGTTGGGGGTCACCACAACATGAGGAACTGTACTAAGGGGTCGCGGCATTAGGAAGGTTGAGAACCACTGGCCTAGAGTAAACTTCCTATTGTTTGGTCAACACTCACTTCCCCTTGCATGTTCTCTTCCGCTTCCCTTTTTTGTTCTTCCACTTCCCTGCAAGCATGTGGTCTTTGATCCTCCAGCAAGCATGCTTCCTTGTAAGCATGTGATTGCTTAATTTCTTCTTACCTTTGTTCAAGAATTTGAATCTGTGTAAACTATGCACAAGATTATATACACAGCCAGGATATGTAGGGAGAAGGTCAGAAAAGTTAGAGCACAGAATGAACTCAGGCTTGCCAGAGACATTAAAAACAATAAAAAGGGCTTTCTAAGATATGTCCGCAGCAAAAGGAAAAACAAGGAAATGATAGGGTCCCTGCATGGAGAAGATGGCCAATTACTAACGGGGGGAAGAGAGAAGCAGAACTACTCAACATCTTCTTTGCCTCAGTTTTCTCCCAAAAGGACAGAAGTACTCAGCCTGGGGGGTGGGGAGCAGGTGAGAAAGGGGGGGAAATGCAGCACAGAATATCTGGCTAATCTAAATGAATTCAAGTCTCCAGGGCCAGATGAATTACATCCTAAGATATTAAAAGAACGGACAGAAGTCATTTCAGGATCACTTGCAATAATCTTTGAGAACTCTTGGAGAAAAGAAGAAGTCCCAGCAGACTGGAGGAGGGCAGAGGTCATCCCCATCTTCAAGAAGAGAAAAAAACAGGGCCCAAATAATTATCACCTGGTCAGCCTGACATCAATACCAGGAAAGATCCTAGAGCAGATCATTAAACAGTCAGTTTCTAATTACTTAGAAACCAATGCCGTAATCACTAAAAGTCAACATGGATATCTCAGAAATAAGTTATGCCAGACTAATCTTATATCTTTTTACAAAAGATTTACAAACTTGATAGATGAAAGGAATGCTGTAGATGTAGCATATCATGATTTCAGTAAGGCCTCTGACAAAGTTCCCCATGATATTCTTGCAAAGAAGCTAGTAAAATGTGGGCTAGGCAGAACTACTATTAGGTGGATTTGTAATTGGTTGACCAACCAAACTCAAAGGGTACTCACCAATGGCTGCTTTTCATCCTGGAGAGAAGTGACTAGTGGGATGCCACAGGGTTCTGTCCTGGGCCCGGTGCTGTCCAACATCTTCATCAATGACTTGGGTGAAGGAGTAGAGGGCATGCTGATCAAATTGCAGATGACACCAAAATGGGAGGGGTTGCTAATACGCCAGAGCCCAGGATCATAATTCAAAATGACTTTGACAGATTGGAGAGCTGGGCCAAAGCTAACAAAATGAATTTCGACAAAGACAAATGTAAGGTCCTACACTTAGGCAGAAAAAATCGAATGCACAAATATAGGATGGGGGACGTGTGGCTGGATAGGAAAGGGATCTAGGAGTCTTGGTAAATCACAAGCTGAACATGAGTCAGCAGTGTGACGTGGCAGCCAAGAAAGCCAATGTGATTCTTGGTCGCATCAATAGGAGTATGGTGTCTAGATCAAGGGAGGTAATGATATCACTCTATTCTACATTGGTTAGACCTCAATTGGAATACTGTGTCCAGTTCTAGGCATCTCAATTAAAGAAGGAGATCGACAAGCTGGAACGTGTCCATAGGAGGGCAATCAAAATGGTGAAGGGTCTGGAAGCTATGCCCTATGAGAAACGGTTTAAGGAGCTCGGTATGTTTAGTCTGAAAAAGAGAAGTTTAAGAGGGGACATGATAGCCATGTTTAAATATTTGAAGAGATGTCATGTTGAGGAGGGAGTGGGCTTGTTTTCTGCTGCTCCAGAGACTAGGATAATGAGCAATGGATTCAAGCTGCAGGAAAGGAGATTCCATCTGAATCTCAGGAAGAACTTTCTGATGGTCAGAGCTGTCCAGCAGTGGAATCTGCTGCCTTGGAGTGTGGTGGAAAATCCTTCTTTGGAGGTTTTTAAGCAGAGGTTGGATGGCCATCTGTTGGGAATTCTTTGATGGGTGCTCCTGCATAGCAGGGGGTTGGACTGGACTACCCCTGTGGTCTTTTCCAATTCTATGATTCTATGATTCTATAAGATTATGTGAGTAAATGCTTTTTACATACTTTTAACCAAACTGTTTGTGTTTTATTTTGAGTTAGATTAGGTGTGTCTGGGGTGGACTAATCAAAGTGATAATCTGTTCAACTTCCATTTCTGCATTTACTAAACGCTCTGCTGGTTGGGAGACCTACCAATCTCTCAATTTTAATATTTCTCAACACTAGTCAGAGTTTAGGTTTAAATGAACACACGCATTTTTTTTTCACATCCCATGGTATCAACTGAACTGTCCTCCAGTTAGCATATTGGTGATGTTGAAATGAGATGAAACTGTTATGCCTGGTTGGCTTTCCTCCATTAAAACATTATCATCTTGTCTTTTGATGAAGGCAGCGGTTTGGATTAGTCCTGCACCTAGGACCACTAGGACAGGTTGCTACATAATGGCTGATACTGGCATCTTTGAAAATACAAAATTCAAGTGTGTATGTGCATTTGTTTGTATATGTCCCTTCAAGTACCAAAACTTAAAAGCCAACTACCTTTCCCTTCTTTTGTATCAGTATCCATCCTCCTTGCTTCCAAACACCAGCTTCGGGCCTTTCCACATTACACTGTTACAGTGCTATTATTCCACTTCAACATCCTGTCGAATTTTGAAGTTTGTAGTTCACTGAGGCCAAAGAGCTCTCTGGCTGAGAATTCTAAATGCCCCTCCCTAAACTGCAAACCCCAGGATTCCACAGGATTTGAAAGTAGAATAATAGCACTATAACAGTGTAGTGTGGAAAGGCCTTTTGTGTGAGGAGTGGGAGAGTGACAGGAACAGAAATAACAGACATAACCCTTTTCCAATTCTGAGTTCAGTAATAAATATTGTGAAATAATGTGAAATTGTAGAAGAGCGATAACTGAATATATAAATACAGCGTGGTTCCCATAAACACTTCAGTGTCTCCCTTGTTTTCCCCACCAACAACACAGTGTTGGTCTGTCTCTACGTTGCTAGGTCATATAGTGGCAACACATTAGCGTTTGGCTAACTGGAATGGGATGAGTCAATGTTTTAATGGGGTGGGGCATGTCTGGCCCTTTAATAAATGCTAGGGCGGGAGGAGAGCAGTAACCTTGACTTCTGGCTTGGTAAACTTACACAAACAACACTGATTTACGGGAAAGGAAAATGGGGAGGTTTTGCAAGGGACACACTTGCAGGACTAACAGCCAGGGAAAAGCACAGTATTTAAGGCAGGCATTGGCAGGCAGGAGGAGGTAAAGACTTGGAGTTATACCTCATTCTGCTCTGTTTGTCTGCTTTTCTCAACCACAATTACAGTGCCAACCATGGCTTTTTTTTTTTTTGGGCTCAATAGCCTGAAGGCACCAGATCCTGTCTGACCTTGGAAGCTAAGCAGGGTCAGCCCTGATTAGTACTTGGATGGGATTCCGCCAAAGAATACCAACTGCTGTAGGATGTATTAGGCAATGACAAAAACCCCTCTGAATGTTCCTTATTTAAGAAAATCTACGAAGTGCATGAAACCCAGCATGGTGTTGTGGTTTGAGCATTGAACTATGACCCAGAAGAGGAGGGCTCGATTTCCTGCTCAGCCATGGAATCTCACTGGGTGACTTTGGGTGTGTCACATACTCTCAGCCTCAAAAAACTCCACAATAAGTTCACCTTAGGGTTGTCATAAATCAGAAATGACTTGAAGATAGACAACACCAAAAGGTTTTCAAAGAAGTAACCCTCTTAATCTCTTGCATGGAAACCTACTGTGTGACCTTGGGCACATCACACACTCTCAGCCCCAGAAAACCCTACGATAGAATCACTTTAGGGTTGTCGTAAGTCAGAAACGACATGAAGACAGACAACAACAAAAAGTTTTCAAAGATGTAACATTGTATATCTCTTGCATGGAATCCCTCTTGCACCCTGTTAGCTTCTTGCATGGAAACCCACTGGGTGACCTTGGGTGCGTCACACACTCTCAGCCGCAGGAAACCCCATGATAGGGTCGCCATAAGTATGAAAGAACTTGAAGGCACACAACAACAGCAAGGAAGTACAAGGGAACACCATAGCTTGCTAGGCGATGTGAAGGCACACAGAACAATTTATTTGCTCCCCCTCTCATTTCTGGACCTATTTCCGCACTAGACTATTATAGCACTATGATTCCACTTTCAACAGCCTATGCAATCCTGGGGTTTGCAGTTTTGGGAGGGGCCAGTCGGCCCCTCCCGAAACTGCAAACCCCAGGATTCCATAGGCTGTTGAAAGTGGAATCATAGCGCTATAACAGTCTAGTGTGGAAATGGCCCCTGGGTCAACAGCAGCGACAGAGGGAGAAGACAGCATGATATGAATCTAGATTAAGGAAATTTCAAGGAAGAAACGGTCAGACACCACTCCTTTCCCCCCAACACTGTGATCCAGTTTGAACCCGCAGCAACACGGTCCAAATACCTTTTGAACGAGACCTCTGCTCGAGCGCAGCAGGTCTGGAAAGAACTTGCTCAATCCTTTGCGCTCTCTCGCTCTCTCTCTCTCTCTTCAACTTGCATCATCGGTTTCTTTTCTGCGCTTCAAAGGCAGATCTGCAAATTCCATCCCCGGGTTTCCCCGGCAGCTGGAAAGTCTGGGTGGGATTTTCCCACTTTTGCAATCACTGTAGGAGACCGGCGTGGACCCTTGGGCATTTTCCTGCCTGGACGCTGCCACAAGCGCTATGATCCCGCTCCTCTGCGCCCTTCTCGGCTTCTGGCCAGGTAGTAGTTGAGCTACGCGGATCCTCAGGATCGTGTCTATTATGTGTTTGTATGCTTGGCAATTGGGGAGATGGGAGAGGGGGGCATCCACCGGCATTTGGCCTCTTGCTTTATCAATTTCCTGTAGGTTTTTAAAACAATTCCTGGTTGCATGGTGTTGCCTTCTTTCTTTGAACTAATATTTTCTCAGATTTTTTTTTCTTGTCTCCCCTGTCTTTGCACTGGTATTCTTTTCCTTTGCCTAGTTCTATCCAAAGTTAAGTCCTATTAAATTTAATGGGAATTTCTTCCTGCCCTCCCTGATAAGCACAGGGTGGCAGCCTTAAGCTCTTTGTCTCTGATTCTCCCCCTCCCTTAAGTTTGTTGTCCTTGTTATGTCGATTTCTAGTCCAACTCTATTATAGGATTTCCTTGGCAAGATATTTTCAGATAAAGATCATAATAATAATATTATAATTATTTTTATTATTATTTATTTGTATCCCGCCTCTCCATATGGATCGAGGCGGTGAACAACTTACAAATAGCATGTATTTTGAAACATTTCTATACATGCCCCCAACAAGCTGGGTACTCATTTTACCGACCTGCGAAAGGATGGAAGGCTGGGTCAACTTTGGAGCCTGACAGGATCGAACTCACAACCTTGTGGCTGCAGTACTGACATTTAACCACTGCGCCACCAGGGCTCCTTTATATTATTATTATTGTTATTATTATTTTGGCACTGACTTCTTCTGAGGCCGAGAGAGATGGAGTTGCCCAATTCCACTCAGTGAGTTTCCATGGCTGAGTGGGGATTTGAACTCCTGTCTCCTGGATTCCTAGCCCAACAGGATCATAAAGTTGGAAGAGACCACAAGGGCCATCAAGTCCAACCCCCTGCCATGCAAGAAGATGCAATCAAAGCATTCCCCACAGATGACCATCCAGGCTAGAGGCTAGACTTTTTGGATGAGAATTGCAAGGGAAAATGCAGGACATTATAAAAGCACATTAAAAAAATAGGGGGTGGGGAGAGACAGCTAAGGATGGTTGCCCCACCTAATGTGGGACAGTTGTGGGGCATGTTGTCTTAATATGATGATTGTCTTCGTGGTTGTGTGCCTTCAAGTTGTTTCTGATTTAGGGCCACCCTAAGGGACTTTCTTGGCAAGATTTGTTCAGAGGGGGTTTGGCTTTGCTTTCCCCTGAGGCTGAGAGTGTGTGACTTGCCCAAGATCACCCAAGTGAGTTTCCACGTTTGAGCAGGGATTCAAACCCTGGGAGTTGTAGTCCAATGTTCAAACCACTACCGCTGCGCTGGCTGTCAGATGATTGTCTTACTTGTGTTTTAATATTATAACATATTCTGTTTTGGGTTATTCAAACTGGTTCTCCACACTGGCTCTGCTTTCAGCTCTAAGGCCTGCTAAGCTCAATGGGAGTTGTGTGTATATGCCTTCAAGTCCCTTATTCAGTTATGGCGACCCCATAAATTTCATAAAGTTTTCTTAGGCACAGAATGCTCAGAGGTGGTTTTGCCAGTTCCTTCCTCTGAAATATAGTCTACGGGCCCTGCTGTTCGTTTGCGGTCTCCCATCCAAATACTAACCATGGCTGACCCTGCTTAGTCTCCAAAATCAGAGAGGATCTTTGTGTTATAGGGCATGGAATGTATGTGTATATATCTATGTGTTTGTGTTTATAAAAGAATTAATATTGAATGTTATATATCATGAATAACAGCTATGTAAAAAGTGTGTATAAAGGTATGTTCGTATATATTAAGGTAAGAATAGTTTGTAAGATGAGAGAATGCTGGAATGTATCGATATTTTCTTTGTTATGTATTGGATTGATATTTGTTTTTATGTTGTTATTGATGAATAAAAAGAACTTTAAAAAATCAGAGAGGATCTTACTGTCTGATAAATCTGCACAGAGCTGTAATCCTAAACTTTTTATTTCTCCCGTTCCCTCAAATTTCTGCTCCCTCATCAGTTTCATCTTAGTTTGCAAAATCAGAGAGGATCTTACTGCCTGCTAAATTTGCACAGAGTTGCAACCCTAAATTCTTTGATTCTCTCCTTTCCCTCAAGTTTCTGCTCACTCATTTTCAGTTTCACTTCTTATTCGTAAACCTTTAATTCTGTTTTTCTCTATTTCACTTTTGCTTCTTGCCTGGCTTTCTTTCTCCATTCAGTTAATTTTTCTTTCTTTATCATCTTTACAGAAGGGTTCAACATAGGGCCTTTCCACATTACACTGTTATAGTGCAATTATTCCACTTTCAACCTCAGATGGAATCCTGGGGTTTGCAGTTTAGGGATGGGCATTTGGCCTCAGTAAATTACAAACCCCAGAATTCCACAGGATGTTGAAAGTGGAATAATAGCACTGTAACAGTGTAGTGTGGAAAGGGCCCATAGCTGCTACTGAAGTAGGACCTGCTATATTCAATGAGATTTATTCTCAGATAAGTGCATACACACAAAAAATGCATATATAGATAAACATATATTCCACTTCCTCAAATCAGGGCATATAATACATATATTATGCAAAGATTTTCTAATATTAATAATATCTAATAAAATGTTCTGCTTGGACAAATCAAGCACATTACAGTAATTGTTGCTTTTTTTCTCCCACTATGTTTCAGACTTAATACAATTTCTTATTACAAGTTACAATTGAGCTGAAAAAAACAGTATGGAATTAAATTTAAAGTGCTGGACTTGGAACGAGGAGACCCACATTCAAATCTTTACTTAATAATAGAATTAACCATGTGACTATAGGACTCCACTACTAACAATCCTATCTTACAAGATTGTTGTGAGGATTAAAAGGGGAAGAGCAACCGAATGAAGTAGATATGCACATTCCTAGTGCAATGGAAATTAGTACAGTTGGCCTTCCACATTTGTGGGTTTGACTTTCATAGTTTTGATTATTTGTGATGTTCTTCAACTCTTGCACCCCCATCTCAGGCACTTATTTTCTGGGGGAACCTTCTCTCTCTGCAGCTCCTATCAGACCATGCAGCCCCTTAAACACCCACCTCTATGGACCTTAGGATAGCAAAAAAAATTTGGAAGGAGATACATAATGAAATCCAAAGAATTTGTAATTTGAATTTTGAAATGAAACCGGAATTTTACTTGTTAAATATGTTAGGGCAACAAAGAGAAATAAGATGCCATCGGAAGATATTATTATATTTAATCACTGCTGCAAGGTTGACATATGCGCAATATTGGAAAGAAGGGAAATATATTGATATAGAAGAATGGAAGCTAAAAGTTCTGGATATTGTGGAGACAGAAAAACTTAACATTCTCTTTGAAAAACAAACCTATCCAGAACTTTGAAAGGGAATGGAGAAAAGTTTTGGATTGGATAAAGATATAAAGGTGTAAGGAATGAAAAAAGGAATAATGTAATCATTCTCTTCTTTGTTAAGCAGAAACTATGTATGTATGCAATGAAAATAAGCAGATTCAACTGGAAAATGTAAGCTTGGAAGTGGGAAGGGGGGTTATTTTTAAAATTAAATTTTCAATAAAAATATTTAAAAAAACAAACAAAATAAAAACACTTCTGGTCCTCCTCCTCCACCACCACCAGCAGCCACTGCCGGGCCAGCTAAGGATGGCTCTTAGCCCAAATTCTCAACATCGCAAACCCTCTATGATGCCCCCCACCCCCAAGGAAGGAGGTGGGAGAGAAAGAAGAAGTATATGGCCACCATATTGACACCCCCACTTCCCTTTTCTTTCCCTGACCCGGTTTGGACCCTGGGTCCCATTTCCCCCACTGTACCTGAGCCCCCTTCCCACAGAGACACACCACACACATGTTGATATTTGCTATTTTCCCACTTTTGCCAGGGTACAATGCCCCTAACCCTGGCGAATCTGGAGGGCCAACTGTATTCACATTTTTGATGCACAGACACTTCCAGTGATATTCTCCTCGGATAACTACTTTTTGGCATTCTTTTTTTCACTGATGGCCAAAAAAACAAAAAAAGCAACAACGACAGATCTATGAAGATATCACAGTGACTTTCATCTGATTTGCAGAGTAACATGCAGAGGAAAATAGAGACAAATAGCAGTAGTTACAGGGCGGGGCATGTTCTGACTTCCTTCAAAGATTCAGAATAAATATTGTTTTACGAGTAAAAAAAAGTCTACTTTAATTGATATTTCTTCAAAATAAACATGCGAAGGAACTCATCTATACTAGGACACAAGTGTTCCTACCCAGTTGCTGTTTATTAACACTAGTCAAAGGCCGTTTCTGCACAAGTCTGTTATAGCGCAATGATTCCACTTTCAATCTCCTATGGAATCCTGGGGTTTGCAGTTTTGGGAGGGGCCGGCCCCTCCCAAAACTGCAACTCCCAGGATTCCATAGGAGGTTGAAAGTGGAATCATTGCACTATAACAGACTCATGCAGAAATGGCCAAAGTAATGATAAATGCTTGTGCTTTTACATTTCCATCCCAAATATAATATATAATCACATCCTCCCACCCCAAATATAAAAGCCAGCATGGTATAGTGGTTTGAGCTTTGGACTATGACCCTGGAGCCCAGAGTTCGATTCCTCACTTGGCCATGGAAACCCACTGGGTGACCTTGGGCACATCACACTCTCTCAGCCCCAGAAAACCCAGCGATAAAGTCAGCTTAGAGTTGTGGTAAGTCAGAAATGGCATGAAGGCACACAACAACAACACCAGCAAGAACCCCAAAGGTGTCTATACGTGTCTGTCAACTGAGGCAACTCTATAGTCATCTAATGAAGCAGTCTGCAATCTGGAAAAGCCGATGCCAGATAAAACTTGTTAGTCTTTAAGGGTAGATGCTGTTGGGTGGATAAGGGCAGATAACAGATCCTTTTGTTTTTATTCTGGAGGAGTAACAACAGCTACCCCTTTGAGATATTTAAAAGGCATTCCTTGGTGTTGGAGAAAAACTCCAAAACAAATCCCAATCCAATGTGACAGATGGGTGCCAACTTTCAAAAAACTGTTCTTGTTGTTGTTAACTGTCATTGAGTCAACTTTGACTCACGGTGACCCTATGAATGAGAAACCTCCAAGTCATCCTATTATCGACAACGCTATACAGGTCCTGCAGACTCAGGGCCCTGGCTTCCCCCTGGCTTCCGCGGTGTCTATCCATCTGTAATGTGGGCTTCTTCTTTTCCTACTGCCTTCTACCTTCCCAATCCTTATGGTATTTTGCAATGAGTCATGTCTTCTCATGATATGGCCAAAACAAAACAGCCTCAGTTTAGTCATCTTGGCTTCGAGGGCAGTGGCGGAGTGAGGGTTAGCCACACCCAGGGCGAGGGGATGGTGTGACCAGTGGGTGGAAGTGGGGGCAGGTGGGGGAGAGGCCAGTGAAGTTGGGTGGGTGAGTGGCAGGCAGAAGTGGGTGGGGTGAGAGGCGGAAGTGGGAGTGGTGGGAGTGGGCAGAGCATGTGGGGGCGGGCGAGAGAGGGGTGAGTGGTGGTGGGTGGAAGTGAGTGGGACGAGAGGTGGAAGTGGGTGGGGCAAATGGTGAAAATGGGTGGAGCAAGCAGCGGAAGTGGGCAGGGCAAGTGGGAGTGGGCAGGGGAGTGGCGAGTGGAGGTGGGTGGGGTGAATGACAGGTGGAAGTGAGTGGAGCAAGCAGGGGCAGGGCAAACAACAGGAGGAGGTGGGTGGGGTGAACAGCAGGGGGTTCCTCTTTTTGCCCCCCCAATATTGGCAGCCAGGGGAGGTGACCCAGTTGCCCCCACCTTAGATCCGCCTCTGTTCTAGGGAGAATTCAGGCTTGATTTGCATTAGGATCCATTCATTTGTCTTTCTAACAGCCCACGGTATCCATAGCACCATATTTCAGATGAATTGATTTTCATCCTATCAGCTTTCTTCATTGTCCAGCTTTCTCAATCATACATAGAAACTGGAAATAGAATGGCATGGACAATCTTGACTTTAGTATTCAACGATATAGGCCATTTCCACAATACACTGTTACAGTGCTATTATTCCATTTTCAACATGCTATGGAATCCTAGGATTTGCAGTTTAAGGAGGGACATTTAGAATTCTCAGCCAGAGAGCTCTTTGGCCTCAGTAAACTACAAACCCCAGAATTCAAGAGGAGGTGGAAAGTGGAATAATAGCACTATAACAGTATAGTGTGGAAATGGCCATCCCTTTACACTCTGGGATCTTCTTGTTTAGTTCCTTCATAGCTGCCTTTCCAAGTCTCATTATTCTGATTTCTTGACTTCAGTCTCCATTCTCATTAAGGACTGAGCCAAGGTATGGAAAAACTTGAACTTTTTCAATGTCTTCATTGTCTGCTTTAAAGTTGTGTAAATCATGTGGGGTCATTATTTTTGTTTTCTTAATGTTCAACAAGAGAGAGCTTTGCACTCTCTGCTTTGACTTACTGAATTGTTCCAAGTTGTTGCTATTTTCTGCTAATAGTATGGTATCATCTACATATCTTCAATTGTTGGTGTTCCTTCCTCCATTTTTCATACCTCCTACCTCTGAGTCTAATTCTTCTTTCCATGTGATATATTCAGTGTACAAGTTAAACAGATAGGATAATAAATGAAGCCTTGCTGATTCTCTTGCCAATTGTAAATCATTCAATTTCTCTGTGTTCTGTTCTAATGGTAGCAGCTTGTCATGAGTACAAGTTACACGCTAACAATCAAATGTTGTGGCACATCCATTTCTTTAAGAGTGACCCATTGTTTTTCTTAATCTACACAATCAAACCTTTGTTAATCTATAAAACACAGGCTAATTTTTATTCTGACTTTTTGGGGGGAGGGGGCATCCATTATCCAGCATATGTTTGTAATATGATCCCTACTGCCTTTTCCTTTCCTGAATGCAGCTTGGACATCTGGCATTTCTTGCTGCATATATGGTAAAAGTCTTTGTTGTAGGCTTTTGAGCATGACTATGCCCACATGGGAGATTAATGCAATGGTCCTGTACTTTCTGCAATCTCTAGTGTCCCCTTTCTTGGGGAATTTTGAGCATTTCCAATCTGTGGGCCATTGTTTTGTTTTTCGTATTTGTTGATAGATTTTATTTAGAACTGGAGTAGATTCTGTCTCTGAAAAAACTCTGTTGGTCTGCTATCTGTTCCTGAGGGTTTATTTCTCCCAGGTGCTCTGAGAGCAGCTTCTACTTCCCTTTCTAAGGCCCTTTTCACACCTTACCTGGTGCTGCTGGCGTCACCCAGGGATTGCGCAAAAAGCCTCATCCCAGAGGGAATTGCCTCCCATCCGCTTCCCCTCCACACCAGCTCTGTGCTGGCCAGAAGGAAGCGTGAGTGCTCTGCCCCTTCCTTCCATCCACAACGCAGCCAGGTACTTTCCCACGTTGTGCTGGGGGAAGAAGCATGATAGCAGCACGTCGGGAGCCTCCACACACAAGGTAAGTGTGCGTGGGGCACGGGAGGGACGCGTGATCGTGCATCATTTTCGGCAATGAGTCGAAAATGATATAATGCACAATCACCACCTAATGGCCTCGGGAGCGTCGTGTGATTGTGAGGACGTCATGTGGAATGGTCCTCGCAATCACGCAATGCTCCCGAAGCCATTTCGCAACAGGATTGGCATGCGAAAAGGGCCTAAAACTGTTGGTTCATCTTCAAATGGATCTTCCTTGCATTGACCTGTCATCTTTTCCTATATTTTATGCAGTTCTTCAGTATATTGTTTCCTTCATCTTTTATTTTTGCTTGTTTGTGTAATGTGTTCCTCCGTTGGTTATAGAGTATCCCCATTCTTTATTTAAATTTCTGTTTGATTTCTTGGATTTTCTGGAACAGGTTTCTCATTCTACCTTTTTTGTTCTCGTCTTCTATTTGTCTGAAGTAAGCCAGGGGTGAATGGAGAAAGTGGGAGAAACAAACCAGGACATTTTAAACACAGCTGAAAAAGTGGGACTATGGAGGACTAATTGGGAGTGTTCATGCCGGGAATTGTCCATGCCAGATAGTAATAGTTGGAGGGTATGGAATAATGGGAGTTTTAATTCAATAGCATCTAGAGACCCACATGTTCCTTTGGTTTGGACCCAGGAAAAGATATGCTGTGTATGTTCTGATGTTTGTCTTCTTCTGTTCAAGCTTTCAACATTTATAACTGCTTCATGGCCCAAGGTGCTGACGTGAAGATCAGTAGCAATGAATTCAGGCTCAAGCTGAGTGCCAGAGAAAGGTCAAAACCCAAAATAAGTTTTATTTTAAATGTCAAGCAAGTAACTCTTATTCCTCACCTGTTGCAGTGGTTGTCACACAGGAACCTGCAACACCCTCATGTCCGACAGATGTGGCTATCCGAGGTGGCACCGTGACATTCTCAGATGGAGGCCGCCCTGGTAGCACCCTCACCTATTCCTGTCCAGCTGGTAAATATCCATATCCATTGCAAAGCCGGATCTGCCAGTCAGATGGACAATGGACAACTATGCGTTCCCCAAATGGAATCCGTATCAGCACAGCACAATGCAAAGGTATGTGTGGAGGATTCATGCTGCTTGGAGTTTTGCTGGCAAGTTCATGGTTTTTGGCCACGCTGATTCTGGAAATTGTAATCCAAAAAGTAACCTGTCCATGCTCTTTCTTGCTTCAGCATACGGAAGTTTGAAGAGGCAGGTTGATCATAATGAATTTTGGTGTGGGTGCCTCAGCTAGAGAGTGGGCCTGAGTCCTTTTTTACAGAAGACAGTGTTACCACACCTTACACTCCCACACTGAGGGATGTACTATTTTCATAATTAAACATATTTATGGCTGGAAAGCTGTTTGAAAGCATGCTGGCTAGAAGCATATGCCAAGGCAGGATGACCTTAGACATGGGCCCTCGACACACTCCCATTTACGCGACGCTCAAGAGCCGGACGCAGAGTGGATGCGCACCTTTTTATTTTCAGCTTTAAGCCGAAAATGGTGCTCAGTCACGCAGTGCTCCTGGGGCCCGCATACACTTACCTGCTGTGTGGTGTGTTGGGAGCCGGGCCAGTCGCGCTTCCTGCCACAGCGCTAGCCTACAATTCCTGGGTTGCGCTGCAGTAGGAAGGGGCGGGGCGCTCGCACGATGCTTGCACAACCAGGAGGCGCTGCAGAACTCAAGCAGCAGAGAAGCGGCAGCGTTCCTGCTGAGGCTTTTCACGTGAGACGCCCCCCCCCAGCTGCGCAAACGGGTAATGTGCGAAAAGGGCCACGGTCAGGTCATGAGTTCAGAGAGGAATAGGTGGGAAAACCTGACGCTAATGACATTGAGATAATCCTTTCAACACCTCCAAGTTTGTGCAAACCTGAATACAATGAAAGGCAAAACTGCCCAGGTGAAGCAGTTAAGAACTCTACTATGATCCTATTCCATGGAGACCTTCTCTATTTACCCTAGCTGATCAAGACATTAAGAGATTGTCTTGACTCCCATCAGTGTTTTGTCACCTAGAATTAAGACAATCAGACCATTCTGGACTCCTTTGTCAACCATGTGAGAAAGCAATTACCACTTTATCCACTCACCCTCCTTCAGGGTAGGAAATAGGGTATATAAACCCCAGCTTCAGCCCCAGCAAATTGTAGTACGTGGATATAATATGTGGTGTCCACTGTTCATTCTTGCTACCCTCAGACATTGTCTGAGCCACTCCACTTTGACCTTCTTCTTCAGGACTGGTAAATGTCAACCTTTACACCCAATCTCTCTCTATCCAACCTTTAATGCCTCACTTTCTGATAGCCTTGTTTGGTTCTTATGGGTGTCTGGTTTCTTGTATGTTTGTTACTTCCAAATAAAATACTCTGTTTAACTTTCAACTGGAGTCCTCTCTACAGTTAGCACTGATATACATAGGTGAAAAGATCATTCCATTACCCTCTTCTTGCAGGCTTCCTTTGAGCTATAATTCCTCAAACTCTAAGGAGAAGCTGGCATTGTGGGTGAACCTCAAAGTCCACCATCTCTTACGGTAACAACAGTTCTCTATTTGAAGGCCACAAGAAAACAGTCCTCATTTTAAGGGTATTGTTTCTTGGGAGGGTTGTCCAGTCCAAGTCTGGTTTCAAAATAAAGAATACCCTATGAGCTGTGTTTCAGGGAGCTGGATATGCTTAGCCTGGAGAAAAGGAGACTGAGAAGTGATAAGATAGCTTTAAATATCAGAAAGAGTGGAAAATGGATCAAAATTGTTTTCAGCAGCTCCAGATAGTATGACCAAAACCAATTAAGATTATTAGAAAGGAGTTGCATGTCCTCTTTCTGGGTGATTTGTCAATGACTGTGACAGATGACAGCTCAGAGGTCAATGAGCAATTGATTGTGCTGGAAACAGAACTAATGATATGGCAAACTATCTTGCTGGGACCCCTACCAGCTGAAAGGCAAGCTGAGATGGAGTTGTTGCAGCCAATGCCAGCGGGAGAAGGGGCCAGCAATGATTTAGGGCACATGTGTCAAACACAAGGCCTGCAGGGTGAATCCGCCCCCCCAGGCCATTTCATGTGGCCCTCACACCTCTCCTGCAGTTGCGGCATTCCCCCTGCCTGGTGAGCCTGGGGGCAGAAAGAGGCTCAGAGAGGGACTAGGGAGCAGAAAGTGGCACACTTTGGATATATTGACCAATTCTATACAGAGGTATAGGGACAATGATCAAATAGCACCAAAATGTCCAAGAAAAGAAAAGTTGATGCAGAGGGAAGGCAGTTTAAAAGCCAGTAATGATCAAATGCAGAGGCGATTATTTAATATGATAAAAGACTAGATGTATTTATATAGTCTTACAGATAATAGCCAGCCCTGTACAGATGCAACCAGCTAGATGCAGCCCAAGATGAATTGAGTTTGACACTCTGATTTAGGGGAATTAGATTCACCTTTACCCCCCAGCCTTCAGTCACAGAGGAGACAAAAAAGAGCAGCTCAGAGGGAAGCTGTTTTGCTGAGACTGAGTAAACAGAACCATGACGAGAAACACATGTTCTCCTCTGTTGGTGTGGCTTGCTGTTTGCTTGTAGCAAATCACTACTCAAGCTCTCACAACCATTGTATTCTGGCTTTCTTGACTTTTTGGACTGACCTTCAATGTTCTTGACTTTTTGAATTGACCTTGACTTCAGCTTTGGCTCAGCATTTCTACTTGAGGGATAGCACTTGCCACTCCGTGCTGTCTCCTCCTCTTAAGCCCTTTCTGCAACTCACCTTTTTGCGGAGCTGGGGTGCGGGGATCGCGCGAGCAGCCTCTTCCAAGAGGCTCTCGTGGCCCGGTTCCTTCAGCTCCACAGCTGCTGCCTGCTCATGTGAGAGCCCCTTCTCTTTCTTCTGCAGTGCAGCCTGGGATTTTCCCAGGCTGCGCTGGGACAGAAGGTGCAAGCACCGTGGCTCCAGAGCTCTGCATGCACAACAAGTGCGTTCAGGGCCCTCGAGTGATGCGTGATCGCGCACCATTTTCAGCTCACAGCTGAAAATGAAATAGTGTGCAGTCGGCACCTGCCAGCCCCTGGAGCGTCATGTGACTGCATCGTGTGGACCGCTCCTCATGATCGTGCAACACTCCAGGGACCCTTTCGCATGGCAAATGCTGTGCGAAAAAGGCCTCAGGCAAGTACTATTGCTTTCCTTCTCTTGCTGGTAGATAAGTGCAGGCTGAGAGTTGAACTCTGACATTGACATTTTACCTGTCAGCAGAATTTTACCTGATTGTGATGGAATTAACATTTGAGTGTAGGATGTTAGCTTTGGTCTTTCAAGACACCACAGCTCTCTACCCCTCACTCACTGTACTACTTGGTTGCCATCCCTGTCCCTCCTCTCACAGCATCTGTTACCTGAAGAGGATACCTAGCAGTAGGCCAAAGCAGCCACCCTTATAGTGTCAGAACCTGAGAAGAGTGCATTTCTGTTTGCTCATCTTAATATTCTGTTCTCTGCTTTCCTGTCTCTTTTAATAAGGTTCTGATTAATGATGACTTTGTCCCTATAGAACCAAAAAGGTGCATTTGAAGATAGGGGATCTGTTGGTCATGGTCCACCCGTCCTTTTTTTCTCTTTCTTTCCTCCTCTTTCCTTTCTCCGTTTTTTTAGTTTGTGCTAGCGTATATACCCGATGTTGCCTGGGATTTTATTTTCTCATAGATAATACTTGTTAGAAAGATTTGAGATCCTGTGTCTCTTATTTCCCAAATGATCTTGTCCAGTAGCTGTAACTTTTCCCCATATTCCCCAATCCAATCTGTATTCAGAGTTATTAACATGCAGAGGTTGGGTTTCTGAGGGAGTACACTGTCCTCCTCCTTGCTGCTAGGCTTCATCTTCCCAGGATTCCATAGGATCTTCTCAGGTAGCCAATCACATGAGGTCTTCACCTGACACAGACAAACAAACTTTGACTTTTATATTTTTTTAAATTTATTTATTTGTATCCCGCCTCTCCATATGGATCGAGGTGGCGAACAACTTACAAATAGCATGTATTTCGAACATTTCTATACATGCCCCCAACAAGCTGGGTACTCATTTTACCAACCTGCGAAAGGATGGAAGGCTGAGTCAACCTTGGAGCCTGGCAGGATCGAACTCACAACCTTGTGGCTTGCAGTACTGGCATTTAACCACTGCGCCACCACGGCTCATATATATATATATATGAATGATAGATGATCTGAGAGCTAATGTGGTGTAGTGGTCTGAGCATTGGATGATGACCTTCAAACAGTTTTCCTCCTTTAAATTATTCTTAATATTTTAAATTGTTTTGAGCTGCCTAAATTAATTTTAATGTAAGGTATCCTGAGATCCTCAGATATAGGAAGAGGTGTATTTATAAAAAATTTATATTATAAACTTATAAATTAAACTTACATGTTTTTATATCTGGTTTGATCCTGGAGACCAGGGTTTGATTCCTCACTTGGCCATGGAAACCCACTGGGTGATATTGGGCATGTAACACACTCTCAGCTCCAGAAAGCCCTGTGATAGGGTCCCCTTAGGATTACCATAAGTTGGAAACAACTTGGGGGCACCCAATAACAACAGTTTGTGTACCCACATATACTCATGTATAAGTCAAATTCATTTTTAAGTCAAGGGCAGGTTTAGGGGCCAAAATTATGGATTTTGATAGGACTTGTGGATAAGTCAAGGGTCATTGCTGAGAAGGAAAAAGTGCCAGTACCTCATCAGGGGGCCAGCCACCCCCGGTAGCCCCCTGGTAGTTGCAGCTTTCCTGCCCCAGCATTCAAAAAGGCTTTTTGCCATTCTACTCAGAGAAGGGAATGACTCTCCCCCCTTTTTTTGATAAATCTTAAGGTACAGTATTAACTCTTATCAAAAAATGAACCATCCCCTTCTGTGCGTAGAGTGCCAAAAGACAGTTGCTTAGTCCATCCTGGGAGGACCTAAAAGAACCACTAAGCCCCTCTATTCTCTCAGCGCTCCTTTAAGGGGAAGGACCATTTTTCCATCTATGCATTCAAAAAGGCCAGAAGCAGCGCTGCAGCAGAGAAAATAGGAGAAGGGTGGTCAGTGCTTCTTTTAGGTTTTCCCAGGATGGACTATGCTCTCGCCTTTCGCCATGCTAATGCTATTCAACATCTTCATCAATGACTTGGATGAAGGAGTAGAGGGCATGCTGATCAAATTTGCAGATGACACCAAGTTGGGTGGGGTTGCGAATACGCCAGAGGACAGGATCAACATTCAAAATGACCTTGACAGATTGGAGAGCTGGGTCAAAACTAACAAAATGAATTTCAACAAAGAGAAATGTAAAGTCCTGCACTTAGGCAGAAAAAAATGGAATGCACAAATATAGGATGGGGGACACATGACTGGACAGCAGTATGTGTGAAAAGGATCAAGGAGTCTTGGTGGACCACAAGCTGAACGTGAGTCAACAGTGTGATGCGGCAGCCAAGAAAGCCAACACGATTCTTGGTTGCATCAATAGGAGTATGGTGTCTTGATCGAGGGAGGTAATGATACCACTCTATTCTGCTTTGGTTAGACCTCATTTGGAATACTGTGTCCAGTTCTGGGCACCTCAATTCAAGAAGGATGTTGACAAGCTGGAACGTGTCCAGAGGAAGGTGACCAAAATGGTAAAGGTTCTGGAAGCCATGTCCTATGAGGAGCATCTTAGGGAGCTGGGTATGTTTAGTCTGCAGAAGAGAAGGTTAAGAGGGGACTCATAGACTCATAGAAATGTAGAGTTGGAAGAGACATAATAGCCATGTTTAAATATTTGAAGGGATGTCATGTCAAGAAGAGAATGAGCTTGTTTTCCGCTGCTGCAGAGACTAGGACAAGGAGCAATGGATTCAAGCTGCAGGAAAGGAGATTCCACCTGAACCTCAGGAAGAACTTCTTGACTGTCAGGGCTGTCCGGCAGTGGAATCTGCTGCCTCGGAGTGTAGTGGAGTTTCTTTTTTTGGAGGTTTTTAAACAGAGGCTGGATTGGGAATGCTTTGATAGGTGTTCCTGCATAGTAGGGGGTTGGACTGGATTGCCCCTGGGGTCTCTTCCAACTCTGTGATTCTATGTTTATACTTAGTGAAGGAGATGGTTCCTTTTTTGAAAAGAGGTAAGGTACAGTACAGTTGACCCTCTGTATCTGTAGGATTCTGTATCCACAGATTCAGCCAACCAGAGCTTGAAAATATTCTAAATAAATAAATAATAATTTAAAAAATTAAAAATTCCAAAATAGCTTGATTTTGCTATTTTATATGTATGAAACGCCATCTTATTACACCATTGTACATAATGAGACTTGAGTAATCATGAATTTTGGCATCCATAGGGGATCCTGGAACCAAACCCTAGCAGATATCAAGGGCCCATGGTATTTTAAGCAGAGAGTTATATACAGAGTTGAGGAAAACGTATGTGTGTGGGGGGAATAAAAAAGGAAAAGAAAAAGCACTGTGAATCTATTGGGAAGGGCAAGATTCTGCTCAGTCTTGTCCCTCTGGCTTGGCAGAGATAATTGAGTACAAACTACAGGCCTGCACTACACTGTTATAGTGCTATGATTCCATTTTCAACACCCTATGGAATCCTGGGGTTTGCAGTGTAGGGAGGGGCATTTAAAATGCTCAGCCAGGGAATTCTTTGGTCTCACTAACTACAAACCCCAGAATTCCACAAGATGTTGAAAGTGGAATAATAGCACTACAGTATTCTAGTGCGGAAAGGCCCTATTTTTACCCCTTGAACTCTGTTTGCAGCAGTTGAAGTAAGCTGAGGATGAATGAGAAAAGTAGGAGGAAGAGAGAGAAAACTGAGACTTTTAAAGGCAGCTGAGAAAGTGGGACTGCAGAAGATTAACAGGACTGTAGCTATTAAATCAGGACAGTTGGAGGGTGTGTAATAGGAGGTCCCGAGGCCTTGCTGCAAGCAAGCTAGGCCTTCTGTTGGTTTTATTCTCAGCCAGAGAGCTCTTTGGCCTCAGTAAACTCCAAATCCCAGAATTCCACGGGATGCTGAAAGTGGAATAAGAGCACCATGACAGTGGCCATTTCCACACTAGACAGTTACAGCACTATGATTCCACTTTCAACATCCTATGGAATCCTGGGGTTTGCAGTTTTGGGAGGGGCCAGCCGGAAATTCTGAGTGTAGTACAGTCCCTAGCAGCTATCCAAGCCGAGTGATTACCAATGCAAGTCCTGGCAATAGGGAGTTAGAACAGATTTTACCTGTACCTCGGCTCCTATTGGCGCAGGCCCTTTCATCTTTGCTTATTTTTTTATGGTTTCTGTTAAATTTTAATTGCTTATCAGGATCAAATGGGCCCTGCTCACTAGAAAACATCCTTTTACTTCCCATTTTTCAGTATTTCCAGCATGGAGTAATATGAGGCTTGTGTCCCTTTTTTGATCCTGGATATTACCAAACTAAGGCAATTCTGGTGCAACATACACATTAAAAGAAGGATCTTTTAAGGGAGTGTGGAGTGCTGTACTTTTATTGATTTAAAAAGTTTTATTCAATTTTAACAACTTTATATAACGCAAGTTGAAAGAAAGGAAAAATGAATACTATTCTTCTATTTCTAAAATGTTTTTTAAATACTGCTTTAAAGTAGCAGCTATGGTGGAGAGAGTTTTGGGTCAGTCTAGATGACCTCTGGGTGTGAGGGAAAAGCAGTTAATTTCCTCTGCAATTGAAGTCCCTCTGTGTTTGAAGGAAAGACAATGAAACTTTGTATAATGGAATGTTATCGGTTTGGCTTGACTCGCTAGCCTTCGCTGCGCTACAGAAGATTTGCAACATTTGTAGATACTGGTGGGAACTTATGTACAACAGATCTGTTTTCTTTCTTGAGCATGTGATGATTGCACTGGAAATGTATAAACTGCTGTGCATATGAAGGGGCGGGGCTCAGCCTTTTGGGAATGATCCCACTGAGACAAATAAACAATTTTCCTTAATCTGTGGGTCTCTATCTCTGTTCTGCAACACAGCGATGTGGGTCATATATACAAAATGACTGAATAAAAGACCAGTAAAAATATAAATTCAATCAGAATGAGTCCCATAATAAGGGTACAAAGAAATGTACAGAGGTGCCAAATGAATGTTTCTCCTCTACCATCTGTTCCCTAATCTGTATTGAAGACAGGAATAATTTACAGTTTGTCCTCCACGTTCACTAAATTCAGGGGCACAGGACCCCCGCAAAAGTGGAAAAATTGCAAATATCAAAATGTTTGTATCTGCGGGAAGGGGACTGAGGCATGGTTTTTATTTATTTTTTATTTATTTGTATCCCGCCTCTCCATATGGATCGAGGCAGTGAACAACTTACAAATATTATGTATTTCAATACATTTTTCTATACATGCCCCCAACAAGCTGGGTACTCATTTTACCGACCTGTGAAAGGATGGAAGGCTGAGTCAACCTTGGAGCCGGGCAGGATCGAACTCACAACCTTGTGGCTTGCAGTCCTGGCATTTAACCACTGCGCCACCAGGGCAGTGGTGGTAAGGAGAGCAGGCACCCAGGGTCCAAACTTCTTCCTTGTTGGACAGCGCTTGCAGTACAATAAAGCGTGCTGTTAAGTGGAGCAGTGAAAGCAATATCTCAGCAGCAGGAAAAGAGAAGCTGCTGAGCTTCACAGTCCTTCATATTCTAGGCCTAAATGTTATCTCTCTGTCTGTTTTACTCTTTCTCCCTTCTCTTCTGTAGACATACGCTGCCCTCCACAGAGATCCTTTGAATATGGTTCATTCAGCCCACGGCGAAGCTCTCACCCAATTGGAGATGTGCTGACATTTGAGTGTTTTGATGGGTATCAGCTCCTTGGTTCATCCGAGCGTCACTGCTTGTCCAACGGTCGCTGGAATGGAACCTCCCCTGTTTGCGATGATGGAGGTGAATCTTGCTAAACTTTCAGTACCGCAACAATTTGTCCTTTCTGGGAAATAGTCTGCTGCTGTAGATGGTGCATGCCTCTCGTTAAACACAACAACAGCAACTCTCATACAATATAGGTTAGATGTATGAATCAAATATCATATCTGCATTGGGTGAGTTTGTATCATTGGAAAAGTGCTGCTGATTTGTAACCTTTCTTGCAAATGTAGCTAGAGCCACAGAACTTACGGCGTGTCTGCACTACTCTGGCCCTTTTCGCATGGGCTTTCTGTCGCGTGACAGCCCCGTGAGCCTCACGGGAGTGGGAGCGTTGCTCTGCACAACGCACTCCCACTTCCGGCGTGCTCACGGGGCTGCAGCAGTGCGATCGCGGGTTTTTTGATTTTCGCCTCAAAGCGAAAATCACCCGCACTTGCGCAACGCTCCCGGCGCCCACGCGCACTTACCTCCTGTGCGGAGTGTCGGGGAGGCAGCCGGGTTGCGCTTCCTTCCCTCCGCCCCTGCGGAAGGAAGGGGCGGGTTGGGGTGCTAGCGCAACGGACGCGACAGCCTCCTGCTTCGCGTGAGCGGGGGGGACGGACGCCACAGCCTCCTGCTTTGCGCGAGCAGGGGGGCGGCTCGTGCTAGAAGGCTCCTCCGGGAGGCTGCTGCTTCCCCCTCGTTCCTTCACCTGCAGAAGGAACGAGGGGGGAAACGGCAGCCTCCCGGAGGAGCCTTCTCGCGCGAGCCGCCCTCCCGCTCACGCGAGAAGCCTCAATGCGAAAAGGGCCTCTGTTATACTGCTATTATTCCACTCTCAACATGGAATTCTGGAGTTTGTAGTTTACTGAGGCCAAACAGCTCTCTGGCTGAGAATTGTAAATGCCCCTCCCTAAACTGCAAACCCCAGGATTCCTGAGGGTGTTGAAAGTGGAATAATAGCACTATAATAGCGTAGTGTGGAAAGGCCCGTAGAATATGCATTCACCACATAATTCTAGATTTCAAGTTTAAAACCTGTCCCAATTTGCCCACTTCTTTTTGTTTTTGCTGGGAGGGGGTTATGCAAAGAAAAATTTTATGAGATGTTCCACTTGTTCACAGAGATCCAGAACAGAGGCAGGCAAATGCAGCACCTTCCTGATGCTTCTCAAAAAAAAATTTTCCCCAAAATATTGGTGTTATAGTTTACTGCAGAACTTCAGCAGCAAACACACTTCTGTCAATGGGAAAAGGAACTGTATTGACTATCCCATTGACTATAATCAATGGTATATTCAATATCATGTTAAATACATTTAAGGTTCATTTAAGGACAAGTATGGAATTAGTAACATTAATAAAATATAAGTGGGGGTGTTTATTTCTTAATGATGTAATCTTTTTTGTAATTATGAAATAGATAATGATTAAATGGAATGGAATGGAATCATGTATTTCATAATTATTAAAAAAATCTCCTGAATGTTTTATTAACAAATGACAATAATAAATGTAACATAAAAATGGAAAAGTCATCTGTTTTAACCTGAAGTTCCAGGCTGTGGAGTTCCATTATTAGATAAGCTAGGGGCCCTTTCATATTGAACATAACACTTTGGCCATTTCTGCACTAGACTGCTATAGTGCTTTTATTCCACTTTCAACATCCTATGGAATCTTGAGGTTTGCAATTTAGGTAGGAGCGTTTAGAATTCCCACCCAGGGAGCTCTTTGGCCTCAGGGAACTACAAACCCCAGGATTCCACAGGATGTTGAAAGTGGAATAATAGCACTCTAACAGTGTAGTGTGGAAATGGTCGAAAGTTTGACTGCCATGGTGGCATCCTATGAAATCCTAGCATTTGCAGTTTGAGGTTCCACTAAGAGATCTTTGGCTAATTCTAAATAGCGCTCCCTAACCTCCATAACCTAGGATTCCATAGAATGGCACCATGGCAGTTAAAGTGAAACCACAGTGCTATAACTGTGTTGTCTGAAAGGGCCCTCCGCTGAGCCTCCCCCTTCTGTTGTCCTTCCACCTGTAAGCAAAGATCCCATTTAGGACTCTTGGCAATTGGCTGGCTGCAGAGGAAGGGCTGAGAACCTGATGGACAGCAACACGTTTTTCAGTTTTTAATTTAATTTTTAGTTACATAAGTTTTATAAAAATCTTGTACATTGCCCTGAAGCGCAGAGAAAAACAGGGTGTAACTTGAATGAATGATGAAATAGTTTATTGATGACCATTGATAGCCTTATCTTCCCTGAATTGGCTCAGTCCCCTTTTAAAGTTATCTGTGGTTGGTGACTGCAGTGACTACATCTGATGGCAGGAGATCCCGTATTTTCCCTAAATCAGGGATGAGAGTCGTGCCGCCCACCAGATGCTGTTGAACTGAGTGGCCCAGCACCTGTAGTCCCCATAATCAATGGTGAAGGATGCTGAAAACTGCACTCTGGCGACATCTGGAGGGATGGATGTTTCCCACCCCTTCTGTAGCTGGATCTGGATTATGAGATTTAGCCAGTGTGAAACTGGAGAGGATGCTGTGTGTCATTTTGATCATGGAAAGTTGTGACCCTTGACAGTAGTTGACAGGTTTTCCTGTAGTTTCTCTCCCACAGAGAGCGCAGAAAAAATGAAATGAACAAATATAAGGTGGGTGACATCTCGCTTGACCACAGTACATGTGAAAAGGACCTAGGAGTCTTAGTAGACCACAAGCTGAACATGAGTCAGCAGTGTGATGTGGCAGTTAAGAAAGCCAATGCAATTTTGGGCTGCACCAATAGAAGTATAGTGTCCAGGTCAAGGGAAGTGATAATACCACTCTATCCTGCTTTGGTCAGACCTCATCTGGAATACTGTGTCCAGTTCTGGGCACCACAATTCAGGAAGGATATTAACAAGTTGGAACGAGTCCAAAGGAGAGTGACCAAAATGATAGAAGCCCTGGAAACGATGCCCTATGAGGAGTGGCTTAGGGAGCTGTGTGTGTTTAGCCTGGAGAGGAGAAGATGGGCTTTATCACATATGTTTGAAGGGATGTCATATAAAGGATGAAGCAAGCTGGTTTTCTGCTGCTCCAGAGACTAGGACACAACTCAGTGGCTTCAAACCTCAGAGAAGAGATTCCATATAAACATCAGTAAGAACTTCCTAGTTGTAAGAGCAATTTGACAGTGCAATATGCGGCCTCAGAATGTGATGGAGTCTCCTTCTTTGGAGATTTTTAAACAGAAGCTGGATGGCCATCTATCAGGAATGCTTCGATGATGTATTCTTGCATGGCAGGGGGCTGAACTGGATAGCCCTTGTGGTCTCCTCCAACTCTACAGTTCTGTGATTCTCCATGTTGTTTTGTTCCCTCTGCAGAGGGTCATTGCCGCAGTCTTGCCATCCCACCGGGGGCAATTGCTACTGGAGGGCACAACCGTCTTGGCGATCGGGTTTCATTTCAGTGTCAGAATGGTCTGGACTTGGTAGGGTCTGCCCAGCGTGTCTGCACTCCAGAGGGTGAATGGTCAGGAGCTGAAGCAAGTTGTAGAGGTAAATATTCTCCCACAAAATGTCTTTCTCAGTGGATTGGACTAGATTGGGGTTTTGGAATATAGCTCCTAGATTCCTGAGGATTCTGAAAGTTGTGGTCCAAAAAAGTTAACTTTACGAAGCTCTGGACTAAATGAATTATCCCCCATGAGTGCTCCAAGTTCTCTGAGTCTATTTTCCCTGACTTCTTTAATTGGCAGGGGGATTCTGCTTCAGTCACTGAGAAAAATGAATCGTTTATATAAAATGAATAAATTAATGCACAGATGAAGAAATATGTGTACAGAAAGATGTATATGAATTTAAAAATAGGAAGAAAACAAACCTCTCCCAGACTGCAGAATTTTCTTCCAACAGGAGGCTGGCCTCCTCTCTGGTCTCTTTCCATTAGCAGGCTAAGGCCTTTTTATTTAAACCAATATTTGGTTGTATAGAAGGGTCTTTTACTGGGGTGTGGGATGCTGTACTTTTATTCTTATTGGGTTTTTAATAAAAATTTATGTTAACACAAGTTGAAAGAAAGGAAAAATGAATACTATTGTTCTATTTCTAAAATGTTTTTTTATAACATTACTTTAAAATAGTGGCACTTCTTTAACAGGATAGCGTATTTACTTATCTTTTAACATTTTATCATCCACTTTTAAGTTAATTTTAAATTGCCTTGAGTCCTCTGTTAGGAGAAAGGCAGGCAACAAACAAACAAACAAATAAATGCCCAGAGTCTCAAAACCTGGCATGAAACAAAGATGGAAGGAAAAGGCAACTGTAATTGGAGACATGCAATGAAATCGAAGCCATTTCTGCACAACGACACTCTTTTGCATTGTTGCACTGCAAACCTGGGTTTAGAAGGGAGTGCCTCATCAACTCTCCCCTCCAGACCTACTTGCTCCATGCGGAAGGGAGTGCAATGGCGCTGCCTCTTCCTTCTGCAGTGTAGCTGGGCACTTTCCATTGCTGTGCTATAGAAAGAAGCGTAGCCACTGCACTTCCGCAGCTTCCGCACAGCCGGGAGCAACAGGAGCACCATGTGATTGCAGGTGATGCTTGGGGACGGGGTGGCAGCGGGCTGATGACAACGTCATGCAGAAGCACAACCTCCCAACTGCTGTCATTCTGTCCCATAAGCGGCACAGCCCCATTGTGCAGAAATGGCCCAAGACTCTGGGCTTTATCACATAGAGCAGGTAGATAGCAATTGCTGCAGGATAATAGCATCTTTGGCTGGGACAGATCACATGGCCTTGTTTCTTTTCTGTGAAAAGTGCTTCTTTGATGAACACACACACACAAAAATCCATTAATGACTTCCTTTGTAAAAGAAATACTTTCCAAATGACCTCTATTCTCTTCATTCTGACAGAGGTTGTTGGTTTTTAAAAAAATCTGGTCCCCTCACCCTCTACCTTGTGACACCATCTATAGAAGATTGATTCATTTTGTTTCATCTTAGAGTCCAGCTCACTCTATGTCTTATTTCTGTAATATCTCCAGAGAGGCCAGGAGGCATATTTTGATTTAACTTGTTATCACTTACTTTAATTATCATTAACATTTAATTTAATCTGCTGTCATTTCATTTGCTAGTTTTTTGATACTCCCCCACCAAGACCCAACCCCACCAGATGAAACCCAGAATTTCTTTCTCCCTTCTGTCCAACAACTCTCAGCTCTAACCTTCTGGGCTCCACTTCTTTCAGAGAACTCAACTCCTGTTCTCTCTGCCATGTTATCTTTCAGTGACAAACAGCCTGTCCCCTCTCTCTTCCATACAGCCCCCTATTCATTTGATCGGGCAGAAGATGTTAGAGCTGAATTTGGAGCCTCCTTAACTAATGTTCTGAGTGAAGTGTCGTCTTCTGGGCCTGACCCTTCTGAGACATCTCAAGGTGGGTCTAAGCAACGTACGCTCTAACTTTAGTCAGAGGGTGGATTTATGTGATAGAGTTACCCCCAGTGATGTATTTAAGTCTTTTACTCCAAGACCATTTCCATACTACACTTTTATAGTGCTATTATTCCACTTTAAATCTCCTGTGGAATCCTGAGGTTTGCGGTTTAGGGAGGGGCCTTTAGAATTCTTGGCCAGAAAGCTCTTTGGCCTCAGTAAACTACAAACTCTAGAATTCCACAGGATGTTGAAAGTGGAATAATAGCACTATAACAATGTAGTGTGGAAATGGCCCAAGTCTCAAGTCAAGTCTCAAATCGAGTCTCAAGTCCACGCAAAGTACTTTCAAGTCAGTTTCAAGTTGGAGAGCCTACTTTATACTCCAACCTATACTCCAGAATTTCAGGACAGAGTCAAATTAAGTCATTTTAAACAATTTAAGTAGAGTCAGCCCTCCACATTTGCAATTTTGTGATCTGCAGCTTCACAAATAGAGAATAGGATCCTTCTTACTCCCCTTTCTTGAAGTTGGAGGCTCAAAAGTGGGGATTGGGAGCCTTCTTAACCTCCCATTTGTGAAGCTGGAGACTTGCTTTGGAAGTAAAGAATAAGATCCTTTTTACTTCCCATTGCTGAAGCTTCCAAAGCTTTAGAAGGAAGCATCTTTCCTCCTCAAGCCTGTCACTTTAACACATTTTGCTGTTGCCTTCTGAGAAATGCACCCTGCACTTTGGGGACAGGTCTTGCTTTCTGCTCTTAGGAAAAGTTTTAGAAGACTCCTCTGATATGTAGTAGGGACAGGCTACTGAGCAGACCTCAAGCCCACTGCCTAACCCGTTTGTTGTTCCCCTCTGAGAAAGGCACTCAGAATCTGGGCTTGAGACAAATTGTCATATGACCAATAGGCAAAACAAGATGGTAGAGTCGTTCAAAGTCGTAAGGTTTCTGGATGAATGTCTTGTGTTACTGAACCAAGGGCAGCAAGTTGTTCACTAAAAATATACAAATCACAAGTCAAGTTGAGCTGAATCATTTACTGCTGAGTAAAGTCAAGTCATTGAAATGATTTAAGTTTGGCTAACAAACTTATGAAGTTCACGCTCCAACGAAGGAGGGAAAATTATTTATTTGACTTTGTATAAATTGAAAAAGTGTACTTTGTTTTAACAAATAATGTAAAGAAGGCTGAAAAGATTAAAACTAAAACAATAGATAGACTAGAATTTTCAGAAACAAACAATTGGATGAATGTATGTCTGTAGTACAATTACAATGTCAAGAATATTTGGTCTGAACATTGGGCTAGGACTCTGGAGACCAAAGTTCAGCTCCCCTCTTGGCAACGGAAACCCACTGGGTGAGCTTGGGCAAGTCACACTCTCCTAGCCTCAGACGAAGGAGAAGGCAAAACCCCCTCCGAACAAATCTTGCCAAGGGAACCCCATGATAAGTTCACTTTAGGATTGCCATACATCAGAAACAACTTGAAGGTATACAGTAACAACAACAAACATGTAATGTCACAAATATCTTTGTGTGTAGGCCCATCTAGTCCCACATTCTGTTCACCCAGTGGCCTGCCAGACACAGGACTCCTAGGAGGCCCACAAACAGGGTATAAGGACAACTACACCTTCTCATTTGTCTTGCACAGCAAGTGCTGTGGCATTTTACTCCCACAGTGCTCTGGGTTGAAGGGAGATCTGGTGGGGAATTGTGGAAGACTCATCATGATATCTTGGTTGTAATGGCACCAAAACACCGTGGGTGTGGTGCTATTATGGCCATGGCTAAAGATGAGCTCCGCACCTGAGAAAATATTGGAGACCATCTACTCCCCAAGAGAAATTTGGGGAAATGCACTCCCTACTGAGGGCCTTTCTACATTATACAATTATTGCACTATAATTCCACTTTAACTACCATGGCCGCCACCTATGGAATCCCGGGGTTTGTAGTCTTATTTGGTACTGGAGGTCTCTGTTGGAGAATTCTAAATATTCCTCCCTAAATTGCAAATCCCATATAACAGTATGGTGGCAGTTAAAGTAGAATCATACTGCAATAGTTGTGTGGTGGAGAATTTCCCTGTCTGTAAATAGGATGGAGGATTTGCAGTTGCTATTTTGTACATAGTTCTAATTGAACTGATGCTGGCAACAAGCCAGTGGTTTCTGCTGCACCTAAAGGCAGGCAGGTAGTTTTGGGTTCCTCCAACCCCATCCCCTTTCATGTTCTTCCCTACAATACTATTTTTCTTTATCTCCATACTAGCTCCAAACTTAGGACGAAGGCTTATATTGTCCAAAGACAGTTACCTCTACATCTACTTGCTTGTGGATGCTTCTCACAGTGTCGGTACAGACAACTTCGAGATTTTTAAAAATTGCATGGAAATTATCATCACCAGAGTAAGTTTGTACAGAGGTGGCTTGTTTTACGTGGTGGGTTCGAATGAGGTGCATTGGATGGGAGTGGAGGTTATGACAAGCTACTCTCAGGTATCCTAACACAGCAAACATAAGTTAGTTTAGACTTCTTTAATGATGACTCTGAGCCAGACGATATGATACCTTACTGGTATGATTAGCAACCACAAATAAAATATCTGGCAGGGAAGATTTTAGCTTTTTAAAATACTGGTTACTTTGCTCTGTTTTGTGTTTGTGTGTGTATGTGTGTGTGATTTCCAGTGTGCTGAGGACTGTGAATGAAAAAGTTAAGCTCCCTCACATGTTATAATTACAGCGAGAATTCCCCTCCATGGCTGTGGTTTGATGAAAACAAATTAAATTAAAATACACTTTACTGACAGTGGGTAACCAAAGCAGACCTCTTTTGTACTACACATTTTGTAGCACTTTGACTCCACTTTAACTGCCATGGTCACATCCTATAGAATCCTGGGATATACAGTTTTGTGAGGCACCTTAGCTGTCTAGCAGAAAATTCTGAATACTCTCTCTCACAAAACTACGAATCCCAGGACTCCATAAAGAGGAGCCATGGCAGTCAAAGTGGTATGAAAGTGCTACAGATTTGTAGTATGAAAGATACCCAGTGAGGGATTTTTTTTAGAGATGTTAAATCAATGTTAATAATTTGGAAGCCATAGGATTGTTAGTGAAAATTACCTGTGATACTAACCTCACTGCCTGCAAGTGACATGAATTGTTGTTGGATTGGCTCCTTTAAAAGTGGTATTTGGAGAATGTCAGTTGCTTTCTCCAGCTTGGCACTTGCCAGATATATACAAACACAATCCAATTGCTGGCTGGGGATGGTAGGATTTGTAGTACCACAAATCTGGGGCCATTTTCGCACTAGCCTGTTATAGCGCTATGATTCCACTTTCAACATCCTACGGAATCCTGGGGTTTGCAGTTTTGGGAGGGGCCGGCTGGCCCCTCCCAAAACTGCAAACCCCAGGATTCCGTAGGATGTTGAAAGTGGAATCATAGCGCTGTAACAGGCTAGTGCAGAAATGGCCTGAAGTGCAAAGTGGGGGAGGGCTGTCCTTAAAACATAGCATCTAACATCTGTAGGGTTAAATTTTGCCATTGACCTATGCCTCTTTTCTCCTCTTTCTATCCTGGCAACCCCTATGCTGTTCTCTCATCCTTCAAAGACTGTAGATCAAGAAAGACTGGTATAAAACTTGACAAATTTATGTCAAAATGTCTTTTTACATCAACAGAGAAGTTTGGTTCCCACTCTTTATATTACTTCTGGAACTTCCTGCCCTCTTTATCCTCTAAAATAACTTCTTATGGGTATGTGCATTTCTTTATTTTGTTTCTTCCTGTCTCTGTTCTTGTGGTTTCCCTCCTCCTTGGGGTACTGTCCTTATCCTCCCAGGTTGCCAGCTTTGACGTACCCATCAAGTTTTCCATCCTCTCGTATGCCAGCCAGCCAAAGACCATTGTTGACATCCATGACGATATAGCTGAAGATCCAGAATTGGTTCTTGAGAAGATGAAGACAGAAATGAATTACAAAGGTACTGTGAATATGCTCAAATTTCTACCAGTTGCATGTTCAAAATTTAAAATTCTGGGCCCAATGAATATGTTAGTGTTCTTGTATTATTTTGAGTGTGGGGATGGGAAGGAGAAAACTTCATTCCTACAATTTTTTTCTCAATTTTTCCCTTTCCTGTACCCCTTCTCATTTTTTTTTTGAACTCTTAAAACCAAGTGCTCTGAAACAGGACCAAACAGATTTCCTACCCAGTAGAAGTATTTTTTCCCCCCTGAGCTGATTCTCAAAAGCTACTTAACAGCCAAAGTAGATGTGTTATTAAGCACATTATCTATCTGACTGTTTTGCCTCCATCCCTCCATTTTTCTTTCCAAAAAAGCAACCAAAGAAGGCAGCTGGTGTGAACTGGGATTACTCTGGGGGCGGGGGGGGAGTGAACTTCAGTGTATTTCCCCACTGAAAATATTTTTTTTCTGGTATAGTTCTCCCTACACATTCACAGGTTTGAACTTCACAAATTTGATTATTCACGAGGCATGTGCTTGTCTCCCACCCTTCTCCTCCTCCCTTTCCCTCGCATTCCTCACCCCATGCTTGTGAGGCTGGTGTTTAAAATTGACATTTTTTCCTTTTGGGTGAGCAAACCGCCCCCACCCACCCCCGCTGGAGGCACATCCTTTCTGCCATGTGGTTGCACATTCTGCTGTGTAATGGTCACTCTCTTTGCTCCTACCCCTCCCTGTGGGAGGAATCACCTTTCTCAAGATGGTGACTGGAAGTAGCTGGAATGCCAGAACTCAGTGGTCTGCTCTTTTCTGTCTGAGGGAAAAGTACTGGTAAACCTAGTGTTTGTTCTTCCCACTAGGAGCACTGGATTGCATACAGATCCCCTTTTTGCAGCTCTTGGAACACTACCTCCATTCCTCATATTGAAAAAGAATACATTTTGGGATAGAGGGTGCTCAAAATAGTAGAATTGCAACATCTGGAAAATTCCAAGTGTGGAAATTCTCTAAAGCAAGGTGCATGCCCTTGCTTTATTATGCGGGACCTTTTCCCAAATCGATGTCGTTGATCAAAACTGAAAGTAAACTTCCAGGCACATCTGATTTTTTTTTTAATGCTGGAAATCCAATTTTGAATCCCATTTGGTGGGAAAGGTGGAATATAAGTGCAATAAATAAACATTTTTCAACAGACCTGCAGAGATGAGGGTGGGTAGGAGATCAAGGCCCTTTCCGCCCCTACTTGATCCCAACAGTGTCTTGCAGAGATCTCGGTAGAGGTTCTCCCGGGAGGGGAGCATGGCAGGAGCACTCTCCTCCACACTGGCTGCCTGCAGGAATGCAGGAAGCATGATGACCACACCTCTTGCTTTCGCAGTGCAGCTGGGTACTGTCCCAGACTGCATTGGGGCAGGAAGCACAACCATTGTGCTTCCTGACCCTCCACAGCTCAGGTAAGTGCACATGGCCAGTGGGAGGGCAGTTCAATTGCCGGTCATTGACAGGGAAAACTCATCAATGATTTGTGGCACAATCATGCCACCTGAGGATGAGAGAAGGACGGGACCCAGGTGACATCATGCAGAACCATTGTCTGGGTCACATCCTTCTCCTGTCCCCAATGCAGGATGACAACATCCTGCAAAAAGGGCCCAAGATTGGTTCCTGGATCTGCCAAATAAAGGAGGAAGTTGGGAGAAGGAACATAGCAACATCTTTAAGACAGTGGTAAATGCTGTATCTGAAGAAGTATATATATATGTACAAAAGCTCATGCAAAAATAATTTAAAAACTAGTCTTAAAGATTCTACTATGTTCCTGCCCCCCCCCACTCCTTTTCGTGCAGCAAGGGACCAATACAACTAATTCTTTGAATGTAGCAAAATTGCTCACCTTTGATGTAGAGATTCATATTCCATTGTACATGTGGAGATTGGAAATGGGGTCAATTGCTATAATTTCCCCTTCTGGATATACCTCCCCTTCCTTCTTCCCTCTTTCTTATTCACATACACACACGCTGACACACACACAAGCATACACACGTAAACATGAAGCCAGGAGACAAATTAAGACTGGCTTTGGGAGAAGAGTACTATTTTTATTGCATTTTCACTTGTTGCTATGTTAATTCTGTCATTGTTTTCAATTCTTAATCTAATTGGCATTTAATTCAGCTCTTAGATTCATATACCTCCATGTCCTTTCTTGGGGGAGGGTAGTAGGAAAGATGTAAACCAACAAAATTCAACAGCAATTTGTTTCCTTCTGCAGACCATGGCAATGCAACAGGGACCAACATCTATGCAGCACTTAATGCCATCTACATTATGATGATTAATGACCGGGCAAATGTCCTAGAGCAGTGGAACAAAGTTCGTCATGCTATCATTCTGCTCACAGATGGTGAGGATAAACAAAAACCTTTGGGGAAGGGGTAGATTACACCCAAGACAAACAGTTGAATTGCTTAGCCTGCCAACTTGGTGTGCTACTATAGCAACAAATACTACCAATGCTAACAGCTGAATTACAGAGGTCTCTCGGCAAGAGACTAGAAGGATGTGCCTCCTTAGCAAGCAGTAGAAGGCACAGGGTGTAGAAAGAGCAAAAATGGGCAAAAGAGAGGGATCCTAGTTCTGTGGGTGATATGTTACCATGCTGTACACCCCTATTCCATGATATGATTGGGAATGAACATTATTTAATTGGCATGAAATATACATTTTACACTGTTATGGCTGAAAAGCCATGCTGGCGAAGAGGACTGGCTGAACTTATGCAAAAGTAGGTCAGATAGGAGCTCAGGGCATGGCCTGGTCATAGTCAAGGGAATGGTTGAGAAGCTCTGATGTTAATAAGCTAGTGATAATCCTCTCAACGACTCGGTCTTCAGAGACAATAGCACCTGAAACTGCCTCAATAGAGCAACTGATTGTTCTCAACCTGTTCCTTCTTCCTGCCCAAATTCTCCTTTGTTCCCTCACCTGCTCAGACATTAAGAAGCTATAACGATTCCCATCAGTGCTGTGTCACCTAACGTTAAGGCCTCCCTTTGAGCTAATAATTCCTTGTTGCTCCATAGAGGCATTGGCATTGTGGGTAGACCTCTGAGTTACCTGCCTTTTGGGGTAGCAGATAGAAATTGGAAAAGGTAACTTTTCGGACTGCAACACACAGAATCCCATGCTGTCTGACATGCAGAAGGTCCCAGATTTAGCCCTGATAAGTCTCCAGTTAAAAGGAACAGAAAGCAGTAGAGACGCTGGGAAAATTCTCTGGCTAGGAAAAGAACAGGGAGCCTTACCTATCTCCACCACTCTCTCATCACTAAAAATAATCCGTGCTTCCCTCCCACACCAGAAGTGGTATGTGCTTATCTTTCCTTAACTTAAAGCGGTAGTGGAACCAGCACTGAAGCCAAGCAGTGGGAGGAGAGGCAGGGCTATATTTTAAATTCCAGTGTAGGAAGTCATGGGGAAATTGCATTTCCCTTGGTTCCTCCCTGCACTGAATACTGTTAGCCCATGTATCAAAGGAATATAAAGGAATAAGTCCCTTGTTTTCTTGTGGGTTTCTACAATTACAGGAACCTTTGGGAAAACTACATTTCCCATAGTTCCACACTTCCTGGTGAGCTTTTTCTCAGTGCAACTAGATAACAAGAAGGAGGAAAGGGGGGGGAAGCCCCTGAAAGCCACTGTGGTATACTGGTTTGGGTGCTAGACGATGACCCTGGAGGCCTTGCTCAGCCATGGAAACCCACTGGATGACCTTGTGGAAGTCACACTCTCTCAGCCCCAGATAACTCCATGATGGATTCGCCTTTGGGTTGCCATAAGTTGGAAATCACTTGAAGGCACACAACAACAACAACAAGCTCACATTTTCCCACCTTGAAGGGAATGGAAGAGGCAGCCTGAGAGGTGTAGACCAAGACAGCTGTCAAGGATGGGGGAAAAAGTGGCAGAAGTGGGCAGACCAGTTTTCTGAGCCCATTCTCCCACCCGATGCAGAAATATTATCCAAGATCTTCCAATTCATTTTTATGCTTTTGAATGATTTTTGGTCATTTCCAAGTTGAGATGACCTTTGGCCATTTGTAGATTATTTGTTGTTACCTATGCCTTCAAGTCAACTGGTGATTTATGGTAACCCTATCCTAGTTTTTTCATGTCTAGATTTCTTCAGAGAGGGTTTGCCCTTGCCTTCCCCTAAGACTGAGAGTGTCATAGGCGCTGGCTGTCCATTTTCAGGCAATGGAGTGCCAAGATATTCAGCAGGCAAACAAATACAGCTTAGTCCAATAAAGCTTCCCTGGTCAGGGTGAAGCTGAAGTGAAGTCAAGTGTTGGTCCAAAGTTCAGGAATCCAGAGGGCATCAAGGTCAGTCAGTCCAAAGTCAGAGAAGACAGGCAGAAGAGGAGCAGGGAGTCTGTAGCGCACGTGAAAGCAAGGGCCGCAAACATTTGAGTTATTTTTGGCATCAGGCCACTACCTTCTGCCCTCATTAAGAAGGCTGGAGCCAGCTGGCTGTCATCTCAGCATCATTAGATCCTGGTGAACTTGCATCTTCTTGTCCTCCAAGGCTGCGGTTCACCTGGAGAAACTCCTGGCCTGTGATAGAGAGAGTGCAATTTGCCCAAGGTCATCCAGTGGGTTTCCAAAGCTGAGTGGGGATTTTAACCCTAGTCTCCCAGAGTCCTAATCTAACACTCAAACCACTGCTCTCAAACTGGGAAGGGTACCCTAAGAGGTAGTGTGACAGTTGCTCAAGTGGAAGGGGGAGGCAAGAAAAGTCAGTCGGCAAGTACAGCAAATTTGAAAGAGAAGGACAAGCCTGTGCGTGTGCACCATTGAGGATTGATTGGTCTCTGCAAAAGAGTGACGCAAAGCATCTTCTCAGTTACTCTTTCTTCCAACTTCAGACATAGGAAAAACTGGCTTCCCCTTTTTAATGCTTTTGCTACTGAGCTTCTCAGAATGGTCCGTAGTTAGCACCACAGGTGCATGTCCCTTAGTGACCAGGAGGCATTTTCTCAAGTGGGGGGGTAGTAAAGAGAGGAGGCAAAGAGCATGAGAGCTCAGTGTTAAGACAGAGGGTGTGTGTGGAACAAGGGGCTTGTGATAGAGAGAAGTGTGGGATAGGATGAGCGGGAGGCAGGAAGTCAAGCAGAGGAGCACAACATCCATGTGTAGATCTAAAAAGGGGGTTACAGGGGTAAAAAGTGGGAGAACCACTGTCTTACACCATGCTAGCTTTCTCTGTAGGTATTAGGTGATGTGAAAGGCCGGGGGGGCAGCAAAATAAGAGCATTCTACTCTCAATAAGACTTTTGTCTCCTCAAATGGAATTTCCCTTCAGTTCCCAAATTTCTAGCATTGCACTAACCTAAAACATTTAGAAACACAGCTTAGGCATCCAGAAAAAAAGGGGCAGGCAATGTTACTGAGGGAAATTGAACACAGGAAATAGAAGAGTTCTCCAGGAGGTTTTTCCTGGAGAAGAGGAGGTTAAGAGGCAACAAGATATCTGTATTGAAATATCTGAAGGAGTGTCATGTGGAAGATGGAGCAAGCTTTTTTTCTGCTGCTCCACAGACTAGGACGTGGAGCAATGGCTTCAAACAACAGGAAAAAAACATTCCAGCTAAGCATTAGGAAGAACTTCTTGCCAATAAGAACATTTCAACAGTGGAGTACACTTCCTCAAAATGTGGTGAGGTCTCCTTTAGAGGTTTTTTAAACAAAAAACGGCTGGACAGCTGTCAGTCAGGAGTGGTTTGATGGTGTATTCCTGGCATGGCAGGGGGTTGGACTCGATGGCCCTTGTGGTCTCTTTCAACGCTATGATTCGAGGCCTGAACGAATTCCAAGGCCTCACTCTGCAATGCTAGAAATCTGAGGACTGAAGAAAAATTTCACTCTGCCTGAAACCCAGCCAAATCCAAGCAGAAAGCACAGGGCTAGATGGAAAAATAGGATGGCATAGTATGACGTAGGCCCTTTTCACACGGGAAGGGAAAAACGTCCTGAGACGTCCTGAAACGGAGCTTACCTTAGTCCATTGCCACGTGGAGCGGCGCGTTTTCGCTGCTCCACACTCGTTGGCGTCCCGCAGTGTCCTGCGGGGCCCAAAATGGCGGCTTACGACTGGCGGAGGCTCTCCAACCGGAGAAACTCGCCAGCCGGAAAGCCTGCCCCAGCAGATCTGCAGGCACACCCTTGCGCACGCCTGCAAATCCACACCAGGTGTTGCGACGGGGCTGCATGCAGCTGCACGATCGTGCTTTTTAAAAACCACTTGAAAAGTGATTTTCAAAAAGCACGCAGTGCCACCACTTCTGGGCGCCCTAGCGTGGATTGAGGTGTGGAATTACTCTAAAGTAATCCGCCCTGATCCATTTTACAGTGTAGACGACCTCCGTCAGAGGTCACGCTACACGGTTTTAATACCCCCGTGTGGAAAGATTCCTGTGCCCCAAGACACCAAGTGAAGCACATCCTTTCAACATGGAGCATTCAGAAAGTGCCTCATTTCCACAGGTGTAATAAGACCTCACATACAACCTGACTGTAGCAGAACTTACTAACACCAGCATCATTTTTTTTCTTCCCAAAAAGAGGTCTTCATTCTCTTGGGTTACCTGTATAAGATTATAACTTTTCGTTTTATCCCTGGAATTGGGTAAGTTATTTTTGGGGGGGGGGTAATTCCTATAGTCCTCCTGTCAGAATGGCTATGATTGATTAAAATACTTTTCAGGTGTTGTTATTCTCTGAACATACCTCTATCATTTAAGGAGCTTTTAATTATTACTTTTTTCTTGTGGCTTGCTAATTGACACATAGCTTGGCAATTGATGTCTGTGTGGTTTTGTTCTTCCATCTAAATGACTTGATTGTTGTCCTAGGGAAGTCTAATATGGGGCTTTCTCCGAAAAAGGCAGTGGACCGTATAGAAGACTTGGTGGATGTGAAAGCAAACCGGAAAGATTATCTGGGTGAGTCATCTAAACCCTGTGTGATTGCTGTGGGGTGATCTGTTGTGTTTTACAAAATCAAACCTCCTGATAGGAACCGGGCTGATGCTGAGAAGAGCAGGCTTAGGCACTGTTCTGAATCCCAAAGCCAAATAAAATGGCATGTTGAGGAGCTGGGATTGGGACCTCTTCAGCAATGCCACCAAACTTATTAGGCCATTTCTGCACTACACTCTTATAGCGCAATGATTCCACTTTCAACATCTTATGGAATTCTGGGCTTTGCAGTTTTGGGAGGGGCCAGCCGGCCCCTCCCTTAAAACTGCAAACCCCAGGGTTCCATAGGATGTTGAAAGTGGAATCATCGCGCTATAAGAGTATAGTGCAGAAATGGCCATTATATTCAGAGAAATGCTGAGGTGGAATGGAGGAAGGGCTGTAGCTTGGTGTATACAGTCCACCCTTCACATTTGCAGGTTGACCTTCTTGCATTTGATCATAAAAGGGGATAATGGGGAAATAATAATCGAGGATGAGAAAATAAGAGAGATTATGGCTAAATTTTATGAAAAATAATATAAAGAGAAAGAAGTGAAAGATCAGAAAATAAATATGAAGACTAAATTAACAGATACTCAGAGAAATTATATAAATTGTCCCATAAGAATAGAGGAAGTAGAAAGAGTGATAAGACAATTAAAAGGGATTAAATCGCTTGGCCCTAGATGGATTTACATCAATTTTTTGTAAGACATTCAAGAGTGGGCTGAGTAGCCATATGGTTAAAATTTATAATGAAATATGAGATAATAAAAAGATTGCCGAAATATTGAAATTGTCAGAAATTATTTTAATTCTCAAACCAAATAAAGAACCAATTAATCCTGAATCTTATCACCCTAATACACTAAGTAATCAAGATTATAACATTTTTGGAAAAATTCTAACAAATAGATTAGAGCAATACTTACTGGTACCTAAATTAATCAATGAAGATCAGTATGGATTTATAAAAGAGAGGTACATTCAAGAACCAACAGGAAATCTGTTTAATGTAATATATCATGCCAAACAAAATAATAAGAATAAGTTAGCATTAATAAAATTAGATATATATAAAGCATTTGATTCTATAAATCATTATCTTCATAAAATTTGTAGGGAAGGTGGTTTAAGTGATAAGTTTAGTAATATTGTTATGGAAATATATAAATATGCAGAATAAGAAATTATTGTAAATGGGGAGACATCTAAGAAAATTAAAGTTAAGAGTGGAGTGAAACAAAGGTGCCTTCACTCCCCTCAATTATTTACATTGGCAATCGAGGCCTTTGCAATTTTAATTAGAGAGGACAAAGAGATAAAAGCATACAAAACAGGTAAAGAGGAGTTGAAAATACATTTATTTGCTGATGATACTGTGACAACAGTGCAGAAACCTCTTCAAACTATAAATAAATTAATAGAAATATTTCCAAATTTTTATAGTTTATCAGGGCTTACATTTAATATGAATAAATCAGAAATAATTCTAATGAATACCGATTGGCAAGAACAAAAAGAGTGCAAACCATTTCAGGGTTGAAATTAGGGGTTAAAAATATGAAACACTTGGGAGTAAATGTATTGACTAAATTAGACAACATTATACAAGGAAATTATAATCAATTATGGAAATAAGTAATCAGATTTCTAAATGGTCTAGTAAAAATGGGAAAATACTAATAAAAATTAGGCTGTTTAAAGTGATGTTATTACCAAAAATTTTATATCTATTTCAAATTATCCCAGAAATAATGGGAAATGGCTACCAATAGAATAGGAGTAATAGAAGGAAATAGGAAATAGGAGTAATAAGAGTTTGGGAAAAATTGAACAAATTAAAGACAAATGGAATTAAAATTATTGGAGATTTATATAGTAGGCTAGGGAAACCAATAGAGGAAGAAGTATTGAGTTCAATGAGTGGAGGTCAGTATTGGATTCTGGTAAAAGGGATTATTAAATCTGTACAGAAAATAAAACTGAACACAGTAGAACAGAATATATTTTTAGAGAAAATAAAAGAAAAATAGAAGAAGAAAAAGGATAAATAGGGAAAATTTATTAAAAAAAATGTTAATGGCCCCGTATAGAGTGATAAAGGAGTTGACAATAAATTGGGAAAAAGATATATTGATAGATAAAAAAATATTAAAATTTGGTTACAAGAAATTGCTAAAAATAAAAATGCAAATGTAAAAGAACAACAAATGAAAATGATTGACAGATGGTACAGAACACCCCATCAAATAGTGTATATATAAATGGCAATTTCTCACCAAAATTTTGGCATGGACATGAAGCTAAGGGCATTTATATACATATGTGGTGGGAGTGTCCATTTATTCAGGAATTTTGGAAAGAAGTTAAGAAACAAATATAATAATAGGGAGAGAGGTTCAATTAAGTAAAGAAAATTGTTTAACCCTCACCTTAGGCATAATAGACTTAAACAGGAATGAAAGTTATGTAATAAAACAAATTTTAAAAGCTACTCATGCCGTTATTGCTTTAGGATGGAAAAAGAAATCACAGTGGAATGACTTCTATCTGTTAAAATATATAAAAGAAACTATATTATTTGATTTTCTTAGGGAAAAAAGGTTAAAGTATAGTAATAATAATAATAATAAAATTTATTTTTATCCCGCCTCTCCACATGGATCGAGACGGCGAACAACATTAAATACATTAATAACATTAAAAAACATACCCAATCCTCCCCACCCACCAATCCACCTAAAACCACAACCCCCTAAAATACACAACAATGAATCAACTATTAAAAGAACAGCAAGAGAATTGATGGGAGGCGATGGAAATATAGTAAAGGATCATAGACTGATAATTGGAAAATGGTGATTGAGAAAGTAAAAGTAAATTCAGGGTATGAAGATGTGAAAAATTTCATAAATATTATATCCCACATCTCTGAAAGACTTCTTGATATAAATGGGGACTAGATCCTTTGTCAGCCATTTAGGGGGGGTTTGGGGGGCTTGTATATGTTGAAAAAGCAATTGTTATAAAAAGTTTTTCCTTGTAATAACTTTATAATATTGTATATATCCAATGTACATTAAATATGTGATTTATAATAAAAGGGAAAAAATGAAGAAAAAAAGAATTTGATTATCTGCAAGGCACCTGCTAGCCTCCCCCATTCCCCCGCTCCTATTCACTTGCCTTTCACCTGGACGCACATGCCTTCTTCTTTGTCATGCACAAGATGCAGGCTCAGTTCCTGACATCTCCATGGACTGCAGAAACACCTCTTGATATCCACTGTGTGTCAGGGTGACACTACTGCAGTAGATGGTGAACGGTCTGGAAGCCATGCCCCATCAGGAGCAGCTTTGGGAGTTGGGTATGTTTAGTCTGCAGAAGAGAAGGTTAAGAGGGGACATGATAGCCATGGTTAGATATTTGAAGGGATATCATGTCAAGGAGAGAGTGAACTTGTTTTCTGCTGCTCCAGAAACTAGGACAAAGAGCAATGGATTTGAGCTGCAGGAAAGGAGATTCTACCTGAACCTCAGGAAGAACTTCCTGACAGTCAGGGCTGTCCGGCAGTGGAATGTGCTGCCTCAGAGTGTGGTGGAGTCTCCTTCCTTGGAGGTTTTTAAGCAGAGGTTGGATGGCCTTCTGTAGGGAATGCTTTGATGTGTGTCATGAGCCAGGCTGAGCAGGAGTCTGAACAGGCTGCCGATTCAGATGGGGACTCTGAGTTGGACATGGAGGAGGCCTTGGAGGGAGAGGGGCTCTTGCAGACGCAAGGGAGTGGCCAGCCAGCGACTCCCCAGCTGACCCAGGGCCGGTACCTACAGCAGAGGAGTCCAATGCTTCCGGCTCAAAAGAAACAGGTGCTTCTGATTCCAGCCCGGAGCTTGCAGCAGACTTTCCCCCACATTCCTCCAGAGGCGGCTGGAGAAGGTGGCGGATCGTAAATCAGAACGCCTGCTAGAGAAGTGGCTGAGATTAGAGGGCCTTCAGCTGCAGGCCAGGTCAACGGACACTTGATCAGCCCCAGCTGGGCTAAAGACTATTTAAGGCAGACGCTGGGGGGAGTTCAGGTACGGGGCAACAACGTCATTCATCCATGACTCTGCGTCCTGTCCAAGGGCTTGATATTTCTGAGTTCTTCTGCCTTCATTCATTTTGGGTGACGTAACCTCCTTTTACTTTATGGCCTTAGTTATTGCCTGTGTTTGCTTTGGGTGCTGTAAACCCTTGATTAATTTACAGTCTGCTCATTGAAAGGCCATCAAAACTCCAGTTGCCATCTCTGTGTTGCTTGGCCTCCGCCTGACATTGACAATGTGTGTTCCTGCATAGCAAGGGGTTGGACTGGATGGCCCCTGTGGTCTCTTCCAACCCTGTGAGTCTATGGACCAATGATCTGACTCAGGATGGAGCATTACCATGTACTGTGTTCAAATGTGTTCTTTTATCATTGGCTCCTCCAGCAGGGTGGTATAGGCTTCTGTTGAACTTATAAGCCCCTTATTTTTGGTTTCTGTGTGCTACACACTTGTTACCTATGAAATAAGATCAGAATTCAGTGAAAATACATTCTGAAAAAAATCACTGAAAATTGTAAGATTACATGTTATACAGAAAACTGGAATACTGACCCTGCTTGACCTTATACTGAGTAGAGGTGTCTCTGTGTCAGAATAACATTAATTTGGTTTGCTGGGTCACCCCTGGAATCAGAATCTCCTCATCTCAATGGAAACACCCTACAAGACTGAGATTTGTTTCCTGAGATGACTTCTTTTAATATCAGCAGTGATTGGGAAAGTTACTTTTTGGACTAACAAGAGTATCCACCAGCCAGCACAGCCAGTGGCACTCCATTTTGACTGGTAATTTGGGAGGCTGTAATTGGAAAAGTAAATTCCTCAAGGTCTTATAGAACACTTCAACACTTTCCTGTTCGTTGTGTGTCAGGGAGGTTCAGAAGTGACACCTGCCCGGCCTTTGTCCTGGTAAGAGTCTGAGGAATCTCAGGTTTCTTTAGAAAACAGTTTTAAAAGCACTGCTGGAATTTCCTCGTATACTCTGGAATTCCCCCCTCCAATTGTTGATAGTGGAAAAGTGAATCTCCTGTTTCCTGTTTCAGAAACCTTTTAATGCAATAGAACAGATTGTTCTTATAGCTTATTGCTGGCTATGTAATTGGTTAAGTCTTCATGCCAATGGCTATGGAATTTTGGAATATCCCATCTGCATTTCCAGAATGTGTGTGCCCATCAGGCAAAACCTTCCTGTTTGTTTTGTTCATCCAGATATCTATGCCTTTGGTGTTGGAAAGCTTGAAGTAGACTGGAGTGCCATGAATGAGATTGCATCTAAGAAGCCTGGTGAAAGGCATGCCTTCATCCTGGAAAATCCTGAGCAACTCAAGAAAGCCTTTGAGGATGTACTGGGTGGGTATGAACTCTGTACACCAGAAAGCTAAGGACGGCACATGAGAAAGAAGGAGGCAAGGTACACACAATGTTAAACCCAGCCCATCATTCGGCTTGCTGTCAAAGCCAACAGTGAATCTCGCATCAGCTCTTGGAAGCAGCTTCTTAACAAACAATGAGTTATTTGTAATTAATTCAAATTTTGCAGTAACTGAGACATAGCTAAATTGCACCTGCAACATAATGAGTGATAACAGCACTCGCTTTGCCTTGTAACTTACTTTATAAGTACTGTTGTCATGTTGGAAACAGGTCATGGCTCTTGGAACTTTAATCTCAAATAGATTGAGAAGCAGGACAAGGTACATACCTGTCTACCCTTCCCATTCAAATTCTAAGCTCTAAATGCAGTTGTTGTCTCCCAACGTGGTTCTTGCTTCCCCTGCGGAGAGTATCTACCCTCTAACTGTCCCAGTTTGGCAGAGACAATCCTGATCAATATTTAGTCAACCTATTTTTTTTCAGCTGCTTTGACAATGTCCCAGTTTCTCTCTCCTGATCCTTCCCCCCTCTCTTTCTCTTCAACCTTATTTCAACTGTAGCAACTGAACACAAAGTGCAAAAGTAGTTTTCCCTTAATTAACTCAGCAGAGGAAGAAGCAAAGAGGACAAGGTGGAATCTTGCATTTCCATGTCAACTCAGGCAAAAGCAAATTGCTACAGGTTCTCCTAGCTTCTGTCTTCTTCTTCGTTTATAACTTTTGCCGTCTTGAGCATACTCTGGTGCTATCGGATCATACGTGTCCTGGCTTTCAAATATTGGAGGACATAAGAGTGTGGGATGGAGAGGGCATGAAGTTGCTGGTGACAAGAACAGAGTTTAGTGCTCTTCTTTTGTCCTCCCCCCACTCTACACGAGGGAGACAAGAGGTGTGTTGAGAAAGAAGGGCTGCAGGCAAAAATTTGGGTCTGAAAGGCAAGAGATGACACGTACCTTCGTTTCCCCTGATGGAGTATCACAGTACCCTGTCTGGCTTCTCAAACTATTCAGGTTTAAAATTACAGGAACTCTCTCCCATATCCAACCCGACAACCCTGTTTTATTGTTGTGGAGGTGACCTCACTAACTGGTACAAGAGTGGCTTACACTGTGCTGTGTGTTCTGTTGTGGATGCTGAAGTGAGAACCCAGTGGACAACAGCAAAGGGTGCCTCGAAGCACAAGCAGTGGCTTGCAGCATCCAGGTGTTTTTTCTAAATAATAAAAGTAACTATTTTAATTACTTTTGAGAATATTAGATAGTGCTAAGTTACTTTTTAAATTTGTAACCATGATCAGTTAAGTACTTTGGAATCATAACTATGACCAATTAGTTTTGAAATGTAGCCTTCCACACTTTGCCTGGTAGTGTTTTCCTGGACCTTCGTATACTACTACTACTACTACTACTACTACTACTACTACTACTACTACTTCTTCTTCTTCTTCTTCTTCTTCTTCTTCTTCTTTTTTCTTCTTCTTCTTCATCATCATCCTTTATTGCAGTTCACAAACCATAAGGCACATCACTATCATTAAAATACATTTAAAATACATTTGCATCAATAAAGTACATTTATTTATTTAAAATACACTAAAAACCAAATCGCAATACTTAATAACTTACAGAAGTTCTATTAATACACATTTCTTAAAAATCTAAAATATATATATAATTTGAGAAGGAGCTAAATTAACTTCAGACCATTAAAATTGTGTTGATCATATCTATCATACCCATCATAGTCAATCACTTGTGATTAAGTATCTCTTCATAACAAAGGGGGGGCTGGTTACTTTAACATTTGTAGAATTGTCTTATGGGAGTTAACAGCTGATACAAAGAACTTTACTACTTGCTCAGTTACCCTTTTACTTGCTGAAGAACATTAGATGTGCATCTCCTAGCTCCTACATCTATAAAATCACTTTTCAGCTAAAGCAAAGGGATTTCACCTCTTGCAGTTCAAAGGTTGGCCAGCTTCTACATTTCCTGGGTTGACCCTCTCAGGCCTAGTGCTAGTGCATGGCCTCTTTGTGTAGATTTAGGAAGGGTGAATCTTGAAGGGTCCATATTTAGCAAGGATGAAGCAGAAACCAGAGATAAGATCCTTTCGGTTAGGCAAAAAGTGTTTTATTTCGCCGGCAAGCCTCGGCTGGAATATCTCCCAAAAGAAACCGAGCCCCCCTTCGTTTGAGCTAACATGCATTTATACATTTTCCAGTACAGTCATCACATGTTCAAGAAAGGAAACAGATGCATACAAAGGTTCCCACTGTTCTCTAGCGTAATCTTACAAATGTTGCAAAGTAAAGAAAGCATAAGCGTAGCGTACCACATTTCATCCTCCCTAACATTCTGTCTTACAGAGTTCTATTGTATTCCTTTCAAACACAGAGGGACTTGAACTGCAGAGAAAATTAACTGCTTTCCCCTCACACCCAGAGGTCTTCTAGCCTGACCCACCACCACAAGGTGAAGTGGTCAATGAGGTGCAGAATACTCAGGCCATTTCTGCACAAGTCTGTTATAGCGTGATGATTCCACTTTCAACCTCCTATGGAATCCTGGGGTTTGCAGTTTTGGGAGGGGCCGGCCACCAAACACTCATTCCCCCACAAAAAATATGGTAGGATACTAGCATGAAAATTAATACTGATTTCCCCCCTTTTCCCACTTTGTTAGACCCCAGAGATTTGGATGATATATGTGGTTTGGCAAACTATTCTGAAAGTGCTGAATGGTATCAGAAGAACCCATGGCATGTTCTCCTCCAAGATAAAGTAAGTAAAGTTTGTTCCCTGTCCCTGTTTTATTCTTCCTTCTCAGATTTCCAATAGCCTAAGGTAGCTTTCCTCATCTAAGTGACCTCCAGATATTTTGTACTATAGCTCCCATATTCCCTGACTGTCAGACTTGAGGGCTGGGGCTGATGGGAGATGTAGTCTAAAATATCTAGCAGTCTCAGCTGGATACAGTGTGGGGATTTGGACCCTCTTTCTGTGGGCCCAGGTGTAGTCCACAGTGTTTCCTAATCCCTCCCATAAACTTTTCTTGCCTTTTTATCTCTGATTGGAATAACGGCAGAAGAAGCTTAAGAGAGGAATAAGAAACTTCTCTAGGCCACTTCAGGCCCATAAACTGTAGGCTCCACATCCCTGTTTGACTTCAAATTTAAATAAGATGCATAGGGCTGAACTTGTACTTTGCAGTAAGTAAAGTTGTTGCAGAGAACTGAAATAAGTTTGCAATTAGAAAAGCTGGAATTGGAATTGAACTGTTGAACTGGACTTACTTCTGAGTAGACAAGCATGGGTGGGAATGTGCTTTATGTACTTGATAGGAAAAAGTCAAAATTGGTGTGAATTAAATTTTATCTTACCCACCCACTTTGCTGTCCTCTTCTTCCTCCCCCTCCCCTTCCTCATTTTTCTTCCTGGCCTTTTCCGCAATTTAGGACTAAAGGCATAAGGTGAGCCCTAATCTTGCTTGGCCCTCTATGCCCTTAGTCCTGCCACTGCTGGAATGTGACCCCTGAGATGTACCCCAGGTTGGAATTTGGTCTGCTGCAGCTTATGACGTTCTCCAGCCCTGGCCAAAAATCTAATCTGAAATTGTTAGTCCTGCCCTGAATTAATTTACATTACTCTCCCTATAGCATCAAACAGAACCTTCTTGCCGGGGTGCCTTGATTTCAAAGACATGGGTTCTGACATCTGCTCACTGCTTCAACAAGATGAACGACATTTCCAGCTGGACCATTATTCTGGGTACGATGCAAAATTGAAGGGAAGAGAAGTCAAACATTGTTTTCTTGTGCTTGATTCTAGTGCTGCTCTGTGGTTTTAGCTAAACCAGGTGGAGGTTGGTGACTGCCATGTCAGTGGGGCAGTGAATCTGCTCTGGGTTTTTATCTGAACTTTAAAGCAGCTATCCAAGCTCCTAAATATATTTTGGGAATAGGGTTCAGTACCTAGGACAGCTGCTTTAAAGTTCAGGCTAAACTTCAGAGCAGATTCATCATGCGACTGATATAGAGGGCAACTATTAAGAGCCCTGTGATATATCATGAGAACTCATGCTTCTTTAGACCAAACTAGAAAAACCCTTAAAAATTATAAGTGCACTTTTAAAGGAGTCAGTTATGGAATGAGTGACTTCTGTTGTTCTCTTGATGGGAGACCATTTGGAAAGCATTTCTTTGACAAAAAATTTAGGTATGTGTATGTGTGTAAAAGAAATGCTTCCAAACAGTTTCTCACCGGGAAAACAACAGAAGAGGAATGAGGTCATGTGATAAGTTCCCTAGCCAAAAACACTATTATCTTGCTGTAATTGTGATTCACTTGTCTCATGTGATAAGCTCCTTAGACATTAGAAAGATAACAATTAAAAAGATACAAAAAAAATTAAAGGTGAATTCAATTATTAACCATATTAAAAGCATACACGCAGCAGTGAAATGACAAGCCATTCTCTGGGGAAAAAAAACATTCTTAAATATCTGATGAGTTAGTTAGTGATTTAGTTGACCATCTATGCAACAAATTAAATTTCTGACTTCTCAAACTATAATGACAATTAATTATTTTAGCTCTTTCCAACTCTCACAATTAATGAATTAATTTTAGACCCAAACGCTGGTGAGGGACTATATAAACTACTTTGGGGATTACATTCTCAAAAAGTTTGCAAGGCTCAACTGCCCATTCCTGCAGTAGTGTACAGGAACTACTGGATGAGCCAGCAAATGCCAGTTTCATTCAGATAAGGTCACTGCAATGTCAGGTAAGTTTTCTTTCTCACAGGGCTAGTCCTAGTTATTGTTGCCTGTCAGAGTGGCACTGGAGAGTTAGGGCTACAAATGCATTACCCATTAATTCATTAGGTTAATTTTTCCTGGGAGTGTACTTTTATTTTAGATTATTGGCTTCCTTCCTTTCAGTATACCTTGCTTTTTAGAAACGTGAAAAATGATACAAGGAAATCAGTAAATAAAGCCTCCTCCTAGTAACACACCAGGAACAAAACAAAGTCAGTAAACACAGGGCAATTTTGTTTTCTCAACGTCCCGTAGACAGCTCAGGTATTTTGCCTTGCCTCTTCATCTTGGAGCAGGGGACACTTGCTGCTGGCCAGTTCTCTGAACTCAGATTCAGAGAGTCTCTAGGGCACAGTGACAGCCAATGTGATGTAGTGGTTGTAGTATGATATAGTGGGGAATGTTGGACTACAAATCTAGAGACCAGGTGGAAGCAAACTGAGTCACCTTGGGCAAGGCAAACTGTCTCAGCCTCAGAGGAGGCCAAGGCAACCCCCTTATGAGTAAATTTTGCCAAGAAAACCGCCATGATAGATTTGCCTTAGAATTGTCATAAGTTGGAAACAAGTTGAAGGCACACAACAACAACAACCACCACAACCACAAAAACAATTAGGGGACAATAGCCCATGGTGGGCAGGGCTGGAGGCAGAAAGTTGAAACCAAAAATAAAGCATATTTTAGCTCAAAGCTTTTTCTGCTAGTAGCTAAGCCTTAAGAGAGGTGTAATCAACTATTTAGAGAAGTTGGAAAATCCGTACCAAATCTAGGAAACTACCTAGTGATGGTGTCACGAAGAAGCATTTGTAGTCATCTGGAGGACCCCAGAGTTTCAGCCTGTAGGAAGGTTGAATTAGGCCCCAAAGACCGAAGTTCCCCATGCCTCTTGTATCATAATCCTCTAAATTGTCAATCTAATCCAGACCTGAAATGGAAGCAGGCTGTGCTCAACACCACCTATTAGCATGGCAGGATAAACACTACAAGATGGACCCAGCAGGTTGTAGTAAAAGGTGCTAGAAGATCAGATCCCTAAGACCCCTTGAAGGTCAGGAGAAATCTGGAATCAGCCTCAGTGGTGTAGGGATGGAGGGGCAATGGGGGCAGTGTGCACCACTGGCAATTTTTGGGGGGCACCAACGCTCCTTGCTTGCCCTCCCCCATGCGCCATAGCCCTGCCCCATATACTGTAGCCCCACCCTGCCTGCCATAGCCCCACAGCCGCGCACTGTAGCCCCACCCATTACACTCCACCTGCCTCTGCCCTAACCCCTCTGCATGCTCCAAGCTATACCACTGATCAGACTTGGTATATTACAGTCACATCTACTAGTTTTTGCCAGTCAATTCTGCTATGACTTTTTCCTAACCCGGCACTCTCTGGCTCTTCTGACCAAACATGATGGGAAATAAATTATATTATGGTACTTCTGGAGAGCACCACAGTTGGGATAAGCTGGCTTAAAATGGTTAACAGTAGTTCTCTTTGGCTCCATTATCTGCTAACCCGCACCGGCCGTATGGTTCGACATATACACAAAGCTAGCATTCTATTGTGAGTCTGTGGTTTCCACATGGAAATAATGTGTTAAAAATTATTTGCCCCTAATTAGTTAAAATTTCAACTGCAACTTTGGTATTCATTATTTCAACTGTTTAGTGCCAACATCATCATTTCTGAGTACTAGCTCTCATTTCTCATTTCTTTAATTTGTTGCAGGTCATTTTTAGTAATTCTAAAAGTCTTTAAAATAGTCACATATTAATTATTTTACATGAATGCTTTAATATTAATACGTTGGTGCTAAAACAAACAGTTCCAGGCCCTCAGCTGAGGTGGAAAGAATACTCACAAATTATCCTTTCTCAACATTTGGAAAAAAAAACATGATTAAACAAAAAAACATAGTTATTCAAAAACACTGTTATGCAAAAAAAAAAAAATAATGGGCAAAAAACTGGAGGGGAGAGTTGTGCAAAATGCAGATTTTTGTATGAAACATTCTTGTGCAATTTCTTCCTGAAAAATGTTCTCAAATGCAAAGAATAAAAATGAAATCAAAACCACAGAAAGAGACTTGGAATTTGCCCAGCAGAGAGAAACCAGCATCTGAGAATTCAATAAGGGAAGATCTACCTCCTGGGTCTGAGAGGAAGTTTCTTTCTATATTAGAGCTGTTGTCAGGCAAACCACCTCTTCTGGGAATACAGTCACTGAACTCTTGTGAAAGCAATGGAACATTTTGCCGGTAAAAAAAAATGAGTATGTGTGTTATGGATGGAGGGGGGCAGGCCTTCAGCCAAATTGATCTAGCTCTAGAAATTTCCAAAAATGGTTTACACAGCACAGAGAATCCCATATGTGTGAGTCACAGGTCGCTATTACACTACACTGTTACAGTGCTATTATTCCACTTTAACTGCCCTGGCTGCACCCTGTGGAAATCTAGGTTTTGTAGTTTGGTGAGGCACTGGAGCTTGCTGGCTGAGAATTCTAAATGCCTCTCCCTAAACTGCAAATCCCATAGTGGTGGAGACAGTTTCGGGTCAGTCTAAATGACCTCTGGGTGTGAGGGAAAAGCAGTTAATTTCCTCTGCAATTGAAGTCCCTCTGTGTTTGAAGAAAAGACAAAGAAACTTTGTATAATGGAATGTTATCGGTTTGGTTTGATGCACTAGCCCTTGGCTGCACTACAGAAGATTTTTAACATTTGTAGACACTGGTGGGAACTTATGTATAACAGATCTGTTTTCTTTCTTGAGCATGTGATGATTGCACTGGAAATGTATAAATTGCTGTGAATATGAAGGAGCGGGGCTCAGTCTTTTGGGAATGATCCCACTGAGACAAATAAACAATTTCCCTTAGCCCGTGGGTCTCTATCTCTGTTCCAACACCCTGATTCCTTGTGATATTGCCGTGACAATTAAAGTGAAATAATAGTGCTATACCAGTGTAGTGTGATAAGGCCCACAGAGACCACAAAGAAGAAAAGCAGATTGTTTAACTGTAAATGTGGTCCTTCAAGTGGTTGTCTGTGAACTCACACAAGCCATCCACCTCCCCTCCTCTTACTATGCTCGACTTCTTTGGTTGCTGAATGCTCTGGTGGACATGGAACCGAGGAGGCTTGAGTGAGAACCATACAGAGCATGTGTGGTAAGGAGGGGATCAGTCTTTCAGACAAAAAGATCTGTCTCTAAGCTCATTTCCGCACTAGCCTGTTATAGCCCGATGGTTCCACTTTCAACATCCTCTGGAATCCTCCTGAAACTGCAAACCCCAGGATTCCAGAGGATGTTGAAAGTGGAATCATCGCGCTATAACAGGCTAGTGCGGAAATGGCCTAAGTGTTTCCAAAGTGGTCTGCACAGGTGCTTTGAATCCCATATGTGTGAGTACACAGATGACCACTTGAAGAATCACAGCTACAAATAAGCAACCTGCTTTTCTAAAGAATGTTTGAATTTTCTGTCTTCCCCAGGAGGAGGAGAGAAAAAGTTGCCAATAAAGAGACGTATTGACCATGAATTGTACAATGTTCGAGCAAAGGAGTCCGAAGGCATCCAGGAGTTCTACGACTATGATATTTCTTTACTTGAACTGGAGAATCCTGTGCAGTTTGGTGGGAGGATCAGGTAAGGCGCCTCTATGGCTGAGGAGCAGACAAGGTACTATTTAAGATAATTGTGCTTTGAGTGCTGGGCTAGGACTCTGAGGGACCAGGGTTCAGATCCCTGCTTGGGCATGGAAACCCTCTGCTGGACCTTTAGTAGGTTGGCAAACCCACTCTGAACATATCTTGCCAAGAAAACTTCATGATAACTTCAATGGCTTGAAGACACACAACAAACATGTTCTAAAGCTATTGGCTTTCCTGAAATGTTGTATGCGTGATTAGCCTGTCATGTCTACAAGTTATGGACCCACAAATTTAACCTACTGTGAATTCAGATGTACACAATAGTGTACATTTGAATCCACAATGGGGAGTGTGCTAACTGCCTACTTCTTCCTTCAAGGTGGTGGGATTCCACCTTGAAAGCAGAAATGGATATACAAAGCAGAAATGGGTATACAAAGCAGAAATGGGTGTATTAAAATAGAAGAACAAGATTTTTTAAAAGATAGATAGATATTAAATTAAAGGAAACAAACATTTAGGAATAAATATTACAAAAAGTCTACAAAGATTAGAGGGGAAAATATAATAAATTAAAACAAGAAGTGAAATGGAAATCAGAGGAATATAAAAACATTAAGTTATCATGGTTTGGAAGAATAGCATTAGTAAAAATGAAAATACTACCTAAGAGTAATTTTTTGTTTAGGATGTTACCAATAAAAGTATCTGAAGAAGAACTGAAAAATTGGCAGTTATTATTGAACAGTTTTTGTAATGGGAATAAGAGAGTGAGGATTAATAAGAAATGTTGGTATAAATCCCAAAAAGAAGGTGGATTGGGGCTACCAAATCTAAAATGGTATTATAATGCAAATCAATTGAGATATATCATAGATGGAGTTCTAGGAAATGGAGATTTAGATTGGTTAGGGATGTGAACAATAGAAATTGAGAAGAGATTAAAGATTTTTTTGAAATCCTGTCAAGAGAGAGATGGAAAAAATAGAAAACCCCTTTTTGAAAAATATGTTAGAAATTTAGAAGAAAAATAAGGAAAAATGAATGCCGGCTACTTCACCATTAACTCCTGTAGTGATGATGACAAGATTTCCAATGAATTTGAGAGGTAAAGTAGAGAAGAAATTAAAGAAGCAAAAAATAAGTTAAAAGATTGGGTGACTATAATGAAGAATAAAGATAAAATAAAGGAGAGATTACAGGGTACTAAGATATTGTGGTTTAATTATATACAGCTAGAGCAGTGGACAAGGACTTGGAAAAGGAATAATAAAAGTTTCAGAGAATATACTAAATTTGAACAAACGATTATACAAAGAGAAGTTATGGAGGAAAACGAAATATTGAAGGGTACCACAAGTGAAATATACAAAATGTTGGCAAAATTTGAAGATGAAGATAAATATCTTAGAAAAATATGGGAGGAAGAACTAGCACAAAAAAATAGATATTCAGGACTGGGGGGAAATTTGGAATCAGCGTCATTTAAAAAACTTGTCTGTAAGGATAAAAAAGAACTATTATAAATTGATTTGGAGATGGTACCTAACACCAGTAAGGTTAAATTATATAGATAAGAATTATTCAAGGTTGTGTTGGAGGGGTTGTCAAGAGATTGGTACATATATCCATATGTGGTGGAATTGTGAAGGTGTATAGAAATTTTGGCAAAGGGTGTTTAAAGAGATAACTGAAATTGATTTACGAAGATGTCCAAGTATAGCATTATTATCTATATTTGATAAGGTTAATTGTACCCAGGCAGTGAAGGATTTAATTACAAACTTATGAACTGCAGCAAGGTTAATTATATCAAGACAATGGAAAATTCATGGAGATTTTCAAAGAGAGGATTGGTATAAAGAAGTGTGGAAAATTGTGATTAACGATAAGTTAATATGTCAAATTAAGGCCAAAAAAGGAATAATGAAGGGGGATGAGTTCGAAGCAATATGGAAGATATTTGTGGAAAAGGCTTTAATAAAAGAGGAAGGTATCTTACAAGAAGAATTACAATTCTGGAAGGTGGAGTAAGTTGAAACATAATTGGTCCTGCGGGGTAGGTTTACTTTTAGAAATAGTTTGATATGTTTAGTAATAAGATCATATTTAGTAATAGTAATAGATTAAATGTAATGGAAAAGTATAGAGTTAAGAATGAAATTACTATAATAATAATGAGTATAATGAGAATGAGATCTAGATATAGGCAACAAAAGTATATAAGCAGTATGATATAGAATATGCTGAGTATATGATTGTAATGGAATTGGAGAGAAATAACAATGTAAGTTTGGTTTGTTGAAATTTTCTTTTTTCACTGTTATATGTATCACATAGTGTTTTTCTTTTTTGTTCTTTCTTTTCCTTTATAATCAATAAAACAATTTTTTTTAAAAATAAAACAAAGCAGAAATGTGCAGCTGCCTGCCATTTGGAATACTTTAGGAGCTTGCTGTATAGCCCTTGCAAGGAGAATGCCAGGGGCAAGGGAGGCAAGGGGCAAGGGAGCCTGAAGAATGTGGCATGCCTGGCAGCCAGGGCTTGGTGCCACCTCTCTGACTGCCCTGTGCCATTTTTACAGTGTACCGTTGACTCTCCACATTCACTAGGGTTGACAAGATCATCACGAAAGTGCAGAAATGACAAATATCAAAATGCATGAATCCCACCAATCAATAAAAACTAGCTCAGGAGGAATGTACATGGAACTTTGAATGTTGTTGGGATGCAATTCCCATCGGCTCTAACCAATGGTGAGGAAGCATGGAAGCTGCACTCTAAGAACAATTGAAAGGTCACTAGTTGCCATTTTGTGCAATAGAGAACTAGCCAGAAATTGGTCGTTGAACTGCAGTCTTGCCTTACTCCCACCCCTGCTCTAAAAGTGTTTAGTCTTTGATAAAATTGACTTGTTTCAAATGTGAAACTGAAAAGGCATGCAAGATCTTTTGTGTTTTCACCAATAAAATAAAAATCTGGCATCGCAGGTGCAGACTAGATTTTTTTGTTGTTGTTGGTTTTGGTAGGTATGGTCTTCTTTCTCTTTTTTAGAAAAATGGTGAATCTGACAATGTCTCTCTGGGCACAAAGGTGCCATTTCTTTCTGAAATGAAGATGTTTTTGTTCAAAGGATATTTAGAAATACAGTCATCCCTCCGCATTCGCTAGGTTTAGGGGCACAGGACCCCTGTGAAAGTGGCAAAACCGTTAATAACTCTGCACCCTCCCAAACCACGTTTAACACACAAAAAAGTATGATCACCATATTCAACCCACCATGGATTACTTTGAGGCATCAGGGATCCTTCACAAGGCAGAAGTGGTTGGCTGGTGGGGCTTACTGACACCTCCACTGGTGCTCCACAACATTTTAATAGGGACTTACAAGTCTTGTTTGCAGTTTCTCAGTCTCACAAGGCTTGCAGTCTCTATTAAAAATGGTATAGGGCTGCAGCAGAGGCAGCAGCAAATAATCCGTGAATAATCAAATCCGCAAAAGTGAAACCCGCAAATGGGGAGGACTGACTGTATTGTCTCCTCTGAAGAAACAGCGAAACCTGTTGCTAGTTCATGATAGTTAAAAAAAAATAAAAATAAAAAACATGTTCAGCACTGAGATAAGTGCTAGCACAATTCACTTAGCAAATATATCAGATTTCAATATCCAGAAGCGCCAGCCAGTACAGCCAGCAGTAAGGGTTTGTACAAATTGTAGTTTGAACGGTCTGTAGGCCAAAAGGTCCCCCATTTTCTGATTAAGAGGTTTTTGTTTTTTGATTTTTTCTGTTGGCTGGCCAGAGTGACAGAAACCAAACAAAGTAAACTGCTCTGAAACCAGGATCTCTTTCACACTGCGCATGTGTAATGGCACTTTGATATCATTTCAGTTGCCATTTCTCCATCGCGTGGAATCATGGGTTTTATAGTTCCGTGACATTTTGAGAATTCACTGACAGAGAAAGAACTGTAAAGCCTCGTGAAAGTACAAATCTCAGGATTGTTCTAGGGTGCAACCATAGCAAATAAAGTGGTATCAAAGTGCTATTGTTGTTGTTGGGGCCTTTAAGTTGTTTCTGACTTATGGGACCCTAAGGTGAACCTATCACAGGGTTTTCTGCGGGCTGAGAGTGTGTGATGTACCCAAGGTCGTTCTGTGGGTTTCTGTGGCTGAGTGGGGAATTGAACCCTGGTCTCCAGAGTTGTAGTTCAGTGCTCTAACCACTACACCACACTGGCTCTCCAATTCTCATCTGGTTAGGAAGACTTATAGGGAGGTGAGGACCTTCCCCTAATGGAGTTATTCTGTGTATAGAGCTGGGAAATGTTTTGGGTTGTTGTTGTTGTTGTTGCTGTTGTGTGCCTTCAAGTCATTTCCTACTTATGGCGACCCCAAGGCGAATCTATCACAGGGTTTTCTGGGGCTGAGAGTGCATGATATGCCAAGGTTACCTAGTGAGTTTCCATGGCCAAGCAGGGAATTAAACTCTGGTCTCCCAAGTCATGGGCCCTTTTCGCACGGGCCTTTTCTCGCGCGACAGCCCCGTGAGCCTCGCGGGAGTGGGAGCGTCGCTCCGCACGACGCACTCCCACTTCCGCCGGGCTCACGGGGCTGAAGCGGCGCGAGCGCGGGTTTTTTGATTTTCGCTTCCAAGCGAAAATCACCCGCGCTCGCGCAACACTCCCGGCGCCCGCGCGCACTTACCTCTTGTGCGGAGCGTCCGGGAGCCGGCCGGGTCGCACTTCCTTCCCTCCGCCCCTGCGGAAGGAAGGGACGGGGCAGGGCGCTCGCGCGACGGACGCGACACGTCCTGCTTCACGCGCGCGCGGGGGGGTGGACGGGACAAGCGCCTTTCTCTCTCTCGCACGCAGGGGGAGCGGACGGGAGGAGCGCCTTTCTCTCTCGTGCGTGCGGGGGGGAGCGGACGGGAGGAGCGCCTTTCTTGCGCGCGCGGGGGGATGGAGGGGACAGGCTCCTGTCTCGCGCGCGCGGGGGGGGGGAATGGATGGACGCGCGAGCCGCCGCCGCCTCCGGGAGGCTGCCGCTTCCCCGCTCGTTCCTTTGCCTGCGGAAGGAAGGAGGGGGAAGCGGTAGCCTCCCAGAGAAGGCTTCATGCGCGAGCCGCCCTCCCCCGCTCGCGCGAGAAGACTTAATGCGAAAAGGGCCATAGTCTGAAGACAGCCAGCCTGGTGTATTGCTTTGAGCGTGCTATACCAGGTAATTTTTATTTTATGTGCCCCAAAGAAGTTTCTGAGATGTCAAAAGGAAGTTCACCTTTTATAGAACTGCCTCCTTGGAGAGGGGTTAGATTCCACTCTTGTTATGCTTTGCAGATTTGGGGGATATTTTTGTACTACAACTCCCAGAATCCCTCAGAATCCCCCCACCCCCATTTTTCATAATTCTGGTTTTACTGCCTCTGCTTCCTCATTCCTCATTTGTTTGTTCTCTTTGCTGGGCCTTTTCCTCTGTCCCCTACCACACGTGGTGTTTCTTCCAATTAGTACAGGAGACAGTCGATCATCAGTCTTAATTCTTCTTTGCAGACCAATTTGCCTTCCTTGCACTGAAGGTGCCAATAAAGCCATGAAGAAGAAGCCGGGAAGCACAACTTGCAAAGATCATGGTAAGTGGTCTGTCAAGCTGCCAGATTATCTTTGGGAATGATGTGAAATAGTCTGTCCCGTGCTGCCTTCTCACCAGACTCAGATCTGGCTCATTTAACCTGGAGAACAAGGGTGGGGAACTGGTGGAAGATGAGAGGTCACATTAGCCTTCCAGGAGACCTTGGCAGGTAGCACCTCCCACTGTACCTGCAAAATATATATGTATACACACACACATACATACATATACTAGTGTGTATACCCAGTGTTGCCTGGGATTTTATTTTCTCATAGGTAATATTTGTTAGAAAGATCTGAGATCCTGTATCTGTAATTTCCCAAAGTGTCTTCTCCAGTACCTGTAACTTTTTCCCATATTCCCCAATCCAATCTGTATTCAGAGTTGTTAACATACAGAGGTTGGGTTCCTGAGGGAATACACTGCCCTCCTCCTTGTTACTAGGCGTCGTCTCCATAGGAGCTGGCCTATTCAAGTCAGACACAGTTGACTGAAAAGGCTGCTCCCTAAACTTCAAATGCCAGAGTTCCATAGAATCTTCTTAAGCAGCCAATTATGAGGTCTTCACCTGACATAGCCAATCATATGAGGTCTTCGCCTGACACAGAGAAACAGATAAACTTTGACATATATGTATGTGTATATGTATGTATGTGTGGTTGGGTCTGGGTGTGTGGAGATATGTTTGTGTATATATATGTATGTGTGTGTGTGTATATATATATATCCACATACCCACACCCACATGCAGACCTACACACATGATTTTAAAAAAAGAAAGAAAAAGAAAAAAATCAAGTAAAAAGTCAAAATTGCCCCCAAATGCACTCTGAGGCATGGACGTGGGGGCATGTTTTGGGCCTTCCTGTGTCCCTACAGGGCATTTTGAGGCAATTTATAGAAAAAAAAATTAAAATGTTTGCAAAATTTCATTTCGACCCTTGGGGAATCCAGGGAGCACCAAATGTGGTACAGAGGTCCACCTCACCACCTAGATATCATTTTGGGGTTCTTTTGGGGGAAAAAAATTGAAAAAATTTTAAAGATTGTTTTTTTCAAAAGAAAATATACATACATAATACATTCATTCATTCATTCATTCATTCATTCATTCATCTGCAAAGAAAAAGAAGAAGAATGTTTTTGGCCAAAAATTGACCTGAGGGGGGACAAAACAGCCCTGGAGGCCACATGATATCTGTGGGCCACACTTTGCTGTAGAAGGAGGGAGGAATGAGGGAGACTAGGGCCCTTTCCACACGTGGAGGGAGAAACGGGGTAAAACGTGCTGAAACGGAGCTTATCTGCAACCGGGTAAGTCCGTCGCCACGCGGGGCAGTGCAAGTTCGCTGCTCCACACTCGTCGGTGTCCTGCGGCGTCCAAAATGGCAGCTTGCGGCTGGCGGAGGCTCTCCACCAACCGGAGAAGCTCGCCAGCCGGAAACCCGCCCCTGGCAGGTCTGCAGGCGCGCAGTTGTGTGCGCCTGCAAATCTACACCGGCCGCTGCGATGGGGCTGCACGGGGCTGCACGCTCCGTGCTTTTTAAAAACCTCATGAAAAGTGGTTTTTAAAAAGCACGCGGCGCCACCACTTCCGGTCGCTCCTGCGTGGATTGGGGTGTGGAACTACGCTAAAGTAGTCCGCCCCAATCCACTTTACGGTGTAGACGACCTCCATCAGAGGTTGCTCTACACTGTTTTATTACCCCCATGTGGAAAGGGCCTTTGCCTGAAGTGCTCAATTAGAACTGTTTACAGGAAAGTAGCACAGTGACCTGTAACAAATTACTGTTCCTTTGGGTAGCTGGTGATTAGTAACAAGAAGTAACATAACAAGCAGAAAGAAAGCCATTGTGGTCATATGATGGCTGGGTTATGTTTCTGAGTGGCTTCTAGAAGTTACTTTTAAAGGACTGTCGTTTTTGTTTTTAAGTGTAGGTAAGGGGATGCTTTTTAAGTAACAGAAAAGCAGGGACCAAAACTCAAAATATGTATGGGCGGATCATATATTAGGCTTCTGAGGAGGTGCGAAGAACATTATGCTAACCTTGAAAGCTCACTGGCTTCCTCATCTGACAAAGATGGTACAAAAATCATGCAGCGGAAGAAAAGTGTTATTGCTGGAGTCACTGGTCTCCCAGTCTGCATCTTGTTTGTTTTGGGATGTTATAAGGAGGCCATTTCCACCCTACACTGTTACAGTGCTAGTATTCATAGAATCATAGAATCGTAGAGTTGGAAGAGACCCCAGGGGCCATCAGGTCCAAGCCCCTGCTGTGCAGGAAGACCCATCAAAGTATTCCCAACAGATGCCGTCCAGCCTCTGCTTAAAAACCTCCAAAGAAGGAGACTCAACCACACTCCGAGGCAGCATATTCCACTGCCGGACAGCCCTGACCGTCAGGAAGTTCTTCCTGAGTTTCAAGTGGAATCTCCTTTCCTGCAGCTTGAATCCATTGCTCCTTGTCCTGGTCTCTGGAGTGGTAGAGAGCAAGCCTGCTCCCTCCTCAACATGACATCCCTTCACATATTTAAACATGGCTATCATATCCCGATATTCCACTTTCAACATCCTGTGGCATCCTAGGAATTGTAGTTTCCTGAGGGCAAAGAGCTCTCTAGCTGAGAATTCTAAAGGCCCCTCCTTAAACTGCACACCCCAGGATTTTACAGGATGTTGAAAGCAGAATAATAGCACTATATACAATTGTGTTATAAATAGATAGTATATAGAAAATGACAAGTGTATTTATACACAGATTCCGTGGACTTTACTGTTATTCGTTGGTTACAAGTAAAGTGTCTCCATTCTTGGATATAATTGGAACTGTAAATTCTTTGAGTTTGTTGCTCTCAAGTAAAATATCTCCATTCTTGGACATAAATGGAACTACAGTCTCTTTGAGGAGATGCCATTGCTCCTCCTGGAAATTCTCTACTCTCTTGATGAAGACTGGATTATCTATAATACTTTGTAGATGGTCTAATCCATCATTTGAAAGCAACATCTGAGTAGAGTTCTCCAGAAAAGAAACACAAGGGCATTCACCTACCACCATGAGTCTGTTTTTTAAACATTTTTGAACAAGCTTGGAGAATTTGGTTTATCTGGACTTTACAGGTTTTTACTGCATACTTATTACCAGTGCTCTCACACATTGATCAGCATCTGTGTATATGTACATTTGTCATTTTTTTGTATACTATTTATTTATAACATAATTGCATTTGTATATACTAATTAATTTTATTTATTAACATTCATTCATTTGTCTTATCAAATATGTGCATTTGTTTCATTTATCCTTAGTTACAGGTTCTTTTAGTTTATAAATGGAGCAGTGCCATACAGGCCTGGAAAAACTTTGGATTGCAAAGCACAGTCTTGCTTTCACTCAATTAAAGAGGAAGCAGCCCTTCAGAGGAAACTGAAGAAGTTGACTGTTGGGTTGGTTCTGCCTTTCCAAACAAACAGCCCAACCCAATTTCACTAGAACATAGTGCACGTTGGGTCAAATAAGGCACGGATGTATTAAAAACATAGGAGTAGGAAGCTTCTCAAGAATGGTTCCCCTTCTCTTCCCACTTCCTACCCCACATGGCAGCCACATGTTTCTTACATGGTTCTGCTTTCCCAAGTTCTCTATTATTGTTCTTCTGTCTATCTGCCCCGCTTAGTATTGGGAGGCAAGGGGGAAGCTCTGCTTGTGGTAGACGGAAAGATGATACAGTGGCTCCTCCACTTTTGCCGAGGTTCAGGGCACAGAACACTCGGGAAAGTGGAAAAACTGCAAATAATTCCCCCCCATGCGCCCCCTTCCATTCGCTTCTGGAGCTCCCCCTTCCCATTCCCTTGCCTTTTGCTGTGGTGCACAAGCCTTTCTTATCCATGCACTGGCAAAAGGCAACAGAACGGGGGGGGGAGGCAGAAATGCCTTCCTACCCCATTTTCTTGCCTATTGCCCTGGTGCACATTCTCCTTGTCCAGGCAAAAGGCACGGGGATGAGGGGGAGGAAGGTACATACATGCTTTCATTCTCTACGCGTGGGCTCTCCCCCCATTCGCTTGCCTTTTGCTGTGGTGTGAGTGCCATTCTTCTCCATGCTCTGGCAAAAGGCAATGGAATGTGGAGGAGGTGCAAATGTTTTCTTCCCATTTCCTTGCCTTTTGCTATGGTGCACATTCTCTTTGTCCAAGCAAAATGAAAGGAATGGGAGAGGAAGGTACACACATGCCTTCCTTCTCTGCATATGGTGCTCCCCATCATTCCCTTGCCTTTTGCCTCCACAAATTCTCCATGCCTGGGCAAAAGGCAATGGAATGGGGGGGACATGTGCACCTTCCTTCTCCACGTGTGGTTCTCCCCCCCTCATTCCCTTGCCTTTTGCCTTGGCACACCTCCATGCCTGGGCAAAAGGCAAGGGAATGGGGGGAGACCTTTTGTCTGGAAAAGAGAAATAAGGTACATGTGCCTGGGCAAAAGGCAAGAGAATGGGAGGAGAATGGGGGAGGAGGTACATGCATGCCTCATGAACAATAAAATTTGCACAAGTCAAACTCATGAATATGGAGAGAGAACTGTAAAGGGAGAACATGATTGTATATGAGAGTTTTGCAGATATGATTTACAGTAGATTTAGGCAGACAGGAAACTGAGCTACTCAAATGGAGTGTTCCCCTCCAAAAAGGCTCAGTGCAAGTAGAAAATGAGGATATCAAGAAGAAAGGTTTTAGCTGCACCCACTCTGTGGTATGCTATTTCGCTTGCAGAGATATTTTTTTACACATGCATTCATCCCGCAGCCCTGCTCCTACTGGTTGTGATAGATGATGATGCTGTGATTGAGGAGCAACTGATTGTGCAGGGGGGCAAGCCAGTGACCGAGCAAGTCAACCTGCAAAGCACTGGAAGATCAAACAGAGACTGAGTTGCACCAGCCAGCTCATGATGGAGAGGGAACCAGAAGTGATGCAGAGCAGTTGCAGCCGGCTGTGCCCATCAGCCCTCAATCACACAGAAGGCTGAAACTGGTGGCAGAGAGGGAGGCTGCTTGGACTAGGCTGAGGAAGGAATAATGAGGAGCACCTGCTCACTGGAGCTATTTAAGTCTGCCTCCTTGCTTCTAGCAGATTATTAGCAAGCCCTCACAACCTTTGTGTCTCCTGCTCCCTGAAACCCTCCAGATGGACCTCTGCCTCCTGAACCTTTGGATTGGATCTTGACCTGGCTCAGTTTGTGTTTTCCTGGTGTTTGGTATATTCGGACTCCCCAAGTGTTCCTGGCCTCTCTCCTCCCTTGCTGGCTGCGGCTCAGTAGGGAGAAATTCCTAACATTGGTTGTCTGAATAGGCTCAGTCTATTCTATCATCTCATTTGGGCAACAATCAACAGAAGCGTATCTAGGGTGGGCCAGCTGGGGCATGTGCCCTGGGTGTAATGTCTGGGGGTGCCTTTCTGCCCACCACTGTCCCCCCCACTCGCCACCCCCCTGCACCCACCCATCACCCCCTGTGCCCTTTGTCCCCTATGCCTGCATGTCTCCACCCCCCTTGCCACCACCCCCGTGCCTGCTGTTGCACCCTCACTCTCCACCACTGCCCCCGCTGGGGTCCTTCCTAGCCCAGAGTGGCAGCAGTGCAGCAGCACCTAGGGGCACAATTTCCACGCTTGCCCTAGGTGCTGCTGAGCCTAGATGTGCCACTGATGATCAGGCTTATAACTTTTGACCAAGATTTTAAAAAATCACAGTATCACAATTAGTTGAGCCAGACTGGACCACTGGACTTGGAGCTCATTCACACTACAGAGTTATAGTGCCACTTTAACTTTGAAATTCCACTTTAACTATCATGGTTCCATCCTGGGGAATTCCAGGGTTTGCAGTTACCAATCTCAGGATTTCATAGGATGCAGTCATGGTGGTTAATATGGAGTTATAATGTTATAATTGTGTAGTGTGAAAGGGCATTTGCTCTCCTCTCTCCTGAAGCAGAAGCTCTCATAACAGCATTGCAACAGCATTCTTGACTTTTAATTAAGAGCTTGTGATGCACTGTGGCAGGGGATGCATGTCAGCCAAATAAAAGGAAAAAATGAGAAATTCCTCTAGATAGGAGCAGAAATTCCTTCTGTGAACCTAATCATCTTTTTGGATCCCAGCCAGTTGGGGAATATTTTTTTTTAAACATTAGTCAGGGAATGAAGGGATTGAGGCTGTCAGCAAGCCACCTGGGTCCATGCGTGTAACAACATTTGGCTCCACAGTACAGGTAGCATGGTTTGTCGTTCAAGCATTGGACTATGACCCTAGAGCAGAGCTTTCCAAACTTTTCATGTTGGTGACACACTTTTTAGACATGCGTCATTTTATGACACAGTTATTCGGTAAGTAGATGCAGCCCCTCCACCAGAGTCGGGCCCCCCACCGCCCTTGCTGGAGTCTTCCTCGGCCCGGGGCAGTGGTGGTGGGAGAGGCACCCCATCCCCCTGGGTCAGGCCTGCCGCAGCTGCTCTCACCAAGGTCTTCCTCAGCCTGGGGCGGCCGTGGCAGTGGCGGGAGAGGCAGCCCCTCTACATGGACCTGGCCCACCACTGCCGCCCATGCCGGTGTCTTGCTCAGACTAGGGCAGCTGCCATGGCACAGGCATTCCCTTCACCCAGGCCTGGCCCTCCATGACCATGGGAGAGATAGCCTCTCCACCCCTTACATTTGTGCGACACACCTACACACTGCAGCCAATACACTATTGTGTCACAACACACAGTTTGGAAAGCTCTGCCCTAGAGACTAGGGTTCAAATCCCCACTCAGCCAGGGAAACCCACTGGGTGCATCACACATTCTCAGCCCTAGAAAACCCTGTGATAAGTTTACCTTAGGGTCACCATAAGCAGAAATGACTTGAAGGCACACAACAACAACAAAGTTTGGAACCGTAACATTTTGGGGCTGTTTTGGAACCAGTGGACATGCTGGTGGAGGTTTCTGGACATTGCAGTCCAAAAAAATAATTTTTCTGTTCTCTGATCATAGTTGGGCTAATGCCCCTCTGCATAAGTAACTTTTCTATGAACAGTATAAGTAGAACATCTAGGAGAAAATGCAAGCCTAGACTTCTGCTTGGTGTGCTAGTTCCCTGTTTTCATGGGGCTTGTAATGTGGGGAAGCACGTTTACCAGCAATTTGAAGCAATCTCAACTGCTTTAGCAACTCAACGTTCTATCACTGCATTATGTTCCTGGACCAGAAGGCCTGAGATAAGCATTTTTCTATGCTGCGTCAGAATAAGACTTCAGTTTTGCTCCTCATCATGCCCTTCTGTTAATTCAGCAAATTTTAGCTTAGCAACTATACCTTCCCCTCCAACCCAAAAACTTTGGCCATTTCTGAACTATATTGATATAGTGCTATTATTCCACTTACAACATTCTATGGAACCCTGGGATTTGCAGTTTAGGGAGAGACATTTAGAATTCTCAGCCAGAGAGCTCTTTGGCCTCAGGAAACTATAAACCCCAGAATTCCATAGGATGTTGAAAGGAGAATAATAGCACTATAATAGTGTAGTGTGGAAATGGCCTTTGTTTTTTGGAAGCTGCCTGGCAGATCAGTGGCATCTATTCCTCAAAAACTGAACTTCAGAAATGTGTTAATAGTTGGCATAGAGAATCCCCCTTTCCTTTTTGGAATTAACCAAACAAATCTCTTTGCCAACTGAAAATGGAAACATACCACACTACCTATGGTGGGACTGGGCAAAGTGTGTCCCTCTCAATGGTGTTGGGACTATAACTCCCAGCATTCCTCACAAATGGTTATGTTAGCCAGGACTGATGGGGGTTGAAGTCCAACAAACATCTGGAGGACCACTGTGGAATGGAGAAATGTCAGCGTGAAAGATGGACAGGAGTTAACCCACTGTAGATTTTGATATATGTGTTGCTATCTTGCATTACTTTCCTTTTGATCATGGAAATAAACTCCCTGTTCCTGCAGTGCTTTCCTACTAGAACTCATTCCTCTTCTGCCAGAAAAATCCCATTTGATATCACTTTCCCTTGCCTTAACCAACTAAGTGGCAGGGTCTCTCCTCTCAACCAGAAAGCTCAGAAGGTCCACTATTCAGTTCCTCTTACAATCACAAATTCTGTGTTGTAGAACTGGAGCTGCTGAGTTTCGAGAAGGTGCCTGCCAATTTCATATCCCTGGACAATAAAAGAATGAATGTGGAAATCAAGACAAAGACAAGCGTAAGTCTATTATTTCCTCTATAAAAGAGTAACGAACATTTGAGATGTTTACATGAGAGTAATTACTACCCATACACTCTCTGGGATGGTTCAGGTGATGCAACAAGCTGAGAATCCTTAGGAGCACTGGCGTATCGGATGTGATTGGCTTCCTGGCACATGCTCCTGTCTTATTCCTGGTTGCGGCTGCTTGCTATGTCTTATTTTCCTCTCCACAAGCTAGACCAAAGAAACCTCAAAAGAAATCTTGGTTTCTTTGCTTGACTTGTTGGGGGAAAACAAGCCACAGCAGTAGCTGCCCAGGATGTGGATAGCACCATAAATAAATTATACAGCAAAGCCCTGTGATTTATTTGGCTTTCTCTTCTGTGCCAAAGTGACTGTGCTGTGTGCACCAGCGTGCCCGTTCTGACGGATAAGCCGGGGTTCCTGTGGTTCTCTGGCTTACCATTTTGTGTAATCCTGGCCATAACTGGGTGATGCTACCACAAATGAGGCACAAGTTCTTGCAATTCTTGAGTTTATTAGCAGGGAACTGTTGAAAAGGGATTTCCTTTCTGTGTTGAGCAAAAATTGCGGGAAGGCTAGCCCCTGGCCCCTGCACTGTTTATAAAAGGAAGTTGACTGATGAAATAAATGGAGAAAACAATACTGTGAAATAGTAGTTGGAAAAATAGAGAACTGGTGAAATGGTAGGGCTGTGTACATGCTGCCTGTATTTGCATGCCTATTTAAGCAAGGAGTCCTGGTTTATTCAGCTGTAATTAGGGATAGCCAGCACGATGTAGTGGTTTGCGCATTGGACTACCACGCTGGATACCAGGGTTCAGTTCCCCATTCAGCCATGGAAACCCACTCACAGAGCATGTGAGAGCACATCACATGCTCTCAGCCCTCCAAAACCCCTGTGATAGGTTCTCCTGAGGGTTGCCATAAGTCAGAAACTACTTGAAGGCACACAGCAGCAGCAGCAGCAACAGTGTGACCAAGTGGTACACTCATGCACAGAGCACATTTACACACACTTTGGTTCTCTACTCATATAACCAGGGAGATAAACCAGGCACAGCTGCCTTATGATGCTATCTGAACTTGTTACGTCAAGCTATCCATGATTAATTTGTTCATCAGCCCAAACAAGGTTGATTAGGTGCACAAATACATAGTTTATTCATAATGTAGCTTAGTAAATCAGAATCCACAGCCTAAAATGACACATAAACGAGACCAGTATGTTGAACAACGTGACAGTGTTGAATTGTAATTCTGGTGGTATCCCCAAAGGATTGAAACTTCAAAGTGAAGGGAAATCTCTAGCTAATGGCTGGTAAGAGGGCTTTAAACGCAGCAATTCTTTCAGATACGAAAGTGCACAGCATCATTACAAAATCAGGCTAATAATTTTTATATGGAGTTTTAATCTTGATTTATTAATCCAGAGTTCCTTAAATAAGACTCCCGCCTGTCCTAGAGTGGGAGAGCAAGGCATAGTCCATTTGTGCATGTTGATTCGTTTCATTGTACTCTGTATTTCACTGTATTTCAAAGTAGTGAACCCGGGTAATAGTGCCCCATGTAACAAACTTATCATCAAATTTGTGAATCTTTTGTTTCCTGTAGCGTCCCCGTTGCATTTCCGGAGCTATCGAAGCAGACACAATATATTCCCATGTGTCAGATGCCTCTGAAGTGGTAACAGACAGATTCCTGTGCAGTGGAAATGATAACGGAGTGGAGGCTGCTGCTTGCAAAGGTTCTTTTGCCCGCCCAAGAAGGGGGGATGTATCCTGATTAGGTGGAGGAAGGATGTGAACGGGAAGAGAGGTGGTTTTGAATTCTGAAGATGCTTCTTCATCCAGATGAAGTTGTTCAAATTTTCCTGCTAGCCAGAGCTGTGTGAATCCTTCACAATGGTGGGACTCACTTTCTAGCTTCTTCAAATATCATAAAAAATCTGTGAAGGATTTAGGGAGGGAGTGCATTTCATACCTGACCTGTGTAAAAGAGTCCCAGGATTGGAGACTTGGGTCCCAGGTTATAAATAAAGGTAAGACGTGTAAATGACATCAAATGGCCTTCATATGATGATCGCTCCATGGAGGCAGCTACTGTGACATGCATGGCTGCTTCAGGATCGGATGCCAACTGATTTGGCTTGTCTACTCCTGTTCTTTAGAATGAGTAACCAAACAGAGGATTAGGTTTAATACATTGCTTAGCTAAGCATGTGGTCTCCACCTCCTTTAATAACAAAGTTTTGATTTCAGATGAATGTTGGAGGCCAGCCTGATGATTCTGGCTCATTTGGATGATTCAGGATGGAAGAATCATAAGGAATGCTGCATATACAAGAGAGCTGGATTTTCAAATACTAAACTGAAATTATATGTTATCTTCCAAATTAAATTAAATAAAGGGAGAGATACATCTCCAAGTGCTCAGTGGATGGTATTTATTTATTTATTTTAGAATCAGCCCAATGCATTTCAGCTGAAATTTGATGTGCTTGTTCTAAAAAAAAAAAAAATCCACTGAGCACTTGAAGATGTGTCTTCCCGCTTTTTCCTTGTATGCCACTGGGTTCTGTCCAATATTTCCCTCTTCAGTCTTCCAGATTAAGGCAGGGTATGAAGTCTGTAGATCTAGACATTCTCCATCTCTTGGTATGCATGGATTTGATGGTTGCTTTGAATCTGGGGAAGAGTATTCACCTTATGAGAAAGTAAGCACTAGCTAGGTTTATGAAGCCTGAAAAGACAGCTGAGCTTTTCTTGCCCTGAAATGATGATGGGAAGAGATACTGGGGCTGCTTGTATCACCTTTTAATTCCACCTTTCCCTCTTTCTCTAGGAGAATCTGGGGGATCACTGTTTGTAGAGAGGAGAGAAAGACATTTTCAGGTAAGCGAGCTTCACTTTGTATCTGGCTACAATCCCATCACTTAATCAATGCCAGTTGGCCACGTTAGGGATGAAAGTTGGGTGAAGCAAGTCCCTGTAGGGGCAAAAGGACCTGCACCCTGATACATACTGTTGGAAAAGGTGCAGGGCAAGCATAGAATCATAGAGTTGGAAGAGACCACAAGGGCCATCCAGTCCAACCCCCTGCTATGCAGGAACATACATCAAAGCATTCCCAACAGATGGCCATCCCACCTCTGCTTAAAAACCTCCAAAGAAGGAGACTCCACCACACTCCAAGGCAGCATATTCCACTGCTGGACAGCTCTGACTGCCAGAAAGTTCTTCTTGAGGTTCAGGTGAAATCTCCTTTCCTGCAGCTTGAATCCATTGCTTCTTGTCCCAGTCTCTGGAGCAGTGCAAAACAAGCCCGCTCCCTCCTCAACATGACATCCCTTCAAATATTTAAACATGGCTATCATGTCCCCTCTTAACTTTCTCTTCTGCAGATTAAACATACCCAGCTCCCTAAGCCACTCCTCATAGGGCATGGCCTCCAAAACCTTCACCAATTTGGTCACCCTCCTCTGGACATGTTCCAGCTTGTCGATATATTTCTTGAATTGAGGTGCCCAGAACTGGACACAATATTCCAGATGAGGCCTAACCAATGAAGAATAGAGTGGTACCATTACCTCTCTTGATCTAGACGCCATAGACACCATGTTGATGCAACCAAGAATCACATTGGCTTTCTTGGCTGCCGCATCACAGTGCTGACTCATGTTCAGCTTGTGATCTACCAAGACTCCTAGATCCCTTTCACACGTACTTCTATCCAACCATGCACCCCCCATCCTATATTTGTGCATTCCATTTTTTTCTGCCTAAGTGCAGGACATTACATTTGTCTCTGTTGAAATTCATTTTGTTAGCTTTGGCCAAGCTCTCCAATCTGTCAAGGTCATTTTGAAATTTTATCCTGTCCTCTGGAATATTAGCAACCCCTCCCAATTTGGTGTCATCTGCCAATTTGATCAGCATGCCCTCTACTCCTTCATCCAATCATTGATGAAGATGTTGAATAGCACCGAGCCCAGGACAGAACCCTGTGGCACCTCACTAGTCACTTCTCTCCAGCATCTTTGGAAGGATCAGGTATCAATGGAGGAAAATGCTAGCATCATCTGGTCTGACAGAAGTACGTAGAAAGCAACTGGCAGGTAAAATTCAGGTAGAGCCTGGTACAAAATGGCAGAATTGAGGGTCTTTGGAGATAATATCCTCAGAAAAGAATTACAATCAGCCCTCCACATTTGCGCATTTGACTTTTACAGATTTTATTATTTGCAAGTTTCTCCAACCCCAATCCCTGCCCCGCAACCTCAGGCACTTATTTTCTAGGGGAACCTTCCCTCTCAACCACTCCAATCAGGCCATACAGCCATTTAAAAGCCACCCCGGTTCTCCTCCACCTCCTCCTCCACCAGCTGCTGTCTTAGCACCACAACCCCATCCTGACAATCCCCACACACCCAAGGAAGGAGATGGGCAAGAGAGAGGATGTATAAGCCACCGCACAGACCTGTCCCCTTTTCATCTCCTTTCCCTGACCTGGTTTGGACCCTGAGTGCCCACTCCTCACTATGCCTCGGTCCTTTTCCCATTGACACACACACATTTTGATATTCACAAATTTTCCACTTTTGTGAGGGTCCTTCCCCCTTAACCCTAGGAAATGTGGAGGGCCAACTGTAAGTAGATCCCAATCTGACTTCTGCCACCCCTGGCATAGAGGGATGTTACAGCATTCCTGCTTTCAATTTACTTTGATCTTTTTCATCCCTGTGAACTATAGATTTACCACTTAATTCTTGACCAGGTTCTTTTTTTCTCTCCTGGCAGTTGGGTGTGATCAGCTGGGGTACCTACGACCCATGTAAAAAGAAGAGGAAAAACTGGCACACACAGGAGACAATACGAGAGCCCCCTGAGCCCAAACATAAACCACGAGATTTCTATATCAGTCTTTTCAGTGTACAGGACTGGCTGAGACAACATTTGGGTGAATCCCTGAGATTCATCCCTATGCAATGAACCACAAACTCATGCATTTGCTGTTCCCTAGCATTCTTTGCAGCTGACACATCCATCTCCACGATGCTTATTAAAAATGTATCTTAGTTATGTGTAGTATGTTTGTGTTGTTTAAATCCACAGCTTTAAGGATCACGACCAAAATGGATTCCAGATTTTATCATTTCAAAACCTTGAGTAGTTTCCACACAGGTATTGCTTTTCTGCAGCCCAGAAGAAGTTGAATTAAACATACTGGTCTTCATAGCATTTCATGGGATAATATATTCTCCAGCAATGTTCTTCCCTATACTGAGATCTTCATTTTTTTTTCTTTTTTTGTTACATTTATATCCTGCTCTTCAATCAGAAATGCCACTGAAGGCACCTTTGACTAATAAAATGCAAATTGATTAAAACATGACTTTAAAACATCATGAAAAAATTTAACACATAACAGAAAAAGTAATGAACAGAACCAAGTTTAAAAAATCCCTCCAGTAACAAATGAATGTGCCAACAGCCTGCCTGAATAAAACTTTTATCTGCTAAAGAGGGATAATGAAATGGGGAGTGAAAAATGACCCCCTCAGTAGGAAGTTCCAGAGCTGGGAATGGTCACTAAGAAGGCCCTTTCTTGTGCCCTCCTTAACAAATATGTTTCTGGCAACGGTGGAATTGAAAGAACGACCTCCCCAGAATATCTTAAAATATGGGCTTGTGTAGGACAGTCCAGTTTTTCAAATAGCATGGTCCCCAAAGATACAAGAGGGTATCAGTCATAATCAGGAGTTTGAACGGTGCCTGAAAGCAGATGTTGTAACAACAAAATTGCATGCTCCCTGTAATGAGTTCCACTCAGCATTCTGGGCACAGTATTCTGGAGCAGCCAAAATTTGCAAACATTTGTCAAAGCAGGTCCCACACACAGCACGTGATAACAATCCAAAATGAATATATCTGCATCACGTGTCACTAGGAATGGTAGCACATTGGTGCTGCAGAGAAGTGTGAAGATCTCAGAAGTGAAGTCATGAAATTAGTAAGGCAGAAGCTGAACAATAACCAGGCCTATGCCCATCCGCCCATCCCAGGATCTAGCAGAGAAAATAAGTTTAATCTTTTTTTTTTTTTTTGGTAAAACGTATAAAAGTAACTGTACTTACAATGCTTGTTTGTAATCAAATTCAGGGTCTTATGGAGGAACAAAGAACAGAGAAAGTAGCTGTATGTTAGAGTGATGCAAGAAAAGAGAAGGTGTAGAAAAAATTAAGAAAGAATAGACACAGAAAGAATCTTCTTTGTTGTTCATTGCCTAGTTAAAAAAATGTGTTTCTAGATTGTTGGCAATCCCACTCAGGCCTAATAATAATAGCGCAGCAAGCATGGTTTTCTCCTGGTGTTTGAATGTCCCAAAGTGTGTAGAGAAGCATGTGGGGTTTTTTGCACATTTTTTTACAGAGGAAATATGTTTTCTGCATAAGACATGTTGTTTTCTGTGCAGGAAACAGCTGTGGGGTATCACACTGGGAACTCAGGAGTTGGGGGGCTGCACAAAAACCACATGTTTTTCTGTGCAGAAAACTGTCCAAAACACTTTAGGCTAGTCAAAAACAGGACAAATTCTCCAAAAAAGTAAAATAAAATTGTGGCGTTAAAACTACAATGATTATTCATCATTGCATGTAAGAACAAAATACATCCCTAATTAACAAGGAGGCAGTAAATACACAAGCTAGCAATTACTACAGGACTCTCCCCCCCAACACTCTGTTATTTGTTGACTTGCTTTTTGCATGCTTCCAAATAAAGGACAAGTTCCACTAATTTGATGGGTTCTGCTTTTTCATCACTACTTCTTGCCTTTGCTGCTGGCAAACAACCTGGGGTGGGGAGGCACTAAGCTGACTGAGAGCAGCGCACATAGGGTCAGTCCTAAGTAAACCCTTCATGCTCCCTACAGTTCAGTACTTGGGTTCCACTTTTCAACGAATTCTGTTTTCTGACAGTGCTCTGGTCCCTAACCTGTCAGATAGGTGGTGGAAGCCTGTATAGGCATGCAAAGGTTGCTAACGAACAAGTCATTAGCCTCCTCTGTAGAAACACATCTCCAGCCATGGCTGAAAACTGGTTCTAGGCTAAATCCAGGAATATGTCCAATCTGGGAGAATGTGTCTTCAAAAGGAGAAAAACCTAATTCCTCTGCGTTTGAAGCACTAATCCTTCACCTGTCTTTCAGCTGTTCAGCTGTCTCTACAGTCAGCCCTCCACACTGGCGGGTTTGACATTCACGGATTTGATTGTTTGCGAGTTTCTCCGACCCCTGCCCTCCCACTTCAGGTGCTTCTTTTGGGGGGGGGACCTTCCCTCTTGGTGGCGCCAATCAGGCTGCATAGCCTTTTAAAACCCCACCTCTGGTCTTCCTCTACCAGTCTCTGCCTGGCCAGCTAAGGGTGGCTCTCTGCCCAAATTCTCAGCACCACAAACCCTGTACACATGCCCCACACACACCCAAGGAAGGAGATGGGCAAGAGAGAAGTACAGGACGACCATGCCAACCATCTCCTTTCCTGGACCTGGTTTAGACCCTGGATGCCCACTTTCCCCACCTGTGCCTCAGCCCCCTTCCCACAGACACACAAATGTTGATATTTGCAAATTTTTCACTTTTGCAAGGGTCCTGTGTCCCTAATCCTAGCGAACGTGGAGGGCCAAGTGTATTTTGTTTGGCTTCAGCTTCAGTTTCTTAACCTTCATCCAGGCCATTATGGACATCAAATGCTTGTTTGGAACCAGCAAGAGCTTCCTTAGGTTTTGATGCAAAAGTGAGTTATGGGGGGGTACCGTTAGCACAATGGTGGCACCAAATTCCCAGTCTCTTATCTCATGTATGAATTATGTATCATGGGGACAAGAGAGAACCTTGAGGGGTTCTGCCAAAGGCCATAATATCTAAGTGGAATCACTTAACTTCTGAAATTACGCATCCAAGGAAGAGCAGAGTCATTATCGTTTTTAAAAAAAATGTCACCTGGATTTTTCTGTTGAAGTGTGCCTTCAAGGAGGCTTTCAGGGGCTGAGAGTGTGTGACACCCACGGTTTCCATGGCCAAGTAGGGATCGAACCCTGGTCTCCAGGGTTGAAGTTCAGTGCTCAAACCACTACAGCATACTGGCTCTCTGTCATCTGGATTACTTATTCTTAAAAAAGAAAAATATGAAGGACGGCAATTCCAGATTAGTTCCAGGTTAAAGGTTATAGAAACAATCTTGGCCCCTATTTTTAGTGCTGGGGAACAGCTAAGAGTATAACTACAGGGGACAAAATAAATGCATAGCGCCTCCTTCTGCCCCCTTCATGAAATTTTCCTGCAATCCCTAAATTTCTAGCATTGCTGGAAATCATTCACCCTTAGAATGTCTATACAGTCCTCCTTCCACATTCACAGGTTTGACCGTCACAAATTTTATTATTCACAAGCACGTGTGCCTCCCCCCACATTCTCCTCCTCCCGATCCCATACATTTTGCCCCAGAATGGAGAATCCACACCAAGATAAAACAGAAGGGAATCTGAAAGGGTGGGAGAAGGCTCACGTGAGCCTTCCTTTCCCCTCCTGAGCAATTCCCTTTCCCTTTCTATGCAAGGAGCCCTGGTGGCGCAGTGGTTAAATGCCAGTACTGCATGCCACAAGGTTGTGAGTTTGATCCTGCCGGGCTCCAAGGTTGACTCAGCCTTCCATCCTTCCGCAGGTCGGTAAAATGAGTACCCAGCTTGTTGGGGACATGTATAGAAATACATGCTATTTGTAAGTTGTTCGCTGCCTCGATCCATATGGAGAGGCGGGATACAAATAAATAATTAAAAAATGCAAGATAGAAGGGAAAGGGGGTATGGGAAAGCTCATGCAAGTTTTCCGCGCTGCCACAAAATATATAGGAATGAGAGAGAGAGCTCTGGGGTGGAAGAAAGCCTTGCGTGAACTTTCCCCCACACCACCCCATTCCCTTCCATTCTGTCTGGGAAGGCAAAAAAGGCAGCTCCAGAAGGGAATGGGAGGGAGAGCAGGGAGGAGTTATTCACAGTTTTTCCACTTCACAAGGGTTGTGCACCCCGAACCCTGATGAAAGTGGAGGGACCACTGTATTTGCTGTGTTCACGTTCCCCTGGTAAGTTTGCCAGCCCCTTTTCCTTTGATGCCTTAACAGTGTTTCTAAATGCTTGACGGAAGTTTTAAGTTCTCGCCAATGCTAGAAAATTTGGGGACTGAAGGAAAATTTCAATTGGGGGCAAATTCTTATTTGGAGGGGCAATGCCCTCATTTGCCTCCCTGTAGGTACACTCCTGAATACAGCCTTAATGTATGTGAAGTTGTAAATGTATGTCTGTACACATTCAAAGAGCGCCATGAAATAACCACAGCTGGGAGTAAAAAAGGCCTAGAAAGACCCAGGTTGTGACCAGCTATAAGTTTGTTAACTCTCATTTTAGAAGCTAAGCATTCCCAGAAGTTACCAGAAGAGGGAATGTCATGGAGTGGATATTCCACAGCAGTCCAACATTACTTCATATTTTGTCACCTTTTCACGCTGCCCTCTGATGTGCCAAAAGAAAAAAAGTTTCAAGCAAATTCCTTTCGGTGTCTGTTCTCCAAAAACAACATGGATTTAAGAGAAGGATATTGACCTTTTCACTATTCAAACATGACATGTACTTTGGACTTGGGATCTATCAGGGCAAAGAATAAGAGAAGGGCACATCTATGAGCTGAAACAATGGATTCTATGTCTCTGCCTCTTTTTAATCTTTAAAGGATTTGTTACTGATCACATATCATAAATTAAAAAAAAACCTAATGAACAGTAGATAGTAACAATGATGAGAAAGAAAGAAAATAATACTTTAAGTTACAAAATAGACTACTTTTTATAATATTTTGCTTGCATTCCAGAAAAAAATCCCATTTTTCTCAGGTTTGTACAAATTATTTTTAGCTTGGTCCCATAGAAATGCCATTCTTTTAGAGCACATGTGTCAAACACAAGGCTCGAGGGGCGAATGTGGCCCACCGGGCCATTTCATGTGGCCCTCTTACCTCTCCTACAGCTGTGGCACTCTTCCTAACTGGCGAGCCTTATCCTCACATTGCAGGCCCCCGGCTGCCGATATTCTGAAAGTGGCCCAGCAACCAGCTCTCACAACCTACTTCTACTTCTGACTGCTCCTCTGTCCAAGTCTCACTGTTAGATCGTTGCTGCAGGTTATCATGGCAACACTCTTCTGTGTGGCTCACAAAAGTTGGACAGAGGAGCAGTCAGAAATAGAAGTAGATTGTGAGTGCTGGCTGCTGGGCCACTCTTCAGAATACCAGCAGCCAGGGACCCGCAATGTGGGGATCAGGCCATCAGATACAGAGTGGGGCAGGGAGCAGAAAGAGCCACAAGGCGGATCTGGGGGGCTGAAAGAGTCACAGAGAGGGTATCAGCTGGGACCAAAAAGTTAAATAAAGTTCATGTAATAAACCGTGCTTGGTAATATTTGTCTGATGATTAAAAAAAACAGCTTTCTGTTTTCAAAACTCATTTTTCAATAAATTGTAGGATAGTTGTAAACTTGAATATCTGCTTGCCATTATTTTTCCTAGACTTCGAGTTTCAGAGCTATTTATTACCAAAACCAGTAATAATCAAATGCAGTGGCAATTATTTAAAATGATAAAACAGTAGATACATTTATATAGTCTTACAGATACAACTGGCCCTTTGAGGACAACCATAATGCTGATATGGCCCTAGATAAAATTGAGTTTGACACCCCTGTTTTAGAGGTTTGTGCCTTCAGATTTTGAATATCTGAAGCACTATAATCTAACTAACTCATACGAAAAGAAAGTAACAAAGAGTCCTGTCACACCTTAAAGATATAATGAATTCATTACAGCATGAGGTTTCACAGAAGTGGCCTACATCCTCAGGTGTATGGTGTCTCCCAAACATTCAGATATAAATACATTACACGTTATTGTTGTTGTGTGCCTTCAAGTCATTTCTGATCAGGCCATTTCCACACTAGCCTGTTATATTTATGATTCCACTCAACATCCTCTGGAATCCTGGGGTTTGCAGTTTCCAGAGGGGCCAGCTGGTCCCTCCCAAAACTGCAAACCCCAAGAATCCATAGGATGTTGAAAGTGGAATCATAGCCCTATAACAGTCCAGTGTGAAAATGGCCTGAGTTATGACTATCCTAAGGCAACCCTATTACAGGGTTTTCTGAGGCTGAGAGCATGTGTCATGCCCAAGGCTGCCTAATAGGTTTGCATGACGGAGCAGGGAACTGAACCCTGGTCTCCAAGATTGTTGTCCAGCCCTCAAACCACCACACAACACTGGCTCTTACATTACACACATAGCACATAGCCATGGGTAAGATTTTTGAGAGCGAGGTCAGAAGAAAACTATAAGCAGAAAGTACTGACCGTTAACAACTACCATATTAACCTCACTCCACTTCTGACAGTGTATTCACTATCGTAGGCCAATATATCTTTCAGCATCTTTGTTGTTACTGCTGTTGTTGTTTGTCTTCAAGTCATTTTTGACTTACAGTGACCATATCATGGAGTTTTCTTGGGACGATTTTTTGGGGGGAGGTTGCCTTTGCCTTCCTTTGATGCTGAGGCAGTGTGATTCATCCCGGGTCACCCAGTGGTTTTCCATAGTTGAATGAGGATTTGAACCTTGGTCTCCAGATCATAATCCAACCCTCAAATTGTTCTTACGTGCCCTCAGATAAACTCCAACTTATAATCACCCTTTCATATCATTTTGAAATTCACCATTGCCTTCCCCTTAGACAGAGAGAGTGTGATCTGCCGAAGATGACCCAGTGGTTTGCATGGCTAAGTGGGGATTTGAATCCCGTTCTCCTAGAGTGCTAGGCCATTTCCGCACTTAGACTGTTATAGCACTATGATTCCACTTTCAACATCCTATGGAACCCTGGGGTTTGCAGTTTTGGTAGGGGCCACCTCAGGATTCCATAGGATGTTGAAAGTGGAATCATAGCGCTATAACAGTCTAAGTGCCAAAATGGCTCTAGTCCAAGTCTCTCACCACTACACCAGGTTGTTTCTTACCTGGAGCACACAAACTGAAATGGACAGGACTTGTGAGTCACAACTAACTCAAGTCCCATCAATTTCTGTTAAATCTTCATTAATAGTGGCTTTAGTCAAAGTCAGTTTCCTTGACTGAGTGGGGATTTGCACCTTAAGGCCCCTCCTGAAACTGCAAACCCCAGGATTCCATAGGATGTTGAAAGTGGAATAATAGCACTACAACAATCTAGTGTGGAAATGGCCTTGGTCTATCTCCCAGAATCCTAGTCAAACATTCAAATCACTATACCACACCAGCTCTGTTCAGCATCTGTAAGATACCATTTGCCATCCAGACTTTTCCAGGAGGTATGCAGAACTTTAAAAAATTACTGTTTTGTACAACAACTCTTATATTTCATTAGTCAACATGGGCAGTTCTGGGAGCTGTAGTCCCCAGAAGCTATTTCCGGGCTCTGGAAATGAGCGGGGTGCTGTGCATTTGAGATCTTGGAAGACTGTGTTTTCGGTTTATCATGAGACATTCATGGTTGCGATGGCTAGAATTACAGTTGCCTACTTTTGAACTTGCTTTGGTAATCTATCCTAGTTCCAGCAATGATTTGAGGTATAGCAGGTAGCCAAGATATATGATACTATTTAACTGAATACCACAAGCAACCACACCTGGTCATTTGCATGTCAGAGCTCTGTTTTTCTTAAGAATTTGTGCAAGTCAGGTGGGGAGTGTGCTTTGTGTCTACTAGGCAACCCTAAGCTGAGGCTTGATAGTGATCAGTTGCCTGGTTCTGAATAATTCAACTTCGTTCTCCACGTCACCTAAGAAAATGAGGAAGTTCAGCTGAATAAATATTCTCTCTTTAGAAAAGGCAAATATAGGGGGAGGAGCAGGAATGGGGTCTATGAAGCCTAGCTTAGCCCTCGTCCACGCAAAAATGCTGCCAATGTGACCCCTCCCATCCTCTTACAATCCTCCAAAATGTGTACATTCTGAAACTCTGATGTGTCTACACTGGGGATTTCCCTGCCGAAGTGTCTCTCCTTTTCCTCCCTCCCAGGCATTTCCCCCTCGTTTCCTCCCTTCAGGGTCTCTGCTGGACTCCTATCCACCTGCAGGCCAACATTCAACTTTCTTTCACCCCGCCCTGGAGTTGCTTAATAATAGACTATGCCATTTCCCAAAACTCAGCTGTTTCGGTTGGGGTGGAGTTACCCAATGATGAATTGGTGAAGAGGAAGACCAACGCTTCCACAAATTAGCAGGGCTGCAGTGGTCCTACCACCATAGAAGCAGAGGAAAGGCACGGAGACACACACAGAAGGCAGAACCAGAAATGCAGCAATTTCACCACTCGTCCTACATCCTTGTTGCTCTCTTGGCATTCTGTACAGGTAAACATCTTTTGCGGACAAAAATTCTAAGAGTTTCTATGACCTAATGCTAGAATAATTCACCCAGGATATTTGTTCTGATGTAGAACAGCTGAAAATCCTTTGCAAAGTTGCCATGTGTGGCTGTTTGTATTTGTGTATTTAATTTCTCTAATATTTGGTACCTTGTTTTAGTACCCTATTGATACCACTTGTGCTGACATTCTGTAACTCCAAATTGCACTTACCTGAGAGTGAATCCCACTGAACTGACACCTTTTCCACACTACACTCTTATAGCGCGAAGATTCCACTTTCAACATCCTTTGGAATCCTGGGGTTTGCAGTTTCGGGAGGGGCCGAAACTGCAAACCCCAGGATTCCATAGGATGTTGAAAGTGGAATCATTGCACTATAAGAGTGTAGTGCGGAAAAGGCCAGAGTAAGGCTTGTTTCTGAGTAGACAGCTATAAAATTTATATTCTTTTGATATTTGAAAGCATTGCATAAATGATACGTAATTAGTGTCCAGCAGCATTTAATATCTGACAAGAAGTTATACTAATATCAGATAGCTGATGTGTGATGGTCAATCTGGTGTCATATATGAAGTCTGTGTAAACAATAAAACAATTTGTGTTCACTGCTTGAATTTTGAAATTTAGGAATGAAAATGTGTTTTGTGTGAAAGTCCGAAATTTGATCTCAACTTTTTGCAACCTTTGAGTGGCAAAATTAAAAAAGTAGGTTATTTGCAAATGTGCATGGCATCTCACTTCCAATTGTACAGAGACACTTTAGATGTTATAGTATTCCTAGGAACCAAGTGTGCAACCCAGTCACGATGTACTTTCTACAGACAGTGAGCTGTAGGTTAATTCCCGGATTAAACTTGTGTCAGGATGAAACTTTTGTCACGCTTAAAGATGTGGTCTTGGTGAGCAGGCAAGGCTCTCTTTTTACATAGGACATCAGTGATCTAATTTACACGAGGCACATACTACCTCGGACTGCATGTCGCATGTCGGAGCTTAATTACTTGAATTCTCTTCCATGGGAACAATTTAATGAAGAAAACAAGATGCCAGGGGGAAGGGTTTTCCTCTAGTCCTCTCCTTGAGTTTCTGCTTAGCTACACAAAGGATAATAGTAAATGGATGATAAATAGATAAAAGGGATGATAATAAATGGAAGATTATTCAGTTATATGTAACTATATCTGAGGCTTAAGGTGGTATAGTCCAACCCAGACACAGAGATGTTACCTCACTAGGAAGTCCTTTCCCTGGGTTGCTACTTACCTGCACAAAGGGATGACAATAAACGGAGGATGATTCAGTTATGCATAAATACATTCGCAGCTTAAGGTGGTATAGTCCAACCCAGACACAGATGTTACCTCACTAGGAAGAATTGCTATGAGGCTTCCCACAGTTAGAGAAAGAATGCTGAGTTCTTTTGTATGTGGCTGATGTTTTTATTGCTACTTTTTAAAAAAAAAGTTTTGTTGTTGTTGTTCCAAGATTACCTAACAGAAAAAGAAAAGTAATTCAGGACAGAGTTAAGCTATCAGTTCTGTTGGTTTAGGGAACATGTGAGTTTAGGAAATGAAAGCAGAGACTGAATTAACCATTATACTAAGTACACTCAACTGCAGGGTCATTGATAACACTGGAGCCTTCAGTTTGGGAATTTCCCGGTGTTCAGAATATGTCAATATTGCTTAATTCCTTTCCTCTGTATCTGTGTGTGTGTGTGTGTGTGCGTTCAGCTGTGCAGCAGAAAGACAAATTCAGATTTCATAGAGGTATTGATTCAAATCTTTGCTTCCTCGCAGAAGACTAAATTCTCTCCCACGCACTCCAGTGCATAAAAAGAGGGGTTATTAGTTGCAACTCTAATTGAGGTAAAAAGACTTCTTAGCTATAAACTTCTTAGATGTATGAAGGCTGCCCATGTTTTCCTACAGTTGTTGTAAGCGAAGGAGTGAAGTGCATGTCATCAGTAAGACACACATAAAGCCCTCAGATGTCGACTAATACTTCACCTGTCATCCAGCTATGGCTAAGTCTTGGCCTTCATCATAAGCTCTGAGACCACATATTGCCTTAGATCACACTCCTGCTCACAGCACCTGTGTGAGAATTAAATGTAATAAAGTGAGGGCCTTTCCGCACTACACTGCTATAGTGCTATTATTCCACTTTCAACCTCCTATGGAATCCTGGGGTTTGCAGTTTAGGGAGGGGCCTTCAGAATTCTCAGCCAGAGAGCTCTTGGGCCTCAGGAAACTACAAACCCCAGAATTTCACAGGAGGTTGAAGTGGAATAATGTTTCCTCTTACAAATTTAACATCGCGTGAGGGAAAGAGCAGGACTCTGCCCTGCTCTTGCCGTCTCTCTTGTGACCCATACCCTGGGAAAAGAGTCTCGAAAGGGAAGACTACTTTATGTATGCTGGATTTCTCCATGCTTTAGCACCCTGTGCCATCTTCAGATCGTTTCAGACCTTTCCTTCCCAGTGATGGGCTGGAGAGCACGGAGAGGGTCCCAGTCTCTCCCCCTCCCCTTTTGTTAATCACAGTGATAGTCATGTGAGGGGATAATATCAAAGTTTGCCCTGACAGAAGACTGAAAGAGAAACCGAAATAAACATTAACCCATCTAAGTTTCCTACAAGGCAAGCCCATTATCTCTGTGCAAGATATGGGACCAGTGACTGCACGCTGAGCATAATACCCTTGACAAAATGTTTAGGGACTGTCATGTGCTTCACTGGGGTGTTGGTTTAAGCTTTTGGGGAGGCCCTTGGGCCAGATGCTCTCAGGGGGGCCTGTCTTTGAGCCTTTGCCACCACCTAACTGCTTGTCTGCTTGCCTGTGACCTCTAGAACGGTCTCAGAACTTGGAGCCAAAACATTAGAATTAACATCTCAGGAGAGTCTTGTTCTGCTCCTTCACCTTGCTAATGTTCTTGCTCATATAGTTGGAGAGGACAGGTGGAGAGAGGCAACCAAGGAGGAGGAAAATACCAGATCTCAGGGTTACTCTCCTCTCCAGTTGTTGAAGGGGAGGAATCTCAGGGCAAGAGCACTATCTTGAGAGGTATATAAGCTGCATATATATTTCTTCATCTATTATATCTGACATTTTCTATTTAAGTGGGATACTCTGTGCAATGACGGTTGATGCTTAAAGTATTATGCTGAATAACATCACCAGGGCCCGCTCCTTGTACATTCCGTACCCTCCAACGTTTTACAGATGAAAACCGGAACACATATGGTGAAACAATATCAGAGTGTGGTTAGGTGAAAGGAAGCTATTGATGAGGAAGAACACCTAAGCTAGGAGACGCTGCAACAATTTCCTTTTATATGAGCCTACTGGGAAGGGCAGGAGGCCTAAATGCCCTAAAGGCACTAGATCCTGTCTGATCTTGGAAGCTAAGCAGAGTCAGCCCTGGTTAGTACTTGGATGGGAGACTGCCAATGAATACTAGGTGTTGTAGGCTATACTTCAGAAGGAGGAACTAGCAAAACCACCTCTGAGTATTTCTTGTCTAAGAGAACCCTAGGACAAGGACTAGGACAAGGAGCAATGGCTTCAAACTTCAAGAAAAGAGATTCCATCAAAATATTAGGAAGAGCTTCAAAACACTAAGAGCAGTTGGACAGTGGAGTGCACTGCCTCAGAGTGTGGTGGAGTCTCCTTCTTTGGAGGTTTTTAAACAGAGGCTGGATGGCCATCTGTCAAGAATGCTTTGATGGTGTATTCCTGCATCGGGGGTTGGACTGAATAGCCCAGTTCTATGATTCTATGAATTAATTGTGTGCAAACTACTTTTGCACTTTGAACTCAGTTTGCAGCAACTGAAGCAAACTGAAAACAATAGGAAAAACTGGGAGAAGGGGAGAGAAATAAATGTTTTAAAGCATCTGGAAAAAGTGGGATGAGACCCTTAAATGGGACTATCCCTGCCAAATTGGGACAGTTGACAGGTATCACCTTTATAACATCACCTAGGTTGGCATCCTATGGCAGCACAAAGGGTCCTTCCTAGGTGTCTGGTTTGGGCTCTGATATCTCAGGGCACTGAACAGTCCTAACCTGGCAACTCTAACCAGAAGACTGGGACTCAGCAGTGGACCTTATTGCTGGCGTGGGGTGCTCAGCAGATAGTAAGAAAACCAATGCCCAACCCTAGTCATATTTCATTGTTTATGGCAATGCATCTCAGGCTATCTGATGTGGGGGGCCAGTTTGTTTTTTCTGTTTGCAGCAACTGGTACTGTATTTGTGTCCACTGGCAATAAATCTTTCTTTCCTTAGAATCATAGAAACATAGAGTTGGGAGAGACCACAATGGCCATTGTGTCCAACCCCTTGCCATGCAGGAACAACCACTCAAAGCACCCTCATCAAATGGTCATCCAGCCTCTGCTTTAAAATCTCCAAAGAAGGTGACTCCACCACACTCCAGGGCAGCATATTCCACTGTCAAATGGCTCTGACTGTCAGGAAGTTCTTCCTGATATTTAGATGAAATCTCTTTTCCTGTAGTTTGAATCCCCATTGTTCCATGCCCTTGTTTTTGGAGCAGCAGAAAACAAGCTTGCTCCATCTTCAACATGACATCCCTTCAATGTTTCCTCTTAACCTTCTTTTTGTCAGGCTAAACATACCAAGCTCCCTAAGCTGTTCCTCATAGGGCATGGTTTCCAAACCCTTTACCATTTTGGTCACCCTCCTCTGGACATGTTCTAGCTAGTCAATATCCTTCTTGAACTGTGGTCCCCAGAACTGGACACAGTATTACAGGTGAGGTCTAACCAAAGCCTCTAGTGAGTTTCCTTCTTGGAAACTCACAAGAGGCTGGCAGCCAGTAGCTTGTGGACCATTACCAGTCCTTGGACCACCACTTTCAGTAACACTGGTCTGTTGGACAGTGGGGTGAAAAACAGATCAGAGAAAAGATATTATGAATCAAAGAAATGGTCTGGTTTTGATACCAGGAAATCTCTGTTGTTGTCTTTTTCTTTTCTTCCTTCCTTCCTTCCTTCCTTCCTTCTTTCCTGGAGCCATTTCCGCATGAGCCTGTTCTAGCGCTATGATTCTACTTTCAACATCCTATGGAATCCTGGGGTTTGCAGTTTAGGGAGGGGCGGCCCCTCCCTAAACTGCAAATCCCAGGATTCCATAGGAAGTTGAAGGCGGAATCATAGCGCTATAACAGTCTCATGCAGAAATGGCCTTAGAGGCATAAAAGGTTGTGTGCTGTTGTATGCTTCAAGCTGTTTCCAACTTACAGTATCTCTGATGCAAACGTTTCACATTTTTTCGGGCAAGATTTGTTCAGTGGGGCAAATGCCTTTGCCTCCTTCTGAGGCTCAGAGAGTGTGACTTACCTAAGGTCACCTAGTGTGTTTCCATGCCTGAATGGGAATTTGAACCCTCATCTCTAGAATCGTAGTTCAGCACTCAAACTACTATGCCACAGTGGTTGGAATTTTTGTTGTTGTTGTTGTGTGCCTTCAACTTGTTTCTGATTTATGGCAACCCTAAGGTGACTCTATCACAAGGTTTTCTGTGGGCTGGGAGTGTGTGACATGTCCAAGGTTACCCAGTGGGTTTTCACAGCCAACTGAGGAATCGAACCCAGGCTCAAACCACTACACTGGCTCTGGATTTCTTTCTCTCTTTCCTTCCTTCCTTCTTTCTCTTCAGGCTTATTTCTACACAGAAGTTTAAACTAGTTTCCAAATGGTTTCTGTCAAGAGCATGTTTTATTTTTCCACAGAACCACAATTGACAAAGTTGTTTGTGAACTCTGGTTCCTTGCCAACGGTAGCTCTGTGGGGAAACGAAAGAGGCACGAAGGCAGCACCTTCCTGGAGCTGATATTCCCACAGCTTGCTGAATAAATCCGTGACAGAGTGGTTTCAGAAAAAAGCTCAAAGGGGTCTGAAACTTCTTTGTTGACAAATATTTATCAAGGTCTCCTGTGTCTGAATTTCAAAGAGGATTCAGATATGTAAAGGCCAAAGTAGTCTTGGCACTAAACACGTTTGCATTTAATGTCCATTGGAGAGGGTGTGGAGAGCAGTGATAGCAGTTATTGGAAGCAATCATGCCAGTTAAGGAAAAGAGAGTTTAATTTTTTTTTCCTCGCTTGCTCAATCCCAACAAAGCCCAATCATCTACAAAGCTGCTGTTTGTTTTCAGAAGGATTTAATGTTGAGCTTCAAAAGAGGAAAGGATTTTTATTGTTTTTATATTACATTAGCAAACCCTTTAGGAAAGTTATTGTTGCTGTAGCTTGTGCTTATCGATTGGCTATCCCATGTCTGAAGCCTTACCAATCTACAAAAAAAAGCGTACTCATTTGTGGAATAAAAAGTTTGCAGGCTGCGTTGATGGAAACAGCCTAACAAATAAATACATCCACTTGGTGGCAGTAGAAGAGTTCCTGACAGATGAAGTAAGGGCACTATGGCAAAAATTATGTCTCTCTTATTTGCCAGACTCACCTCCGGTTACAAGACAAGTTTAGGTCTGTGACAGGCAATACTCAAAATGGACCATAGCGCTCATCCACGAGCCATCAGCTGCTGGTGTCACGACAAGTTTCCAGGAAAGAAAGAAACAGTTGTAGCCAATGGCCACAGCTTGGGTACTGGGGTCCCTGGCACACGGCATTGAAGGGAATTGCTGGTCCGTTGCATCAGGTAGCCTGAGAAGCATTGCTCTGGAGATCAGAGCAAGTTTGACAAGAGACAGAAGAGAAAGATGGTCAAAAGGAACAACAGCTGGCCCTCCACGTTTATGGGCTTGGAATTGATTATTATTATTATTTATCTAACTTCTGTCCCCCACCTTGGGTGCTTCTTTTCTGGGGGAACCTTCTCCAATCGGGCTGTGCAGTCCTTTAAAAACTTGTCTCTGGTCTTTCTCCTCCTCCACCAGCTGCCACTTGACCAGCTAAAGACGGATTGTGGCCCACTTTCTCAGCACCGCAAACCCTCTCTCGATACCCCACCACACACTCAAGGAAGGAGATGGGCAAGAGAGAAATATAGGGCTACCATTTCGACCTCCCCTCTTCCTCTCTCCTTTCTCTGACCTGGTTTGGGCCCAGGTGCCCGTTCTCCTTACCATGCCTCTGCCCCCTTCCAACACACACACACTTTGATATTTGCAGTTTTTCCACTTTCAGAGGGGTCCTGTGCCCCTAACCCTAGCAAATGTGGAGGGCCAAATGTACTCTAAGAAGAGCGGAGGAGAGGGCAGGAACCATATTTTATCCTCAAAATTGCCCTGGCAGCTTCAGGAGTGTGACAAAAACCTGAGATCTACAGCTGTGCCATAGGATTGTGGTCAGAAAGCAGCCTCACCTTTGTCTAATGCTATTGTTGCTCTCTATCCACTCCTATTTTGTTGCTTGGAGATCTACTTTAAATTGCATACTTATATGAATGGTTCCTTTTGCTTCCTTTACTCTTTTCACTTCCGTGTTAAATTAACCGTAGCTCTTCTCCCCCACTTCTCTTTTATATTCCAGTAAATTCTCCATTAGTTGGTCTCCCAACCTCCTTTTGAGAAGAGCTGGGACTGCTTTAGGAAAGTCCCACATGTCCCTTTGAATCTCTGGCATTCTTCCACCTCATCTCACTACAGGTTCAACACAACTTCTCACCGCAAGGCGCTATTTCTCGGGGAATCGGGGTGACCTTCTGAAGTTTGGTTTGGATCCAAATGTCATTTTGCTTCCCATTATAGACAGCCCTCCCCTTTTGCAGTTCACCATTTGTGGATTTAATTATTCATAGATTACCGAATTTTATTTTATTTATTAAAAAAATTAGTGCATTTGCCTCTGCTGTGGGAAAAAATCTGTAGGTCCTCCAGCATGTTTCTATAGACCAACTGTGCCAGAATTAGACCATAGAGTTGTGCTGGAAGACCTAGAGATTCCTGGAGAGAACACTTCTCTAGACATTGGTAGGTCCTCCAGTGTGACTTTAGGGCCCACTTCTGCTGGAAGCTGTCCACAGAACTGTGCTAGAAAAGCTAAGAGATTCTCATTCACAATTTTTATTTTTATGCATGATTTTTCCACTTTCGAGGTGGCCTTGTGCCGAAATCCTTGTGAAAGTAGATTGACTGCAAACGTATTATAAGGCTTGTTAACATCCCAGCCTCATCAAGGATCTCATGGCCATTTTATCACATCCTATTTCTGGTTCCCAGCCAGCATCATAGCACATTCACAAACACCGCTCCAGGCAATATTCTTTCTCCCACCTTTGTCCCCTTAAAACGGGCTTTGCCACCTCATCACCATACCCACAGGGTTTGCATTTCTATTTCTATTCACACAGAGGTCCTGCCCAGCTATGGATATAAATGTCTCTCTGTGGGCACTTCACTCCATGAATCTGATAAACTACATCAACACATGCTGTTGCTGTGTTCCATTTGTTGTGTTTTAGAATCATAGAATCATAGAAATGTAGAGTTGGAAGAGGCCACAGGGGCCATCCAGTCCAACCCCCTGCCAGGCAGGAACACCCTCAAAGCACTCCCGGCAGATGGCCATCAAGCCTCTGCTTAAAAACCTCCAAGGAAGGAGACTCCACTACAGTCCGAGGCAGCAGATTCCACTGCCGGACAGCCCTGACTGTCAGGAAGTTCTTCCTGAGGTTCAGGTGGACTCTCCTTTCCTGCAGCTTGTATCCATTGCTCCTTGTCCTAGTCTCTGGAGCAGCAGAAAACAAACCCTCTCCTTCTTCTACATGGCATCCCTTCAAATATTTAAACATGGCTATCATGTCCTCTCTTAACCTTCTCTTCTGCAAACTAAACATCCCCAGCTCTCTAAGTCTATCCTCATAGGGCATGGTTTCCAGGCCTCTCACCATTTTGGTCGCCCTCCTCTGGACTTGCTCCAGCTTGTCAATATCCCTCTTGAACTGGGGTGCCCAGAACTAAATATTTTTTTAAAAAAGACTATTTACTATTAAACAAAATCCATTAATGTACATGTGCCTGGTGGAACACTTGAACAGACACTGCATTGGTATCTTCATATTGTTAATGAGGGCGGGGGCATTTCTGCACTACAATGCTATAGTGCTATTATTCTACTTTCAACATCCTATAGAATCCTGGCACTCGCAGTTTAGGGAGGGGCATTTAGAATTCTCAGCCAGAGAGCTTTTAGGCTTCAGGAAACTACAAACCCCAGAATTCCACAGGATGTTGAAAATGAAATAATAGCACTATAACAGTGTAGTGCGGAAATGACAGTCACAGAAGAGGAAGACACTCAAGTGGTCCATGGAACCCAGATTAAGAACTACTATTCTATATTTAATATAAGCTCTACATTTAAGATAAGTAGTTGGGTAATTATTTTATAAGTATAAATATAGGAAAAACTTTACACGATTATAACTTTAGCTAGAGAATTCAAATATTTAGGAATGGACGTATTGATGGAACTTCAAAGAAGTACAACAAACTTTCAAAAGTGGCCAATCTCTAAGGGAATAAGAAGGCAAATGTATAAGCCTTTCCCCCCTTTTTGAGGTTTTGTAGTTAGTGTGTGAGTTTAGTTAGATGGTTGTTGAGTTAGTAGATGCTTAGTTTTGTGTGTGTGTGTGTTCCTTGTATGGTGCCTTATACCAAATAAATGTACTTTTAATAAAAATATGTTTAAAAAACTTTAAAACTTTTTACTATGTTTTCCCTCTGCCAGATCTGACTGATGGAATCTGTGATCCTAAAACAGCTGAGATTTTAGGTGGCAACTATACTGTGCTGGAAAATGGCTCGATCTTACAATATAGCTGCCCAGAAGGACAATACCCATACCCTACAGAGTTCCGGTTTTGTGAGTTTGGCAGGAGGTGGAACCTACTGAAAAGTGCAAGTGGCAACATCGTCCGCCAGGCCAAGTGCCAAGGTATGAAAAAACAAGGTTTCAGATAACAACAGATCTGATTCCATACATTTCCAAAAATGGACCAGCTTAGTGGTATCCCCAGCTCTAAAATGAACTCATATTTGTTGATATCATTGTTTCTTATCTCACCGCCTTCATCCCCAAGATCCTACATCACTTCAGCACAGCATAAATGTAGACCAAGGAACTATGTCACACAACCTCTGTACTGAATCTAGTATCTAGTGCAGGGGTGGGCAACTGGGCAGAGAACAGGGGGCCATTTTTCCTCTCTGCACCTGCCTGACAGGCCACACCAGGATGTGACGTCACTTCTAGCTGCCATTTCTGTTGGGAAATATTAACATTGAGAGATTGGCAGGTCTTCCAATCAGCAGAGCATTTAGTAAATGCATAAACAGAAGTTGAACAGATTACCAGCCCCACTTCTATTGTTCCACCCCAAGCACACTTAATCTAGCTCCAAATAAACACAAACAGTTTTGTTAAAAATATGTAAAAAGGATTTACTCGCATAAGCTTGTGCATAGTTTACACAGGTTCAAATTCTTGAAGAAAAGTAAGAAGAAATTAAACAGTCACATGTTTACAGGAAAGCATGCTTGCTAGAGATTGAAGAGCACATGCTTGCAGGAATACAGAAGAACAAAAAGGGAAGAGGAAGAGAACAGGCAAAGGGAAGTGGGTGTTGACCAAACAACAGGAAGTTTAGTCTAGGCAGTCCCCTCTGTGCCTACAATAGACATGCAAACTAACTAGCCAGTTAATTAAGCATGCAAATATTGCCACTCCCAATAATGATTTTGGGGGGGCAATTTCAAACATTTATTTGGTGTTTTTTGGGGGAAGTCTGAGAAGTTTTAGGGGTTCTGGAGAAGCAAACCTTTGTATTATTTACTAGCATATATGCCTGGCATTGCCTGGGATTTTATTTTCTCATAGGTAATACTTGTTAGAAATACCTTAGGAATTACCTTAACTTACCTTAGGAATTAGATGCAGTTGAAACACACAGGCTTGAGATCCTATGGCTATAATTCCCCATTCTCTGTTGTCCAGTACCTGTAACTTTTTCCCATATTCCTCAATCCAATCTGTATTCAGAGTTGTTAACATGCAGAGGTTTGGTTTCTGAGGGAATAAACTGGCCGCCTCCTCCTCCTTGCTGCTAGGTCTCATCTCCATAGCAACTGGCCAGGCCCATGAGTTCTCTGGCTAAGAATTCTAAAGGCTCCTCCCTAAACTGCCAACCCCAGGATTCATTACAATCTTCACAGGCAGCCAATCATATTTGGTCTTCTCACCTGACGCAGCCAATCATATGAGTTCTTTGCCTGCTTGACACAGACAAACTCACAAACTCACAAAATTTGACTTTTATATAGTAGATAAGTATTTGGAGGGCTAAAAAAATGTTCTGCGCACCATAAAAACCTTACAAATGTTATTTGGTACAAGCTTTCCTGAACTTCCTGTTAAATCAAATGCAATGTGTAGGGTCAGGCACTTTAATTTCAGCCCTACTTAATAGCAAGTAAGACCCAGTGAACACAGAGTAAGCATATCTAGCTGTGTAAGTTAATTGTAAAATAAGGCAGTAGTTAATAGAAACATGAAGGATAAGCACTGTAGGGCCACTTCCTAAAATCTTTTGACTAAATTTCCATCTGACGATCATTTTGGCTATGTCAGGCAAGAAGACTTCATATGATTGGCTGCCTGTGAAGATTCTATGGAATCCTGGGGGTGCAGTTCAGGGAGGGGCCTTTAGAATTCTCAGCTCTAGAGCTCCTGGGCCTCAGTCAACTGAGTCTGCCGGTTGCTATGGAGACAAGGCCTAGCAGCAAGGAGGAGGCCAGTGTGTTTCCCTCAGGAACCCAACCTCTATATGTTAACAACTCTGAATACAGATTGGATTGGGGAATATGAGGAAAAGTTACAGGTACTGGACAAGACAGTTTGGAGAATTAGAGACACAGGATCTCAAACCTTTCTAATAAGTATTACCTATGAGAAAATAAAATCCTGGGTAACACTGGGTAAATATGCTAATTACACACATTTTTTTAGAGTGATTACAAAGAGAACATTATAAATTAATTAACAAACGTTTCAGCTATATGCAATAATGAGCTGCAGAATATCCAGCAGGTAGGGCAACTGGTTAGCCAGGCATAAACTAGATAGGCCTTTGGTCTGATCTGGCAGGGCTTTTCTTTTACAAGATTGATTGTGACTGGAGAACCCTTGAGGCAGGCTGTGGTTGGGAATATTATGAGACTGGCATAACTTGCTGGCGAAACATAAGACTTTCTGATATTTCTGATTTTTCACTTTCTGATATTTGCTCTTCAATCCAGACATCCGCTGCCCTAGGCCTGTGGAGTTTGAAAATGGCCTTTATGAGCCAGTGCAGCCGTACTATAACATAAGCCAGGAGCTGACGTTTGAGTGCTACGGGGGATACACATTGAGGGGGTCCGAGAAGCGCACCTGCCTCTCGAATGGAAAATGGAGTGGAGAGACAACAATATGTGATGATGGAGGTGAGTTTGTTCCTCTCTAGATAGGGAGCTGGCATGAAGAGTTCTCTTCGTTCCCATCTGTTGATCAGATTGACCGTTTCTGCACTAGACTGTTATAATGCTATTATTCCACTTTCAACATCCTATGGAATCGTGGGGTTTGCAGTTTAGGGAGGGGCCTTTGAGGGCTTTTCCTAGGCTATTTCCGCATGAGACGATTATAGCACTATGATTCCACTTTCAACATCCTATGGAATCCTGAGGTTTGCAGTTTTGGTAGGGGCTGGCCCTCTCGTGCGGAAAACCACAGTGTGGAAATGGCCATTCATTGATTTATCGCCATGTTCAGTCATCATTAACTTTGCTAGAACAAAATACTATATTCAGGAGAGAGGTTAGTGGCAAGATGTTTGGCTCCTGTCATAAAGTATCTGCCAGATGTGGATTAGAATAGATTAAGTAGCCAGTTTAGGCATTGCTGGAGTTATCTAGAGTGCTACTAAGTATGGAATGCCAACTATGGATTGCAGCAATGTATCTGTTTGAAGCTTGCTTGTGTGTTCCAGTTTATCCAATGGTTAATTGCTTTATTGCCCACTGCCACAATGTATCTAGGACAGGGAGGAAGATTGGGGTGGGTGGAATGGAAGTACCAAAATGTGTTGGAAGACCTGGAAGTGTTCAGAGATAAAGAGGCAGGAAACGTGCTCTAGCCTCAAGGATGAAAGATGGGAAACTACTGCAATTATGGGAAACATCTAGAATGGTGGGGTGATGTTAAAAATTTATGATCCTCCCCAATCAAAACTTTGTATGCCTAAATTTGTATGGGAAAAAGTATAAAACCTGTAACCACCATGTACACTTTAGTCTCAGCAATTTTGGATGAATTGTGCAGTGTTGCTTGCTTTGCTAGAAATAATCACTGCTGACTATCTCTGAGTGAAGTTAGTGGATCACAAGTTATCCAGGGCATGTCAACGGGGTAGCAATCAAAGAAAAAAATTGAAATTAAGCTGGAGCAATTGTGTGAGCTTTGTTTCTCTGCAAACTAATAATGACAGAGTCGGACAGTCAAAGACCTGGAATCTCTGTGTGCTAAATGGAGCAATTTACAAAGGTCCATGTCTTCTGCAAGTCAAGATACTTTTTGCTAGAGCTCAACTGTGAATCAGTTCAGAGAATACAGTTGATATTTAGCCTGACAATTGCAGCGTCCTAATTCTATTTGCTTGTCCTCTTGCATGGATTCAAAAACCTAGATGGCTGGAATAACAGAGATTATTTATAGTTGGATCTTCACCTGCAGGAGGTTTTTAAAGAAAAAAAACACAAAATGGCATATTTACATGTGATTACATGCACATACCAATTAATATTTACTGTTACAATACATTCTTTACAAGAAAAATTCTATCATTTTCTTTGCCCACACAGCTGGTCACTGCCGCAACCCTGGTATCCCGATTGGTGCCCGAAAAGATGGCGTTGAATACAGGATAGAATACCGCGTCCGCTACAAATGTGAAAGAGGGCTCTCTCTTGTAGGATCCAGTGAACGGGTCTGCCAGGAATCAGGAATGTGGAGTGGATCAGAACCAGAATGTATAAGTAAGCAAATGAGGTTGGGTGACAAGTTGGGGTCTGAAGTTGACGTGGTATGAATCCTACACACCTGCTCCCCTCACATATGACATTTTCATATAGACCTGTGGGGAACCAAGGCAGCCAATGGATCTGCCTTTAGTCTGAAGCCAAGAAGAAAATGGTTGAGAGAAGCCATGACAACAGAAGTTGCGGAGAAATAAATGTCCAACTAATGTACATCAGCCTTTCACAGATGAAAACTGGGACGTGTTGGGCCAAACAACATCAGAGTGTCATGAAGATGACAAAAAGTATTAATGAAGATGGACAAACAATCTAGGAGAGACTGCAACAGTTTGCTTTTGCCAGAGACTGCTAGGAAGAGCAAGATTCTGCCCTTTTTTCTCCCCTTCTGAATTGAGTGCAAGCTACTTTCACACTTTGAACTCAGTTTGCAGCAATTGAAATAAACCAGGACAAAGGGGGAAAGTGGGAGGAGGAGAGAGAAACAGACATTTTAAAAACAGCTGAAAAAGTGGGACAGCAGAGTATTAATCGGGACTGCTCCTGGCCAATAGGGACTGTTAGAGGATATGAACCTGGAGTCCAAGGGATATCCAAAGCAATGACTGTTTCAGCATCAGAAATAAGTCTATCAGGCCCTGGGTAAAGAAAGGTCAAGGCTCTTATAAGCAACAGACCATATCCTAGTCTAAGGCAAAAGGCAGCAGAGTTTGGCAAAATTAACATTTTAGTGTTACAACTCCCAAAAGCCACCAACCAGCATGACCAGCTCTTCTGCTCTCATTGCTCATTCTGCCTCCGTATTTTTCTTTCCAGGCCCGTACACCTTTGACACCCCAAAAGAAGTTGCCTCCAAGTTCATTTCATCCCTCACTGAAACTGCGGAGTCCATCGATTCTGATAAAAACATTTGTAAGTAATTTTTATGAGTGAGGAGGCTTCATACAAAGGAGCCTCTCCTCTGAGCGTCCTGAAAGGAAAGGGAGTTATACTGCCAAAAAAATAGGACTTCTCTGAGTGAGAAGAGTCTTTTTTAAAAGTTTTGCCTTTGGAATTGCTTCCTTTGAGGGCAGAGATCAATGTGATGATGCGTCAGTATCTTCTAAAAACCCATTCATTTAACCCAGAGCTTGTTAAAAGTTTTTTCTATTCTAGCTCACAAAGTTTCATAGCCAATTTGGCCAGGGTAACCCAGAAATGTAACTTTTCCAACCTCTGGTTAAACCAAGCATTTTTAAATTTAATAACTAAAAATTTTATTTGACTTTAATTTCTGTGTAATGAATTTTTAAGGCAGCATTGGATTTTTCAAATGATAGTTGGGGTATAAATAATTGAATAAGTAATAATTAATGAGATTTACCCAGAGCAATATTAATAGAAAAAAAGAGAGGACTAGAAACTTTATTGATGTATATGTTTTTAAAATCACCTCTTCTTTCCTCAAAAGTTAAGACTACTTGTTTTTGTTGTGTGCCTTCAAGTCGTTTCAGACTTACGATGACCCTAAAAGCAAACCTATCATGCAATTTTCTCGGCAAGATTGGTTCAGAGGGGGGTTGCCTGTGCCAGTCTCTGAGGCTGAGAGAATGTGACTTGCCCAAGGTCACCAAGTGGGTTTCTGTGGCTGAGCGGGGGATTCGAACCTTGATCCTAGTCCAACACTCAAACCACTGTACTGCACTGGCTCTCTAGGCTGCTAGAATTAGTAGAAACATTATAGCCAAAGAGCTTGGTATATTGGTAAAGGAGATTTGCTGTTGCTGCTTACATGTATCTAAACATAGGGCCTTTCTGCACTAGACTGTTACAGTGCTATTATTCCACTTTCAACCTCCTATGGAATCCTGGGGTTTGCAGTTTAGAGAGGGGCCTTTAGAATCCAGCCAGAGAGCTCTTGGGCCTCAGGAAACTACAAACCCCAGAATTCCACAGGATGCTGAAAGTGGAATAACAGCATTATAACAATGAAGTGCAGAAAATCTCAAAGACTCAGGGCCAGGCCCTGAGATCTGGCAACACTATCTGTTGGTTCTGTAGAGAAGGTGTGGCAGAAGTTTTAGAACAGAGGAAGGAAGGAGCAAAGAGCCAGCATAGTTTGAGCATTGAATTACAACTCTGGAGACCTCAGCGATTTCCTGCTTGGCATGGAAAGCCACTAGGTGACCTTGGGCACATCACATAGGCCATTTCCATACAAGACTATTATAGCACTATGATTCCACTTTCAACATCCTATGGAATCCAGGGGTTTGCAGTTTCGGGAGGGGCCGGTGCTATAACAGTCTCATGTGGAAATGGCCATACTTTCAGCCACAAAATCCCTGCTCTAGCCATAAGGTGCAGAAGCAGTGAGCACCTACCAATGTGGAAGCAGAAAGAAAATTGCTCTGGCCTAAGACCCTCAAGATCATTTCTCTAAATAAAGAAGGAAATAGCCTGCATCTCATTGGACTTTGAACTCAGTTTGCAGCAATTGAAATAAATGGAGAGCAGTCCAATCTTGAAACCTCTGGATGGTACCAAGTGAAGAGAACCAACAAAGTATGTATGCATGTATGTATGTATATGTGTATGCATACATATGCATACATATATATATATATAGAGAGAGAGAGAGAGAGAGAGAGATTGTACCCCTCAGGCTAATTAGGACGCATCTAAGTCTTGATGCCATATTCTCTTCCCTTCTCTCCTCTCCTCTTCAGAAAGACAGGGATCACTACTACTAATGGAAAGAACTAGGAAAACATAAAAACAGATATCATAATATCTCTTTAGAATGTTAACTTGTTTAATATGTTTTCCTACTCTAAATTATTCTTACTATTTTAAATTGTTTTAGACTGTTTGAATTCATTTAAATTGTGAGGCATCCCGAGATCCTCAGATATAAGGTGGGATATAAATACTTATTTAAAAAAATTAGAACTCGCATTGTGTAGTTGTTTGAGCATTGGATTATTGCCCTGGAGACCAAGGTTCAATTCCCCGCTTGGCCATGGAAACCCACTGGGTGACCTTGGCCCATCACACACTCTCAGCCTCAGAAAACTCCATGATAATAGGTTCACCTTGTAGGCACACAATAACAACAACCAGAACAAGGAAGGCATAAGGACTCCAGCGCTCCCTGGAGAGAGGAGCCAGTGTATATATCAAGGGTGAGCTGGGACTGGGGCTAGTTTTCACACGCAAACCCATGCTCCCTAGGATGGCAGGCTGCACTCCTGTGTTGCCATCACTTCTGAGTTCTGTGATTTTTTTTTCTTTTTGTTTTGGTGGATTTTGGCTGTCTGGAGGTGGCAGTGGGGAGTGGAGGGAAACAAAGCCAACTTTTGCCAATATGAACAGTTTTGATACTTCCAAGGAGGTTTTTGGCAAAAAAAAAGTTAGGAGGAGATTTGGTGGTGTTCTTGGAAGCATGGCAGACATAGGCCCTTTCCACACGCAGGTGGAGAAACGGGGTAAGCCACACTGAAACGGAGCTTGCCTTCGTCCGTTGCCGCGTGGAGCAGCGTGTTTCACTGCTCCACTCTCGTCAGCGTCCTGCGGTGTCCGGCAGTGCCCAAAATGGCGGCTGATGACTGGCGGAGGTGCTCCACCAACTGGAGAACTTCGCCAGCCGGAAATCCCGCCCCCGGCAGATCTGCAGGCATGCCCTTGCATGCGCCTGTAAATCCACACGGGGCGCTGCGATGCGGCTGCACGAGGCTGCACACCCCGTGCCTTTTAAAAACCACATAAAAAGTGGTTTTTAAAAAGCACGCAGCGGCACCACTTCCGGGCACCCTAGCGCGGATTGGGGTGTGGAATTACTCTAAAGTAATCCGCCCCAATCCACTTTATGGTGTAGATGACCTCCCACTGAGGTCGCGCTACCACGTGTTATTTCCCCGTGTGGAAAGGGCCATAATGAAGTGGTTGGGGCCTTATGCAACCTACAGGCCACACTTTCTCCACTGCTATTGCAGATGGTGAATGAAGCTGGGAAATCTCTCCCACCCCATCTCTGGCTCTTTTCCTCCTACAGCTGCTTTAGAAAAGCGTAAAATCAAGATTGAGAAGGGCGGCTCGCTTAACATCTACATCGTCATTGATGCCTCCAGAAGCATTCAAAAGGAACACTTCAAACAAGCTCAGAACGTGTCCATCAAGTTAATTGAGAAGGTACGGACAGTTCCACAGAACCTCTTTCTGGGCTGGGGAACGGCCATTCCCACACTACACTATTATAGTGCTTTTATTCCACTTTCAACATCCTGTGGAATTCTGGGGCTTGTAGTTTCCTGAGGCCCAGGAGCTCTCTGGCTGAGAATTCTAAATGCTCCTCCCTAAACTGCAAACCCCAGGATTCCATAGGATGGTGAAAGTGGAATAATAGCACTATAACAGTGTAGTGCGGAAATAGGTGAAGATTCTCAGAACGGTGATGATAGGCAAGGCATTGAGACCTGAATAGAATTGCTAACACTTGGAATAAACAGTTCTGTTTATTAGTATCTTGGTGGTGAGAAGTTGAAAGTGGGGAGTGTGCCTCTGTGTGCGAGGCAGAGATGGAGAATGAATGTGCACAGGGAGGGTCTTGAGTTTCAGTACCTAGTGTCAGATTCTAGGCAGTTGAGTTCTACAAGCTGAGATGTTGAGTGTGGATGTGTGCTATCAGTCCAAAGCTCAAACCAGCAAACTACTAAAAGGTGGATTACATTGGTCATCATTGTTCATAGGGCGTAGCTGAAGGCCCCCTTTGTTTTGCCCCTGAGGATTGTGTGACTGAAGAGAAGCATCTATGGGAGGAATTGAGAAGGAAGTTAGAAAGATTTGGGGGGAAAAGGCGTTTCTACAGATGTTGACACTTTAAGAACAAGGTAATTAAGGGCGCAGAAAGGTCCTGCCTTTTGACACCCCGTTGTCTGAAGACTCGCCCTTTTGATGCTTCCAAATTAAGGACAAGTTCCATTAATTTGAGATGTTCATCAGTTCTTCTTGCTTACTGAGCTCAAGTCTTGCCCGCGGAAGGAGTGGATCCCCTGACCAAATTAATGAAAGTTATCTGTATTGCAAGCATCAAAACATTGGGTTTCTCTTAGTTCTTCTTGCTTGCAGAGACTTGCTTAGGACTACACATCCACTGCTTGCAAAGTGAACTCATGAGGGGGAAAAAGGTGCTAAATCAGCTGAGACACTTTATGAACCAGCTAGAGCCCGAAGGTCTGGGAAGGCTTTTAATACCTCCAAGGAGATTTTTGGCAGAAAAATATTAGGGGGAGATTTGATGGTGTTCTTGGAAGCTTGACAGACATAATCAAGTGGTTGGGGCCTCATGCAGCCTACAGGCTTTCTCTTGGTCCCGCTACCATGCCAGGATCATTTCGTGAGGACATGAGAAAAACCCTTCTCAGTGACTGCTCCCACCCTGTGGAACACTTTTCTGTGGGAGGCTAGGGTGGCCCCTCCCTGCTTTCCTTTCGTAGGCAGGAAAAGACATTTCTTTTAAATCAGGCTTTTGGTGGGTAAGCTGGAGACCTTTTTACTTATTTTTAGCAGTTTTTAAAAATCTATTGTTATAAAATTTGGTGGGGTTTTTTCAACATTTTAATTATTTATATGCTTTTAATGGTTTTTACCTATCGGGAGCTGCCTTGGGTCCCACCTTGGAATAAAGGTGACATATAAATGCAATGATCAAATAAATAAATAAGCAACGTTCACATGCCGTCAGTCCCAGGCCAGCCTCTGCAAGTCCTTCATATTCCTTACATCGGACAGAGTCCACCTTTCAACCATTTCCACTTTCTGACAGTGCTCTGGTTCCCAATCTGTTAGATAAGTGTCAGAGACTTGGGGCTGGCTAAATAGCTGCCTGATAAATTCTGGAATAACAACAGTATTTATAAGACAGCTGCAATCTGATGCACTTCTGCATAGACGTAATCGCCACTGAGTTTACTGGGATAAGTGGCCGGTGGTTTCTGTATCGGGAGTGCAGCAAATCTTCTCTGGGTTTATTCAAGATTCTAATGACCTATTCAGGGTGCTGAACCCTATGGTGAAAATGTCCTCCATAGCCCCTAGGGCATTGGGAGACCAACATTTGGATTTTTTGGTTTTTTGGTTTGTATTTTGTTGGAGGATGTGATGGGGCTGTGTGCCCCCCTGAAAGGTCTCTTGGGGCTATTGCACCCTCCTAGCCTTCCACAGCTGTCCACCCCTGCCCTGCATCTTTAATTTTACAAGGTAGAATTGTTGAGGCTACTGTCACATGAAGGAGAGAGTGTCCCTGAGCATGTCCTTGGCCTTCTTTTGTAGATCTCCAGCTATGACATCTCCCCCAGGTATGGTATCATTACCTTTGCCACTGATGTCAAAGAGCTTGTGAGCACCGTGAATGAAGAGAGCAGCGATGCAGCGTGGGTGATTGAGAAGCTGGAGGACCTCAAATACGGAGGTGAGGCCATTTTCTCTGTGCTGTAACATGGTGGCAGTTGGGGAGGTGGAGCAGGAGGAGGGAGAGTGGAAGATATGCTCACCACAACAAGTAAAAATGTAGTACAATACTCCCTTCACATTTGTGAGTTTGACCTTTGCAAATTTGATTATTCTCAAGCACATGTGCCTTACCTTCCTTCTCCTCCTCCCTTTCCCTTGCATTTTGCTGGGCATGCAAAAGGAAGGCAAATATGCCTGGGAAAAAGGCAAGGGAATTGCAGGGAGAGGCATGCATGTGCATTCTCCCCTCTGGAGCTCAACCTCCTGTTCTCATGCATTTGACCCTGGTGGAAGAACTTGTGCCAAGGCAAAACACAAGGGAATACGGTGTGGGAAGGTTCTCTTGCACCTTCCTTTCCCCCTCTGGAGCTCCTCCTTCCATTTCCATGCATTTTGCTTTGGCATGTGTTTGCACCACGGCAAACACACGAACCCTCAAAAAAACGTATCGGGCTAGTGTTAAAATATTAAGTCTGTCACAGACTACCCCAAGTAGTCTACGTGATTACAGGTGAGCTCTGAATCAGCCTGGAAAGGTCTCCAATTTTGGCCAAAGGGACTTATTCTCCTTCAGGAAGAATGCAGTCAAAACCACTTCTTACATGAGCAAGGAGAAGGACTCTGTATTGTTATAAGCAGCAGTTTTTATAGATTTGGAGAGACAATAATCTCATAAAGCATATAGCGCATGTGCAAGAATATTTGCTTTCCCAGGACTAAAATTCTGATACATGGTTGATAATAAAATAACTTCTGGTTAACAATCAACAGTGAACCCTGGATCACAGAGGTAATCGCTCAGCAGTGAAGTATAAGAAATATTGTTACAGAGTGCTGGGAATTCAGGCATTGACTTTTCCAATTAATGTCAGCATAATTTTAAGTAGGACAAGGGACTGACAACAGGAACAACCTTTAAAGTTGACTGGAATTTAAAAAGGAGGAACTTTAGTTAAGCAAATGCAGAGAGAGAGTTCCTTTAGCTTAGACATTTAAGCAGGCAATACCTTCTGTGAATTGGAATATCCAGGGCACTGAATCTCTAGCAGCCCTGAAGAGTAGATCATGGAAAAGCTGGGTAAGCACTATGTATTTTGTTTAAACTCTTTTACAGTATCAGGACTTAGATGCACTGTAACTGGCCTGAGGAGTCCAGTTTCTTTTTTTTCTTTTTTTTACTTTGTTGGGTTTTTTACTCTCTCCACTTGGTACCATCCAGTGGTTGCAAGACTGGAGTCCTCTCTATTCAACCCAAGGAGATGTAAGCTCTTTTCAATTGTTTTTATTTTTTAAAAACAAGCTTGAGGCCTTAGGTCATAGGTACCTTCACTTTTTCCTTCAAAGCAATTTTTCTTCTGCTTCCACATTGTTAAGTTGCTTGCTGCTTCTGCCCCTTATGGCAGGATTGCAGAGAGATTCTGGAAACTGTTGTCTAAAAAAGTGCTTTCTCTAAGCTTTGTCTGATGAAGGCTGCTTTTTTCCAACCACTGATTTCTCCTAGGACTGCTATGAGAATTATGATCACTTTTCTTCTTCCTTCTCCAGAGCATAAGCAGAAGCCTGGAACCAATATCAACAAAGGTCTAAGCGCTGTGTACAGAATGATGATCAATCAGGAAACGGCAGAGAACAACAGGGGCTTGAGGCCTGCGCCAGTCACTGTGAAAACCCGCCACGTTATCATCCTTCTGAGTGATGGTGAGATCTTAAGAAGTAAAAATGAACTCCGCAGTCCTCTGAAGAGAATTTGATTTCTTTCAAAGAAAGCTTTGTTAAAACATGCACACACATGCACACACCAGAGACACTCCTTTGAGTCCAGAGTTGACAACGTGGGTGCTATTTACAGTGTATTTATTTATTTTGGGGCCCAAAATTTAAAAAAAAAAAAAAGGTGGGATGCAAATAGCAGCACATGATAACTTAAAACACATAAGACATTTACCAAGATTTCACAGATGAAAACTGGCACGCATTGGCCAAGCACAGATGAAAACTGGGACGCATTGGCCAAGATGGCAAAAGTTATTAATGAGGGAGAGCACGCAGGCTAGGAGAGGCTGCACCAGTTTGCTTGGGCCTGAGCCTACTGGGAAGGTCAAGAGTCCAATCACTCCTCTCCTCTCTTCTCTGCCCTGCTGGGTTAATTTGGTGCAAACAACTCTTTCACTTTGAACTCAAGCCATTTCCGCACTAGCCTGTTATAGCGCGATGATTCCACTTTCAACATCCTCTGGAATCCTGGGGTTTGCAGTTTCGGGAGGGGCCGGCCGGCCCCTCCCGAAACTGCAAACCCCAGGATTCCAGAGGATGTTGAAAGTGGAATCATTGCGCTATAACAGGCTAGTGCGGAAATGGCCTCAGTGTGGAGGGAGGACAGGGGGCCAGCTAGATCAGGGCCTGCTTTTCTTTCTCCCTGACTGGAGCAGCAGTGTCTCTTTTAATCCTGCTATAGCACCCAGGCTCCCTCCCTTCAACCTGGCTTTCCCTTTAAAACCACCACCTTAGTGGATAAAAGGCAAAGCTATCAATGGTTATTCAAAAAGGATTGGTTACATGTAGTAGTATGTTCTTATAAAAGTGAAGAAAATACTCCGTTGAGGCAGGAATTGTAAAAATTGAATCAAATCTTTATTAAATATAACACCCAGGGGAAAAGATATTGGGTATTTCAAGACTATTCAAACAAAATAACACATTGCTAAAAATGTTTAGCTAATTTCTTCAGATCACCACAGTATTCAAGAACAAAGCTTTCACACACACCTCTTCAGCTCTTCTTAGCACAAAGGTGTAATTCCACACTTGGGGTCCCACATTCTGGCCCACTCAGAAGTGGTTTGGTTGCTTCTCTGCCTCTCACTGGGCCACTGAGAAGACATCCTTCTTTCCAACCCTTTGGTTGACTGAAGGCTCTGACTTAAAGTTCTCTCTAAGAATCTCAATGAAAGAAGCTAGAATCCAATCCACATTCCCAGTGTATATGCCTTCTGCTGTCTCAGGCCCTTTCTGCACCTTACCTCTTCTCGAAGGCATCATGTGGAGGTCCAGGGAAAGCCTCTCATGGGAGGGGAGCGTGACAGAAGCATTTCCCTCTGCACTGGCTGCCTCCTGGATGGGAGGAAGCACAATGGCTCTGCCCATCCCTTCCATAGCGCAGGCCAGCAGTTTACCAGGCTGTGCTGGGGGAGGAAACACAGCCATTGTGCTTCCTGGCATTCTTCACTACAAGTACGTGCAGGAAGGAGGCGGGAGGACTGCACAATCATGTGTCATTGATGGGAGAAACCCATCAATTATTTAATCCTCGATTGTGATGGATGGCCACAGGATCATGACGACATCATGCAGAACTGTTGTCGTGATCCCATCATGATCCTGTGGCCATTTCCAGTTGGGGGCAGATGCAGAAAGGGCCATACTCACTGTCCTTCCATCTTGCGAGAGTTGGATTTTGCTCAGGCAAAGCCAATCTGGTTCTGTGACACCCTGAGGCTCTGTCACACTCAGTTTGCAGCAGTTGAAGTAAACTGAGGGCAAATGGGGAAAGCGGGAGGAGAGAGAAGCTGGGACATTTTAAAAGTAGCTGAAAAGTAGGATGACAGAGGATTAATCAGGACTGTCCATGACAAATCAGGGCGGTTGGAGGGTATAATATAGTACTGTTAACATTGTTCAAGCCATGCCTTAAAAGAGGCATTTCACAGCCCTTTAGAATGCAGGGACAGGGATGTTCAAAATCTAGGAAACTACGAAGGAATGGTGTCATAAAGAACTTGATTTGGCCATTTGAAAAACCCTAGGAGATAGGATTTATCACCACCAACTGAGATCTCCCATCTGTAGTCTATAGCAACAGATAATGTCTCACTATAGTTCTCTGTCCTCTCTTTCTCTCTCCTTTTCTGTAGGTGACTACAACATGGGTGGCGATCCAGTTCGTGTCATCCACCAAATCAGGGACTTCCTCAACATTGGACGTAATCGCACCAATCCTCGGGAGGATTACTTAGGTAAGACAGGACACAACGCAGTGAACTGGCCGAATGGGTGACATGAAAGAAAATACTGGGCTAACATCACTCCCAGGCTAACATTTGAAAATGGTTTCCTCGTACCATTTTGAAGCCTCTCTGGTTTGGTTTTGCCTTCTAGTTTGATGAGAATCTGATCAGTTTCTGGTCATCTTATTGCCAGAAGCAACAAAAGACAGATGAAATGTTTAACCAGAGATCTCAGAGGAGTCTTTGAACTACTTGTGATCTATCAGTCTGTGTGTGTTTGCTCATAAGGAGCTCCTGACATTTCTTCTTAATAGTTGCCCACAGTGGTAGTGACAATGGTGGTTTTAAGAAAAAAAATGAGAGGACAGAGTGTATATTTCATCTAGCAGCTTGCAGAAACATGACTCAATTGTGGACTGCAATTGGCTTTATAGGGCACAAGCTGTACAAACCTATCATAGCCCATTTCCGCACTATACTCTTATAGCACGATGATTCCACTTTCAACATCCTATGGAATCCTGGGGTTTGCAGTTTTGGGAGGGGTGGCCTGGCCCCTCCCAAAACTGTAAACCCCAGGATTCCATAGGATGTTGAAGTGGAATAATCACGCTATAAGAATGTAGTGCGGAAATGGCCATAATTTACAGGCACCCCTTACTTTCCAATGACTTGTATTTTAATTATGATATATTTGTATTATCTTATTTGTGGTCTTACCTATTTTTAGTATATTTTAATTTACGATGTATTTTTAATTGTATATTCATTCCTGTCTCACCCTATCTGTGAGATGGGTGGGTAACAAATAAAAATGCATTGTTGTTATTTGAATTTCTCCTGTTTCAGCAGCTCAAACTTATAGCCATATATCACTTTTTTTGAACCCTAGTCTGCCTTTTCCCCACTGCTACTCTCTGAGCAGAAGTGGGTAATATTTAAAGGGTAACTCTTTTTCTCTCTTTTTGAGCATGCTGGTTTTTAGATTGTGAGTACTATTTTGTTTTCTATCAGTCAACTCAATTTGCTAGCTTAAAAAAAAAGACAGTTCTGCTTTTCAACTAGTTTCACTTTCTGACAGTTCTGTGGTCCCTAACCCATCAGATAAGTGGGAACTCCCTGAAATACAATTGTGTAATATAAGTAAATGCAAAGATGTTGTGTGTACCATTAAATATAAAATGCAAATTATAGTACATATAATACAATAATTTCATAGGGTTTTCTTAGGCAAAGAATACTCAGAGGTGTTTTGCTAGTTCCTTCCACTCAAATATAGCCTACAGTTTCTAGTATTCCTTGGCAGTCTCCCATCTAAGTACTAATCAGGGCTGACCCTGCTTAGCTTCCAAGATCAGATGAGATCTGGTGCCTTTAAGATATTTAGACCCTGCAAAGTCAGCTGACTAGTTTGATCATGAGGACAAATTTTGTAGCCACAAGTTTGATGCTCGATACAGCTCTTATTAAAAAGAGTTGAACTCCATATTGATAGTCGCCCTTGGAATTTTCCATATTTCTTTGTGCAACCATTGATCAATGGAAAATCTCTTGTGCCATATGAAGAGGTCTTATGGCAGTGGTACAATATGAACAACCTCCTCCTTTATCTATATTACCTCTGCCTCCCCACCCCCTCATGATCCTAGAATTTCTCTCCTCACCCATGTTTCTATCCACACTTGCATGCAGATGTTTATGTCTTTGGTGTTGGGAGCAAAGTCGTCGTAGAAAACGTGAATAAGTTGGCATCTCAAAAGACGGGTGAGAGACACACCTTCAAACTAAAAGACTACGAAGACCTTCAAGAGGCTTTTAATGAGATGATTGGTAATAAGAACTTACATTTTTCACAAATTCCATCCTTTACCTGCTGGACCTCCAATGATTTCTTTCCTAGAAAACACACTCAGTCTAATTTTTCTTTCTGAATTAGTTCACAAATATGGTTGTGAGCAGGTTCCCATATGCTTTCTTTCAGGAACCTTTCCCATACCCAGTTTTCAGCTGAGAGACATTGCAAGGATTCTGGCAAGTTTTCCAGGGGGACACATCCTATATTCACAGGGTACTAGCTAGGCTTTTTGAGTGTAGTGTTGCCTTGCTTGACCTGAAACTGTTTTAAACATGTACATGGAGAAAAGGCTGATAGCTCCAGGGGCTGTATGGAAACTTCTGGTTCAAAGGCAGCATACATACGAGTGCCATTTTGAAGGAATCAAAACAGGAGGTGGCTGTTGCCTTCCTGTGATGTATCATAATTCACTAGGAAAGGAGAGAAGGCATGTAATAATTAGCAGTCCAGGGGTAGAGAAGCTGAGGGAGCAGTTAGTTGTCAACAAAACCAAGATGAGCAGAGGGACATGGAAAAGATTAGTTAGGATCTAGTTCCAAAGGTCCAGAAAAGCAGGGCAGAGTCTCTGAGTTGGCTTGGGGGTCTTTTCCACAGAGAGGACAGACATGGCTTCCAGTGCTTGATGAGTTTTGCTGCCTGCCTTATCTAGAGATGCTGACTGACGAGTGTGAACAGGTGAAGCAGCAGCACCTGAGCTGCAGGTGTGCCAAACCCTTCCCCAAATACAGTTGGCCCTCTCCATTTGTGGGATTCACTTTCATGAATTTGATTATTTGTAAGTTTCTCCAACCCCTGCCCTCAGCTCAGACACTTCTTTTCTAGGAGAACCTCCTCTTTTGGTAGTTCCAATCAGACGGTGCAGCCCTTTAAAAACCTGTCTCTGGTCCCCCCCCTCCTCCACCAGCAGCTGCTTGGCTAGCTAAGGATGGCTCATAGGCTGATTTCTCAGCACCACAAACCCTCTCCTGATGCCCCCCACACCTCCAAAGAAGGAGATTGGCAAGAGGGAGGAAGTATGGGACCTTCATGCCGGCCTAACCCCTTTTCTTGTCCTTTCTCTGGCCTGGTTTGGTGCCCACCAAGCTCTCCACCATGCCTCAGCTCCCTCCTTACCCCACTCACATTTTGATATTTGCCATTTTTCCACTCTTGTGAGGGTCCTACACCCCTAATAACCCTAGCAAATGTGGAGGGCTGACTGTACCCCTGTACTGTTGCTTACCCAGAGAGATGATGATGCTTGTGATGCTGATGCTGATGATGCTTGTGGTCTTCCCCAAAATGCGTCAGTTTGGCCATTGTGAGAACTAGGATGATGGGGTGGAGAGACCTCTGCTCAGATCCAGTTTTGCTCATATTCTCTGTCTATTGTACCATGTCAGTTCAGTTATTCTTCTTCCGGGAGTTTTCAGCTGTCTCCTGCTCCATCCACATCCCTCTTTAGCAACCCAGAAATCTTGCCCTTTACCTGCTCTCCCCATCCTACAGAAAGATGAAGAAAGCATTCCTCTGCTTTGCTGGGGAAAAGCATCCTCTGTTTTAATAGAGATACTCCAAATTTGAACAGCTCTGAAACATATCTTACTTTTCCTAGAGGAGAGTGAAACTTTGTCCATGTGCGGCTTGGCCAAGGAACACCAAACGGCCGATGACCAACAGAAGAATCCCTGGCACACCACCATCATCATCAGGGTAAGACTGAAGCTGAAAGAAGAGTTTCTTTGGTCATGATGCTGGGCTCATGGCTTTCTGATTCTCCAGGTGGGCAGGAGAAGAGGGAAGCCAGTTGTGGCTGCTTAGCAATTGCAGTGTTTATTTTCTATCCAACTTCTGCACAGGTCCTTTAAGGCAGAAAATGAATTACAGAACAATGAATAAGATGATAGCTTACAGAGAAAGGTGGTAGAATCTTGGGCTATCACTCTGTCTTGAAGATGAGAATTCTCTCTGTGAGAGCTCACCATTTTAAATTTTTAAACAAAAATGTCTCCCTCCAAGTGATAAAATACTCCCATCAAGGAAAAATATTTTGACCCAGACTGTTCTGTGTGTGCTAGGTTTCAGTTCAAAGATTTTTTTAAAAACTGTAGGGCAGCAATGGACAATTTTATAAAGTTCAAGACCAATTCCAGACTTGGGTTCATGCAGCCCGAGGTGCCACCCACCCCTGATGTAAGGGATTTCTCAATTACAGTTTGAAATAGAATTGTTCTTTCTGGTTCTTTCTCATACCAATTCTACCAAGTTCCTCTGTGTGTGTGTGTGTGTGTGTCTCAGAACTTCTTTCTGAACAAGTTGTAGGGCATGTCAGATTAAAAAAGAGAAAGAAGGAGCAGAAACAGGAGTGGTTATGCTGCTAGAAAATGTAGCAATTTCATATACCCTCCACATTTCACAAATGAAAACCAGGACATGTGTGGCCAAACAACATCAGAATGTGGTGAAAATGGTAATAATTATTAATAAGGAAGATAGAGAAGCTAGGAGGGGCTGCAGCAGTTGACTTTTGCCTTCTGCTACAGGGAAGGGCAAGACTCCACCCCCTCCTCTCCCCCACTCGCCACTGAAATTTATTGAGTGCAAACTACTTTTGCATTTTGAAATCATTTTGTAGCAACCAAAGTAAGTTGAGGACAAAGGGGGAAAGTGGGATGAGGAGAGAGAAGGAAAGAGATTAGGGCACTTCTAAAGTAGGTAAGAAAGCAGAACAGCAAAGGATTAATTGGGGCCATCCCTGACAGTCAAGACAGTGGAAGAGAATGGATCCTACCAAATACTTGAGCTTACTATTTTCATGCTAAAACCCTAGAGGTCTATTGTTGTTGCTGTTGTTATTTAGATATAAAGTGCTAAAAGGTGTTAACTGTAATGGTGCCATTCCTTTATTTGTTTCTTTACACAAGATCACAGTACACACACACACTCCCTGTGTGAACTGAGACGCTGGAGAAAACTGATTTGTGAGGGAGAGAGTGGAAAAATCAAAAACAAGGAAGGAAACAAAGACAGTATTCATATTGTTAGGGTTTACACAATTATCCAGGGATTCTGTATCCATGGATTTAATCAACTATGGCTTGAAAATATTCCCTCCCCCCCAAAAAAATCCAAAAAGCAAACTTTGGTTTTTCCATTTTGTATGCCATTTTACTACACCATTATACATAATGGAACTTGAGCATCCATAAATTTTGGTATCCACAGGGGTCCTGGAACCAAACCCTAGCAGATACTGAGGACCCACTGTAATAATGCTTATTTATAATGCCCTTTTCACCAACAGGCAGATCATCAATATATACAGTCTTAGGCCATTTCCACACTAGACTGTTATAGCGCTATTATTCTACTTGCAACATCCTATGGAATCTTGGCGTTTGCAAATTGCAAACCCCAGGATTCCATAGGATGTTGCAAGTGCAGTAGTAGCACTATAAGAATCTAGTGAAGAAATGGCCAAGATGTTAAACATAACACTATAAATATATGTAAAATGTATTGCTTTACAGTTACATCAGCATTATAGCTCTAGAGAAAATGTTTAACTAAAAAATTAAGGATACACTGGGGGAGAAACCAAAGGAGACCATGGGAAGATTGCTTCATAAAGACCCGTTCAAATCTAATGTCACAACTTATGTCTGAAATAAGGTGCTCACAAATAAACAGAAATAAACAAATAAGCAGAAGTATGATGACTTTGTATTGAAGGTGTGTGTGCGTGTGTGCAAACGCTCACACACACACACACACACACTACTAACACACAGAACTGAAAAATATAAAATGAGCAAAGCTTTTCAGATTCTACTTCCTTCTGTTCTTCAGTGGATAATAGTATTACTCTCTCTTAGAGGTTTAGGCCTCTAAGGGTGTTACCGTCTTCAGTCTATGAATCCAGAAGTTCTCTTTTTTATCCAAAATGTCTGAAGGAGATGGCACCCCAGTAACAAAGAGGAATAAGTTAGAGAGGCTGTGAGGTTCTGGGTTGAAATTATCTCTGGTTGCTTTAGCTTCCAGGTCAGGTTTGCTGACTTGTGGCTCCTGAAGAGCGTACCGAGGTCTGTGGTTATTTTCCTCAGACTAAAGGTGACGTCTAGTGTGTCTACAATTCCTTCGTGGTGCCCAAGTATTCCGGCTGTGAACGCACTTTTGTCAAAGTGGTCTCAAACGGGCCAGGGAGTGCTTCATTTCAACTCGCAGGACTGTCCTCCCTTACAGCAATTAGAGAGAAAACCAGGGCCCTTTCTGCACCCTACCTTGTCCTGTCATGCTCCAATGGCTATTCCAGCAATGGCTCGGCCGGGAAGGGAACACAATGGCAGCGCTTCCCTCCTCGTGGGACCTGCTCTCTGTGGGAGGGAGCGCGATGGGCACGTTGTTTCCTTCCACAGCACAGCTGGGCACTTTTCCGGGCTGTGCTGAGGCAGGAAGTGCTGCTGTTGGCACTAAGCCAAGTGGAACTCGAACCCACACTCAAAAAATTGTTAGGATTTCCAACAATGCAGGTAGGACTCTGTTACCCTGTATTGTGGGGGTCCCAAGAGGGACGCCCAAATAACCAAATAAAACGCAAGATGGGGAAATTAACTCAAGCACTCTCTTAAGCTAGCGAGAGGCAGGGTAACTTTAGCTGGGATCTTTTAATCCTATGTATGCAGCATCAGATCAGGAGAGCAGCCAGGCAAGGTTTTAAAATAGTAAAAATGATAGTTTTATTAAAGGACAAACAACAGAAAAGACACCAGAAGCACACAGCTAACTAGAAATTAGAAATGAGAGTTTTCAGGGGGAATGGGTGATATGACACCTTTTCTCGTAGTCCTGGAGAAAACGGAGAGTTGCAGGGAGGAAAGCTCAGCGCGGTTCACTGAGGGGCGACTCGCTAGACAAACCGACAGCAAGGCAGGATAGCAGTCCGGAGTGTTCCAAGGTGTGCTCGGAATCGGGGAGTTTTTATAGGGTGGATTGTGCCTACAGGCCATGCCATGCTCAGTGAGAACAAAAGAAATTTGGAGCGGGACAAAAGCATTGGAAAAGGTCAGCTTTTACATGATTAGCTTAGCGCTGGATGACAATAGTGTAGCCAGTATGCAAATGGCTCAACATTGAGAGGGTGCCGGCTCAGGGCCGTGCGTCTTTGTGTAAAGTCATGCTTAAGCAAGGTGTGTCTGCAAGAAAATGGTCCCTGAAGCAACGGAGTAGCATTAATCTGCCTGCCTAAGTGGGGATTGGAACGTCCAACCATTACCGGCCGTGCCTGTTTACGTGCTTGTCTGGTGGCCCTTGCAAACACGTGGAGCAGGGTGGCAGAGAAAGGTCAAGTAAAGGCCAAATAAGTTTGATATCAAAAGATATCTAGTGCTATCACTGGGCATGTCAGAACTGTGGTAACAACTTGAACCCACCGTAAACGGTCACCCTTGAATCCAAACACCAGGGTAACACTGGTGAGACTTGAACCCACAGTAAACAGTCACCTTTGTATAAAAAATAAAAATTAAAAAACAACATGTGGGAACAAATCCAAAACATTAGGTCTGCACAGGCCACCCCGAGTAGTCCATGCGATTGCGGGTGAAATTGAGCGAGCCTGGAAAGATTCCCAACTTTGGTCAAAGGGACAGTGGTGGAGCTTGGAGTGCGTGAAGGGAGCGGGGCTACAGTGCGAGGGGGGGGGGTCACTGCATGTGGGTGTGTGGTTGCGGTGCATGGGGGCATGGCCAGGATGCACGGAGGCATGGCCAGGACACACAGGGGCATGGCTACAGGCTGGGACACCCCAAAAACATTGCTGCCCGGACAAACCGTCCCCTACCCCCCCCCGTCCCTATGTGACTGCAAAGGGACTTACCCTCCTCCCTCAGCAAGAATACAGACAAAACTACATCTTACATGAGCAGGAAAAGAAAGACACTTTATTGAAGAAAGGAGAGTTTTTTTATAAGTTGGAGAACAATGACCTCATAGAGCGTACAGCACCTGTGCATGAATATTAAGAATATTTGCTTTCCCAGGACTAGAATTCAAATACATGGTTGATGACACAGTAACTTCTGGTTAACAATGAACAATGAACCCTGTATCAGACATGCATTCGCTCAGCAGTGAAGTGTAAGAAATATTGCTACAATGAGTGCTGGGAAGTCAGACTGAGAATCTAGGCATGGTTGCCAAGTAATGTCAGGATAATTTTAAGTAGGGCAAGGGATTAACAACTAGAACCAGCTTTAAAATCAACTAGAATTCAAAATGTAGGACTTTAGCTAAGCAAATACAAAAAGACAAAGAGAGAGTTTCTTTAGCTTAGACATTTAAGCAGGCAATACCCTCTGTGAATTAAACTGTCCAGGTCTCTGAATTTCCTAACAGCCCTGCAGAGTAGATCAGGTAAAAAGACGGGAAACACTGTCCATTTTGTCTGTACTCTTTTACTGCTGACACTGCCATTGCCCTTCCACAGGACGGGTAAGTGCGGGATGGTGGCACTGTCACATGTCTTTGACGGGGAAAACCATCAATGATTTAATCCGTGATTGTGCCACCTGGGGGCGGGAGAGAAGCGGGACTGTGATGATGTTACGCAGAAGCACTCCTCTCTTGTCCCCATGCCTGGGATGGGAGGATGTTGTGGAAAGGACCCAAGAAACATTACTATTCAGCAAGCCAAGATAGATATGATTTGAAACATTTTTAGATCATCTGTGCCTTTAACATCTGGCAGAGAGTAAACAGAACATGTTCTCTATTCTTGATTCTACCTGCCAGGAAAAATGTTTTAAATTTCTGCTGCCATTTAAAGGCACAGGAACCCATCCAGAAATACAAATGGCTGCCTACTTCCAGTGTCTGAGGTGGACATTTTAGGCATGCTCATTTGGGAGTAGGCTCTGATGCTGGAATGTAATAGGATGAGTTATTCCCAAGTAAACATGCACAGAATTGCACTTGTGAACCATTGTTCCATAATTTCCATGAACTGCTATTCAATTGGTCCACGCTGTTTTTCTCTTCCAAATCAAAGCGTGCGGGAGGAGTATACGAGCACTGCAAAGGAGCCCTCGTTTCTGAATACTTCATCCTGACTGCAGCCCACTGCTTCACTATAGATGATGTGGCAGAACAGATCACTGTCCAGATTGGTAAGCCAAAATATCTCAAGATGAGGATAGAGAAAGGGAAGAAGTTGGTGGGTTGCCAACTGGCCAGAAAATATAAAGCTAATTTATCTTGTTCTTGTACCTTTTTTGTTAAATTTTATTTTTTTCACAAGTCAAAAAAAGAACAAAAAAGAGAATCGATATGATTACAAAAGAAAAAAGTATCATAGTGAAAAAATAGAAAAAAGAGATGCCTTTAATAGCATGGATGAGTGGAAACCAGCTGGTGATACTTCATGATGTAGATCACAAGTGGACAAACTTCATCAGATTTTTACTCCCAGTAGCTTCTTCAGGTCACATTCATGACTTTTTCACACCAGACAATTAAAATACTTCAAAACTGCTTTAACCGCTTGGGCTGCATGCTGTAGAAGTCTCGGATTTGTAGTTTGGTGAAGTACTAAAGCTCTCTGGTTGATAATTTTAAATGCTTCACAAAAACCACAAACCCTAGGATTCCACAGAATGGAGCCATGATAGTTAAAGAAGTATCAAACTGTTATAATTGTACAGTGTGAAAGGGAACTAGGTCCAAAAGTGGCAAAAATATTCAGTAAAATAGAGCAAACTGAAACTGGAAGGAACTGGATGTTCAATCCCGAATTTTGAGTCTGGGCTTTTGAAGTGTATGGGATATGGGGTTATGGCCTGACCTATTTAAATGCAAACCACTGCTCTTGCAGGTCTCCTGGAGTAGCAAAACCTTTTTCTACTGTTTCCCCACATTGCTTGAGGAGGAGATCACAAAAGGGCACTGGAGCCTGTGTTTAGCCCACCTCTGACCTAGGGAGCAGTCTAGGAATTTTATTGTATTTTCCTTTATTTTATTTTTTTCTATCTTGTTTTTCTACTGGCATGATGGCCAAGCTGGATTACATCATCAACTAAAACTAAAACATTTGTGAGTTCCACTTTCATGGATCTGACTATTTGTGAATTTTTCCAGCCCCTGCCCCCACCAGGTGCTTCTTTTCCAAGTGAACTTTCCCTCTTGGTGACTCCAATCAGGCCATGCAGCCCTTTAAAAGCTCATCTCTTCCTCCTCCACCAACCACTGCCTGGCCAGCTAAGAATGCTCGCAGCCTGATTTCTCAACACCACAAACATTCTCCCCATGGCTCACATGCACCCAAGTAATGAAATGGGCAAGACGGAGGTAGATGAGTCAACCATGCTGACACCCCCCCCTTTCCCTCTCCTTTCTCTGACCAGGAGCATTTCTGCCCTACACTGTGTTAGTGCTAGTCTTCCACTTTCAACATCCCATGCAATTCTGGGGTTTGTAGTTTCCTGAGGCTAAAGAGCTCTTTGGCTGAACAATGTAAATGCCCCTCCCTAAACTGCAAACCCCCAAGATTCCACAGGATGTTGAAAGTGGAAGAATAGCATAGAATCATAGAGTCATAGAGTTGGAAGAGACCCCAGGGGCCATCGAGTCCAACTCCCTGCTATGCAGGAACACCCATCAAAGCATTCCCAACAGATGGTCATCCAGCCGCTGCTTAAAAACCTCCAAAGAAGGAGACTCCACCACACTCCAAAGCAGCATATTCCACTGCTGGACAGCTCTGACCATCAGGAAGTTCTTCCTGAGGTTCAAGTGGAATCTCTTTTCCTGCAGTTTGAATCCATTGCTTCTTCTCCTAGTCTCTGGAGTGGCAGAGAACAAGCCTGCTCCGTCCTCAACATGACACCCCTTCAAATATTTAAACATGGCTATCATGTCTCCTCTTAACCTTCTCTTCTGCAGACTAAACATACCTAGCTCCCTTATCTGTTCTTCATAGGGCATGGCTTCCAGACCCTTCCCCATTTTGGTTGCCCTCCTCTGGACACATTCCAGCTTATCGATATCCTTCTTGAACTGAGGTGCCCAGAACTGGACACAGTACTCCAAATGAGGCCTAACCAATTCAGAATAGAGTGGTACTGTTACCTCTCTCAACCTAGACACCATACTCCTATTGATCCAACCAAGAATTGCGTTGGCTTTCTTGGCTGCCACATCACACTGGTGATTCATGTTCAGTTTGTGATCTACCAAGACTCCTAGATCCCTTTCACATGTACTTCTATCCAACCACGTGTCCCCCGTCCTATATTTGTGCATTCCATTTTTTTCTGCCTAAGTGTAGGACCTTACATTTCTCTCCGTTGAAATTCATTTTGTTAGCTTTGGCCCAGTTCTCCAATCTGTCAATGTCATTTTGAATTTTGATCCTGTCCTCTGGTTTATTAGCAACCCCTCCCAATTTAGTATCATCTGCAAATTTGATCAGCATGCTCTCTACTCCTTCATCCAAGTCATTGATGAAGATGTTGAATAGCACTGGGCCCAGGACAGAACACTGTGGCACCCCACTAGTCACTTCTCTCCAGGATGAAAAACAGCCATTCATGCTCACCCTTTGGGTTCGGTTGGTCAACCAATTCCAAATTCACCGAACAGTAGCCCTGTCCAGCTCGCATTTTACTAGCTTCTTTGTAAGAATGTCATAGGGAACTTTGTCAAAGGACTTACTCAGGTCAAGATATGCTATGTCTACAGAATTCCCTTCATCTATCAAACTTGTAACCCTATCACAAAAAGAGATAACTATATAACTAGAACAGCGTAGTGTGGAAATGGCCCTGGTTTGAACCCTGGGTGTCTGTTCTCCCCATCATGCCTCAGCCCTTTTCCATAGACAAACAGACATATATTTTGATATTTGTCATTTTTCCACTTTTGTGGAGTTCCTGTGCCCCTAACCATAGTGAATGTAGAGGGCCAACTGTACAGCTAAATGCCCTATAATGAAGAGTTTAAAAAAAATTAAATAAGCAATCATATTGAAAACATGAATTTAAAACAGTTTGAAGTGCTTTTAAAACATGACAAAAGATTAAAGTACAGCACATCTTCTTAAAAATCCTTATACTTCTACCAGTTAACAGCTAAAGGCGCACCTAAATATAATCTTTGAAAATCTTTGCTTTCCAATGAACAGAGAGCAGGGAGGGGACCAAGCAAACCTACAATGGGAGGGAATTCTACAGTGTGGGAGCAGCTGCTGAAGAGGTTCTCTCTTGTACCCTCACCAAACCTGCCTCATACCTTCCAGCATTTCACAGAGAAAAACTGATACGCATGTGGCCGAGCGACATCACAGCATGGCCAAGATGGCCAAGATGGATAGAATTATTAATGAGGAAAAACAGACAAACTAGGAGAGGCTGCAGCAATTTACTTTGCCTGAGCCGACTGGGAAGGGGACGTTTCTACCCCCTTCTTTGCTGTCCTCCACTTAGTTAATAGAGTGGAAACTACTTTTGCACTTTGAACTGAGTTTGCAGCAATTGAAGTATGGCACGCTGTGGATGAAGGGGGAAAGTGGTAAGAAGAGAGCAGTGGCGGAGCTTGAATGGGAGGGCGGGAGGGGGCTACAGAGCAAGGGGTGTGACCACTGTGCACAGGGGCATGGCTGCAGTGTGTGTGGGGCATGACCAGGGGTGTAGGGGGAGTAGAGGCATGGCTATGGGCTGGAACACCCCAGAAACATTGCCGCCTGGGGCGAATCACCCCCCCCCGCCCCCACGTCCCTATGCCACTAGAAGAGCGAGAAACTGGGACATTTTAAAAGCAGCTGAAAAAGTGAGAGGACAGAGAATTAATGGAGGTTGTCCCTTGCCAAATTGAGACAGTTGAAGGGTGTGATAACTCTGATGGCAAAGTTTATGCTAAACAAAAAATTGTAGTCTCTCAGCTGCTACAGGACTCTGTTGTTTTTGCTGAAGTTTATAGATAAGCACTGTAACTGTGTGATAACTGTCTGTGGAGAGAAGCCTAATTTTTACCGTCCTCTTCCCTAGGCAAACAGAAGTTTAATGTGGTTGCTATCCGCTCCCACCCGCAGTATCAGATTGGGAAGTTAAGAGATCGGGGGATCCCAGAATTCTATGATTATGATGTTGCTCTGGTGAAACTTGATAAAAGAGTCCAAATCTCTGTTGTTGCAAGGTGAGATGGAAAGTGAAGAAAGAAGAAAATAGCAAGGAGTATTGAATTTTGATTCCATTCAAAAACTGAGGAGTCCTGCCCTTGGAGCTTATCCCATAATATCGTGTCTCTCCCAGTGATATACTATGTGGTACTGTTGTTGGGTCATTTGGAAAGCAATTCTTTTCCTCCCTGAAACAATCCACTAGTCGTCACCTATCCCACTATAGTTTAATATGACATCTTGTTCCACTTCATTGGAACAAAGCCTGGAAACTATGCCCTATGAGGAAAGACTTAGGGAGCTGGGTATGTTTAGCCTGGAAAAGAGAAAGTTAAGAGGGGACATGATAGCTATGTTTAAATATTCGAAGGGCTGTCATATGGAGGAAGCCTGTTTTCTGCTGCTCAGGAGACTAGGACATGGAGCAATGGCTTCAAACTACAGGAAAAGAGATTTCATATACATATTAGGAAGAACTTCCTGACAATAAGAGCAGTTTGACAATGGAAGAAGCTGCCTTGGAGTGTGATAGAGTCTCCTTCTTTGGAAATTTTAAAACAGAGGCTGGATGGCCATCTGTCAGGAATGCTTTGATGGTGTGTTCCTGCATGGCGAGGGGTTGGACTTGATGGCCCTTGTGGTCTTTCCTAACTGTATGATTCTACAATTACTATATTGGTAGCAAAGTGAGCCTGGTATGGAGGTGGTTTCATTGCTCCTGCCTTAGGGATTCACTGTGTATCTCCATCTAGGAAATCCTAAACTACTTGCAGTGGTTCAGTGGGTGAACATGGGGATTCTCAAGAGTTCCCAAGAGAATCACACTGTACATTTGTTCACTGTTTCCTGCCATACATTTTAAAAAATATTATATATTTTTCAATTTAGTAAGAGGAGTAGTACAATAGTGCAATTTTGATGTAATCCTATTAAGGACCAGAGGAATCACAGGGTTCACAAAATGGTTAAAGAGTGAATAAAAAGTAAATATACAAAAGTTTGAAGAGTAATACAGTTGGCCCCCCACGCTCACTAGGCTTAGGATCAGAGGACCCCTGCAGAAGTGGAAAAATTACATATATCCAGATATTTGGGGAGGGCATGGTGGGGATAACAGGCCCTAGGATCCAAATCTGGGTGCCCGGGGGCCAACTGCTACAGGCTGCACTGTCCTTAAAAAACCAAAAGAGAAATGTTTACATCTAGCTTTGTAAATCCCACTCTTTGGAGAGTTGGAGGCTCTACCTTGTTTTAAAAAGAGAACTGCAACTCTTAAGATTTTCCAAGAACAACAGTTCTTTTTCAGTCCCCCCCCCATCCAATCTCAGAAGAGAGGGGTTGGGACTGGGGCCCAAGGATAGCAAATGGGAGACTAAGGGCCTTTCTGCACCACACTGGTATAGTGCTATAATTCCACTTTGAACATCCTGTGAAATTCTGGAGTTTGTAGTTTCCTGAGGCCAAAGAGCTCTCTGGCTGAGAAATCTAAAGACCCGCTCCCTGAACTGCAAACTCCAGGATTCCACAGGCTGTTGAAAGTGGAATCATAGCACTATAATAGTGTAGTGTGGAAAGGCCCTAAATGTTGTCCGCAGCCATGTGTTACCCATCTCTGAAACACACATTCCCACAAAAGAGCTGTAGCTCAATGGTAGAGCACGTGGGCTTAATGTTTACAGTCCAGGTTCAGTCCCCCAGGTTGCTGAGTAAAAGGATCTCAAGCAACAGGGCTGGGAATAAACTCTGCCTGCCCGTGGCCCTCGGGAACTGCTTCTGGTTGGAGCAGAGAAGACAGGGTGAGACAGATGAGTGCTCAGACTAGAAGGCTGGTTCATATCTCTGCCTGTGCCTTTCAGTTTGACAAGACAGAGCAGAGTACATAGGTAAGTGCCGCATGTGCCTTGAAGCTGCCTATCAACTTATGGCAGGTGCATGAATTTCATAGGGTTTTCTTGGGCAAAGTATACTCAAAAATGGTTTGCCACTGCCTTCCCCTGAATATACCTCAGGACAACTGGTATTCCCTGGTGGGCTCCCTTCCAAGTGCTAGCCAGACCTGATCCTGCTTAACTTTTTGAGATCAGACAGGTTCTGGTGCCATCAGGGTATTTAGGTACTCATCAGCAATTAATGTGTGGCTTTCTGAGAGTGACCTTTGCCAACCTGGGAGGAGCGGCTCAAGGATGTATCAAGATGACAAAGGGTGCAATAAGTAGAAATGATTTATTTACACAAAAAGAGATGCTGGAGTTGAACTTTGCCTAGCCTGTAGGCTATTTCCCCACACCAAACTCCATTCAAGTCCCTGACATGTGAAAATTGTTATTACATATTTCTAGAACGGAAACTAGGTCTGGCTGTTGCAAACATAAAATGAAGCCACGATTCACGTTAACCATAGTTTGTTGAGCGACCTTGCAGATGACCCAAGGTACCAAATTTGGCAGTGGAAGCTGCTTGTGCGTTGCTTTGCCTTGGCCAAGTGGAAGTGTTTATATTGTCCAAGCAATAAATCAAGCAAGATTTAGGGTGTTCTCCTCTAGGTTGTCATGCCTTTTAAATTTCTCCTTGTCATTTCCCTTTCACAGGCCTGTCTGTCTACCATGTACGGCAGGAGCTACCCGAGCTCTGAGAAAACCCCAAGAACAGACCACCTGCAAAGATCATGGTAAGAGGGGTGTCTGTTTTGTTTTGTTTTTGCATGGCCAGTTGGAGACAATGACTCCTGAGCATCTCCTCATATGGAGTGGCGCCATACCAGCTCTAGGTTTTTGAAAGAACTGAAAGAGATCCAGCCCCTAGAATCTGGAAATCACTTCCCAAGCAGACCAGACCGGCCCCCTCGGTGCTGTCTTTCCATCACCTGGCAAAGACCTTTTTATTCTGGCAGAGTTTTAAAACCGCTTTTAAAGAATAGGCTGCTGTGTTAAATCATTATAATATTGTCACGAGTTTAATCCCATTTTAATGCTCACTTTTTGTATGTTTTTATCTGTATTATTTTTAAACTGTGAGCTGTCTTGAGTCCCAAGGCAGGATGATGATGATGATGATGATGATGATGATGATGAAGTTGATGATGATGATGTCAAATGTTGGATATGTCAAGATGAGGCATTCATTGTGTGGTCATCCTGCCTCAAACATGGAGATTTACTGGAGGTCCAGAAGACCTCCTCCTCCTTTGGGAGTCTTCCCATATTTTCCCACTGCTTCTTCCATTTTTTTTCTATCAGTACAGTCAGCCCTGTGGGTTTGACTTTCATGGATTTATTTGCAAGTTTCTCCAACCCCTGCTTCTTACCACCTTAGGCACTTCTTTTCCAGGGGGATCTTCCCTCTTGGCAGCCCCTATCCAGCAGCACAGCCTTTTAAAAACCGGCCTGTGGTCCTCCTCCTCATCTACTAGCTGCTACCTGGCCAGCTAAGGATGGATCACAGCACCACAAGTCCCCTCCTGATGCCCCCACCCCACAGGGAGGAGTTGGATCAAAGAAAATATAAGGCCACCATGCCAGCCTGTCCCCTTTCCCTCTTCTTTCCCTGAGCTGGGCCATTTCTGCACTGCATTCTTATAGTATGATTATTCCACTTTCAACATCCTATGGAATCCTGGGGTTGGCCCCTCCCGAAACTGCAAACCCCAGGATTCCATAGGATGTTGAAAATGGAATAATCACGCTATAAGAGTATAAATGGCCTTAGTCTGGCCTATGCTTCTGCCTTCTTCTCCAGTTTACCTCAGTAAACTAGAGCCAAAGTCATCCCAAGACCTGGAGCAGGAGGAGTGAGTGGAGGCCTAAATGCAGTGTAGTGTACACCAGATTGCTTTCCTGTCATGCATGCATGGATTGGATGTTTTCTGTGGCACCCACCATCAACAGGTTTGGACACCATGGATCTATTAGGGTCCCAGCCCTTCTTGAGTTCTCTTCCTGTTCACAACGCTCTCTAGCTCTGTCCATTCATGCTCACTACACTCAGTGTTCTTTACTTTTCTCAGAGGCAGAGCTTCTCCCTGTTGGGAACGTCCCTTCTCTTTTTGTAACCGATTGTGAACAAACCGGTATGAAAGGGCTGCGTCGCCAAACCGTGCGGATCAAGAATGGGGAAATGGTGAGATTTCCATTCTGGGCAAAAATGAGTAGTGGCAATGTATTCTTGTTGCTGGGTACCTTCAGGATGACTCCAATATATAGCAATTCTATCATAGAGGCCGTTTCTGCACCGTACCTGGTCCCGTAACTTCCTGGCAGGACCATTGCCAGAATGGGAGCGTCTCCCAAACACTCCCCTCTGCAGCTGGCCAGCTGCCAGTACATGAGTGGCGTTCTGGACACACTCCTTCCTTCTGCAGTGTGGCCAGCCTCTTCTGGCACTGCACTGAGGAAGGAAGTGCTTGATAGCGATCATTGCATGAAAGGAGTCTACTGTCAAAACCAGAAGATCTGGGCCAAGCCAGGGCTATGACAAATCAGGTGTGCTTAAAATTCTCCCTTCCTAGAGAAGCAGCACCCTTCTATATTTTTGCCACCCCCATGGCTCCCTCTCCACGTTTATATCTCTCTACTGCTTTCCCTAAATCCACGCCCTTGTAGATATAGGGCAAAGCAGGTTTTTGTTTATCCCAATGAATGTGTCACTGGTGGTAGTGTGGATAACTGATCCAGATCAAAGAGGCACTTTATGGAGACTATTCTTTACAAAAATATAATAAAATCTTTGTTGAACAAACTGACAAGGGAAAAGATAGTTGGCACATTAAAGGTTATCATAATCAACACACAATGTCACAATCTCTCTCTCTCTCCTCAATCTCTCAGATGGATCTGTCTAAACTCTCTCTTCAGACTCTTTCCTCAAAACCCTGTTTCAATTATTTTAATGATAGGTTCACTGCCCCCACCTATCCCCTCCCCCTGGCTAGGCTGGGTTCCATAGTCCACAACCAACCAATTTATATCCTCTTGCTTTCTAGGGCAGCTCTGTTGCTATGCACCCCCCCTCCAGGGTTCATCACACCTGTTACTAGATTTTTTTTTTTTTTTGTGGGAATAGTATACTGTGCTGTCACAATAGCGGGGATGTGACAGGAGCAGGATCGTGATGACAGTCCACAATAGCACGCGTTGCAGACCAGCTTCAACACTTCCCCATGCAAGGATGGGGCCACAGTGTGGAAATGGCCACAGTTTTCTTGGCAAGATTAATTCAGGGAAAATTTCCCATTGCCTTCCTTTAAGAGCATTAGATTGTGGTTTGCCCAGGGTCACCCAGTGAGTTTCCAGGAATGAACAAGAAGAGTTTGAACCTGGTTTCCTGGTGCCTTAGTCCAACACTCAAATTGCTTGGGTAATTTTGATGTAATGGCAACAGAAAAGCAAGAAAGATGTGCAACAGCTCTGCTTAATCCTGAGAATAAGAAAGTAGAAAACAGGAGTGGACAACTGCAGGAGATCTCAGGGCCAATTTTCTGCCCTGGGACTCTCTGGAGGTCTATATGAACTGCCAAAAATGTCCTGCAAACCAGAAGAGGCAAGAAATCCACTTTGATGTTGAAAAAAAAACGTAAAATGAGATAAAATTCCTTATCAGACTAGTGCAAAGCACTCTGTATATGGCTTCCCGTAAAGATCATTCGGACAGTACAACTAATGGAAAATGCACATATTGAAACTATTGTATATAATACCAATTTTAAAAGAAGTGCACTAACTACCAATATGCAGTATGTTGTTGTTATGTGTCCACTACTATGCATCTGCATATGGTGACCCTATGAATTAGAAACCACCAAGAGACCTTGATATTAATATCCCTGATCAGATCTTGTAAGCACAGGGCCATTGCTTTCCTTGACTGGATTTACCCATCTCTAATACAGTCTTCCTTGCTTCCTACTGCTTTCCACTTTACTGAACATTATGATCTTTGCCAGTAGGGAGTCATAGGCCCTAGAAATATTTGGTGTTAGAATCGGGGTGTGTGCGTGTTATTCTATCTGTATCAGCCCACTTGAGTAAATCTACTGTTTCTATCTCTCTCTCTTTCAGAAAATGGCATGTGAGGAAGATGCCAAGCAAGCTGACCACTACAAAAATGTCTCAGATGTCTCTGAAGTGGTGACTGACCGTTTCCTCTGCACAGGGGGCTTTGACCCCCAGTTGGACCCAAACACTTGCAAAGGTGAAAACTGGCAGTCTTATTCCTGTCTCTGTAAAAATCAGCAAACTAATCAATTTGCTTCAGCAGAGGCATCATCGGGCAAAGTGAGAAATGGAGTGGGCGGAAAAGAGTTTATAGCATTCATATTGGGGGAGGTGTACAACATTCATGGTTTTTCCACTTTTGTATCGGTCTTATATCCCTGTGGAGGTTCCGCTGTATTTTATTCTGATCAGAGAATTTGAGTTAAATAGTTGCAGAACTGGTTTTGTGGTATAAGCACACATTTGTGCTTGTAAATGTACTGAGGCTCTTGACTGCCCTCATCCTTTTTGGTCTCAGTCTGGAGCTTCACTTCATTCACTCTGTCCTTCTACTTGCAGGTGATTCAGGTGGTCCCCTGATAATTAAGAAAAGGCTGCGTTACATCCAGGTGAGTGGGTACTTGGTCTGGTTCCAAGCTGAACATTTTAATGACCCATTTTTGATACTCTGATTAGATCTGATTAGATCTGACAGCTCCATGTTATTGGAATTCTGCACACCGATTTTGGTGTTGAGTTTGTGTATAATGAAAAAGGTAAATACTCTTGTAGCTGGTAATAGTGGAGGTGGGGAAAGAAATTAGTTATTTATTGTTTTCTGAAATCCATACTGACAAGATAGATGAGAAAGAGAAAAATCTGATTAGGTTGCAAAAGGACCTAGAGCTGTGTTTGTTTGTTTGTTTGTTTGTTTGTTTGTTTGTTTGCTTGCTTGCTTGCTTTTTGGAGAATTAAAAGGACAACAATTAGCTTCTTGGAGAATTGGACAGAAACTCAAGAACTGCAAGCTATATGGTCAAGAAGCTGTTATTTAAAGTTCACTTTCCCACCATGGATTATGGCACTTGGCTACCACTTTCAACTGGCTTGGCTGTGGAATCCTGGAATATGTAGTTTAGTAAGGCAGTAGAACTCTCTGGCAGAGAATTCCAAATACCTCATGAAACTACAAATCCTGGGATTCCATTAGATGGGGCCGTGGCAGGTGAGATGGAATTAAAATGCTATAATTGTGTGATGGGAAAGAGGCCTAAGAAATACAAGAGGAGAGAAGATGCTGGTCTGCCTAACTATTTTTCTGCCTGTTGCTTTCCATGGCTTCAGGTAGGTATCCACACTGCACTATTGTAGCAGTTTGATTCCACTTTCAATGTCATGTTCCCATTTTATGGAATCCTAGGAATTGTAGTTTTGCAAAATACTTTGCAATTCTGTGCCAGAGAGTGCTGCTACTGTAGATTAGGGGTGTGGATAGAGCTTTCTAAATCTCCATCAGACTACAAATCCCAGGAATCCTTTGGATGAAACCAAGGTAGTTAAAGTGATTTCAAACTGCTATTACTGTGTAATGTGAACACACCCCAGGTTATTTGATACAAGTGTCAGTGTTCAACTTCAGTTCCCTTAAGTCACTTATGCAGGACTGTGTGCCCCGATTCTAGAACTGTGCCCCACACAAATGCTCCATCCGATGCAAGCACAGAAATTAAAACACCACTGGAAGACTTCAGGATTTTGCTCCTCTGCTTTTTTTTTTTTTTTTTTTGTGGGAAGAGTATACTCTGTTCACCTTCTCCCTCTTTTTCTGCAGGTGGGTGTGATCAGCTGGGGTGTTGTTAATGTTTGCAAGACTAAGAAACTTGCGTGCAAAGGTGACATAGTTCAACAGAATTCCCCCAGACACGCCAGGGATTTTCACATCAACCTCTTCAAGGTCTTGCCTTGGCTCAAGGAAGAGCTGAGAGAGGAGGGGCTGGATTTCCTGTAAATATGCTCTTCCCACCACAGCTGGGATGCTCTGTGTAAATAAAACCAGTATCTTTAAACCCTAGAGAATGAATGTAAGGCTAACAATTGTGTACTAAATTTCTTTGCATGAAAGGAAAACATGGATTCTTTCATTGCTCTCATCTGTTCATCTCCAATGGGATATGCTGTCATACAGAAAGATGTACTTTATACTGCACATTGTTATGACTTATTGCGTTCAGAATCCAGCACTCTCAGAATGTTAACTTTCTATTTTCTTTCACTTTTAAAATAAATTTCTAGATCTATGAATGTACAGATAAGTCAGAAAAAAAAATTAAATGTAATATCTTTTATAAAAAAAAAATCTTGGTGATATCACTAAAAACCTTGTGGGCTCTGCAATTCTCCTTCACTGTCTGCTCCAGAATTTCATATTATATATTCTAAATATAGCAGGATGGCCAAATTCAGAATATATTTGAGTGAAGCTCATTAACAGCTGTAGATATCCCTGACTTCATTCAGCACTTGCTCCCTCAGCAAAACATGGGGATAAGATTTGCTCTGAGTTGCACTCCCTGAAGTTTGCTGATTTTTGGTTATATTTAGTGATGTATTTAAGCCTTTTACTCCCAAGTTTCAAGTCAAGTCTTAAGTCCTTGAAGATACTTTCATGTCATGTCTCAAATCAAGTCTCAAGTCTGGGAGACAACTTTATACCCCAACCTATATTCTAGAATTTCTGGACAGAGGTGAATAAAGTCACTTTTAACAATTTAAGCAGAGTCAGCCCTCCATGTTTGTGATTTTGTGCTCTACAGCTTCAGAAGTGGGGAATAGGATCCTTCTTACTCCCTGTTATTGAAGCTTCCAAAGCTTTAGAAGGAAGGATCCCTCCTTCCCAAGCCCACAGCCTAACGCACTTGCTGTTCCCCTCTGAGAAACACACCCTCTGCTCTGGGGGTGAGTCTTGCCTTCTGCTCTTATGAGAGATTTTAGAAGACTCCTCCGATATGCAGCAGGGACAGGCTGCCGAGCAGACCTCAACCCTGCCTCAAGCCTGTTGCCTAATATTTGCTGTTCTCCTCTGAGAAATGCACCCACATTTTGGGCTTGAGACAAATCATCAAGTGACCGAGTAGGCAAAAAGATATGGGAGCATTGTTCAAAGTCATAAGGTTTCCAGATGAATGTGTTGTGTTATTGAACCAAGGGTAGCAAGTCAGTCACTAAATATATAGAAATCATGAATTGAGTCATTGCAACATGTATTGCTGAGTCAAGTCCAAGTTGAGTCACTGGAGCGACTTAAGTCCGACTTGAGTCTGAGTCAACTGACTCAAGTCTACATCACTGGTTATATTCCATAATGCATGCACACAGTAAGGTTCTCCTGTTACACTGATTTCTGGCGGTCCTGAGAGGGACACCTAAGTGCACTCCAAATATTACTAAGTTGGGGGAATTAGCAAGGAACACAAGCTAGCAATGCTAGAGGCAAGGTAACGTAATGAGATCTTTAACCCTATGTTTATGAGGTCGGGCCACGACAAGAACTAGGCAAGTTGTTCAATTAAAAGATTTTATTAAACTTTCCTTAATTAGGCAAACAATGACACATGCACTCATGCACTCATCCAAGAAGTATGGAAGCAGAAAGTGAGGAAAATTGATAGGGGTTTTCAGAGGATTTCTGGGGTGATACTCCACCTGATCCTGAAGTCCGGTATAAGAAAAGATAGAGATCGAGGCTTGGGTTCGTGGTTTCCCAGCACGTGGAGGCTAAGGGGAGGCTCGCTGAACAGAGCGGGATGCAAGGCATGAGCGTTCCGACAAGGAGCTCAGACTTGGGGTTTTTATAGGGAAGATTGTACCTGGAGGCTAGCCCTCTCCCAAGGAGAACAATAGGGGTTTTTGAAACAATAGGGGTTTTCGAGATTTGAACAGCACTGCCAATTGTTAGAACAGTATGCAGATGAGGAGCACTTAGCGTTTGTATAGAGCAAGCAGTTTGGGGCTGAGAGCCCTTGCATTTGCTTAATGGTCAGCTGTGTCTTGAGGGGACTACCGGTTGTGCGACAGATAGTTGTTTACTGGCCTAGACCTAGCGTGCATAATTAAGGCCAAGAGGCTGTGCCTGCCTATACTGGCTTTTCGTGACCCTTTCAGACACGTGGCGTTCATTTTATGGAGTGCCACATGGAAATATTAAACATAAACAATATGAAATTGTAGACCTCAGGCTGGGGCCAGATAACCACAGTAACACTCCCAGCATACACGGGAGTGTGTGTTAATCATAGGTCTCCTACTCTCTCCCAAGTTGCACAGGGGGCCAGGCTGGCACTGATAGTTCTCACATAACATCTATCCATCTTTGTATATCTGTGTGTCAAGGCATTGGTGACTCAGAGAAGGTGGGTGGAGTTCCATACAAGAAGGTGGGTAGAATCAGATCTGTATCTAGGGTGGGGCAGATAGGACATGTGCCTTGGGCACCAAAACCAGGAGGGCACAAAAAAGCCATGTGGAAATAGCAAGCAGCAGAGAAGGAGGAGCAGACAGCTCAGCACCCACGTGTCCTACTTGCTGAGAGAGCACGTGCCTTACCCGACATGCCCCAGAGTGGGGGAGAGCACTGCCCTATCCTAGTTAATCCGGGGATGGAATCCAGTCAGTTTACTGGAGGAAGAGGTATGTATAAAAGAGTTCGTAAATGATATACTGTAAGGGAAAGGGGAGGAGAGGGGGATGGAGGTTCCCCAACTGCCACCTCCAAAATCCCATTCAGGTCTTTGCCTTCTAAATGCTGGAGAAGAAGTGTGTAGGAGGTATATGTATAAACAGGCTAGGAGACCCATCAGTGTAAAGGTGGTAAAATGAGTATAAGTGGGATGGGGTATCCTCAGGCTGCTGCCTCCAAAATCCCATTGAGTTCTTTGCCTTCCAAATGCTGGAGAAGAGGTGGGGCAAGGGGAGAAAGGTGTGTAAACAGGCTGGGAGATCCCTCTATATAAAGGAAGGGAAAATGAATAGAAGGTGGGTTGGGGATTCCCACGCTGATGTCTTCAAAATCCCATTGTGTTATTTGCTTTCTAAATGCTGCAGAAGAGATGTGTGCATCTAGGGATCCTTCACCTCCTTCTATTCACTTTCTCACCATTTATACAGATGGACCTCCTAGCCTGTTTACACACATTCCTCCTCCCCACTGTTACCCTGATTTCTGGGGTCCTGTGAGGGGGACACCTCAATGTGCTTCAAATAATGGGGAATGGGAATTAGCCAGAGCGCAAGCTGTAGCACTGTGAGAGGCAGGGTAACCTAGCGAGATCTTAAAGCCCAATTTTTATGGGGTCAAGCCAAACCAAAGACCACATCAAACTATTGAAGAAATGATTTTTATTCTTTTTTTTAAAAAAAATAAGTCACTGCACACGTTCGCACCTTTGCACTCACCCAAGAGCTAAAAAGAAGTAAAAGAGAGGAAAATTGATAGGGGATTTTGGAGAGGTATTTTTGGGGTATACTGCACCTGGTCCTGAAGACGGAGGCAGCAGCGGAGTGAAGAAGAAACTCAGCACGTGGAGGGCTGAGGGGATTGCTGGACGGAGTGACGTGGAGCCTAGAGGAAACCAGAGCGATCTGAGGAACCGCTCGAAAACTGGGATTTTTATAGGGAAAATGTACCTTGGGGGCTAATCCTTTCCCGGGGAGAACAATGGGTTGAGGAGCTAGGATAAAGCTCCAAAACATGCATGATTTGGAGCACAAAGCTCCGAAATGTCAGAGTGCTTAGTTTTATTAGATTTGCCAGGGTTCGTCAAAAGCCATGGCAGTACGTAAATTGCTCTCGCTTGACAGGCTGTTTGTCAGGATTGCTAATCCTGTCAAGCTGGCTTCTTGGAGCAGAGAAGTCTTTGTCTGTCTGATGGGTTGCATGTCTGGAGGGCTCCTGGGGCTACGTGACAGATTGATTAATGGCCAGACCTGGTATTTCTTAATTGTGGCTGTTTGGCCGTGCCTACCTGCCTGCTCTGCCGGGGGACCCTTTCAGACACTTGGAGATGATTTCATATTTTTGATATTAATAAATTGTAGACCCTGAGAGAGGGCTAACTACCACAGTAACACCACCTCTTCTACAGCATTTAGAAGGCAAAGAGCTCAATCAGATTTTGATGGGATCAGCCTGGGGATCCTCCACCCCACTTCTACTCACTTTCCCACCATTTGATCTCTTAGGTTCTTTACACAGGTTCCCTGACCTTCAAAGTCCCATTGAGCTGTTTGGCTTCTAAATGCTGCAGAAGAGGTTTGTGTGTCTGGGCACATGTGTAAAGAGGCTAGGAGAGGGACAATCCCACACGTGAGGATCCTGAACTCCCTTCTCCTCCTCACTCTCCCTCCATCTCACATTGTTTAAACAGATCCTGTTGAGTTGTATGGCTTCTAAATGCTGGGTAAATAGTGTGTATTTCTGCAAAGGTGAGTAAAGAGAGTAGAAGATGGATCTGCATAAAAGATGCGAGATGGAGTGAAAGTGAGGACAAGAAGGGGTGGAGGATCCCCAGGACCCCTGTTTAAACCATGGGAGATGGAGGGAAGGCTTGCAGGATAAGGGCATGGAGTTTCCAGTCAGCAGTGGCTGCTGCTTTCAAAATCAGATTGAATTGGGTGGCTGCTAAATGCTGGAATCAGGCCTGCAGGTGCAAAGTGGAGCTCCTGGAATGGAGATAGAGAGGATGATTGGGGCGAGGAGCTACAAACTCACAAATAGTCACAGTCACAAAAGAGAAATCCATAAATGTCAAGGGACAACGGTAAAGTATTAATTGCTTTTTGCATGGATTCTGAGCTTATTTAGAAATTTTGGACATAGGTTTTCAGCACTTTCTGTTACTTCTTTGTAGGGGGTAAGTGAGGAAGCTGATTCTGTATGAATTCTAAAATCTTCACAAGAGTGTTATGTTTTGCCTAGTTCTTTTTTTTTTTTTTTTCCTTCCACAATGAGGCTGAATTTGAAAAGTGCAACTTGGGGTGAAAAAAGTAAATTTAGACTTTGTTTGGTATTGTAATGTGCCTGCATTTTCAACTTATGGCGGCCTTAAGATGACCCTATGGCAAGGTTTTGTGGCAAGATTTGTTCAGAAGGGGCTTCCCTTTGCTTTCCTCTGAGGCTGGGAGAGCGTGACTTGCCCAAGGTCACCCAATAGGTTCTCACAGCTGAGTGGGATTTCCAGCTGGGGTCTCCAGGGTTACACTCCAATGCTCAACACCCTACCCCATGGTGGCTGTCAGACTTCTTTTAGCTAGAACTTGTGTGCAATGATGTGAGTCCAGATCTGCTAAGAAACCAACAGAACAGCCTAGGGCAGTCATTGTCTCTCCTCCTTATCAGCCTCTTAAGCTTGCTATTGCAGAGGTGAGGGTGATGACTGTAAATGTCAGGAGAAGGAAGAAACATATGGCACCTGAAAATGAACTTTGAGGACATCATAGGCAAGTTTGCAGCAATGAAGGCAAGAAAAATAATATTGTAATTTTTTTGTATGTGGAAAAAAATAAAATATTTTGAATAATTAAGCTTTGTTTTATTTTTCTCCAGAGTCATCATAATGTTTAACAAAGAAGTAGAAAATAAAAGATGGAATTGGAATGATATGCATGCAGGGATGAGGGTAGGGGTAGGAGTAAGAAGGTAGGGGTGCAATTTCCATGCTTGCCCTAGGCGCTGTTTAGGCTAGATATGCCACTGGGTAGCGTTCCATACATTTCTTGTATATCACACCAGTGGAGGAGCAGAGACGCAGCAAGATTGCCCATCTTTCTCCTCCTAACCCAACATTCCTTTTCTAAGAATCCAGCTGTGGATAAAAGGGCAAAGCTTTTTAACAGTACTTCCAACAAGAAATGGATAACCTGTGGTAGAGTGTTCTTCAAATAAAATGGAAGAAAACACTCTACGGAGGCTGTACTTATAGGAGAATAGAATGAAATTTTTATTAAAAGAACTAACAAGGGGAAAGGTATTGAGGATTCAGAAATATGTAAACAAAATAATCTCCCAGATATCTAACTATTTTCCTCAAAACACATCAGTGTTTTCTCGACAGAGCTTTCATTCGCACACCTCTTTGGCCCTCCTAGAACAAAGGCTTGTCTCCCCACTCAGGGTTCCACCCTCTGATCCCTTTCAGAGATGCTTGGTTACTTCTCTGCCCCACACCAGGCCTCTGAGAAGCTGACCTTCTCCCAGAAAACCCTCTTCTGGTTTACCTGACACTCTGACTCTATGAAACTCATGGAAGGAATTCTTTTCTAGACCATGCTCCTGATATAGGCCCTTTTCGCATCTTACCTTTTTGCGCGATGGGGAGGGCGTCTCATGCGAGAAGCCCCTCCGAAATGCTGCCGCTTCCCCCCTCCTTCCTTCTGCAGGTCGCTTCCTGTTTGCGCAACCGTCTCGCTAGCGCCCTGCCCCTTCCTTCCACAGGGCACTGTGGGAGCTGTAGGCTGCGCTGGGGAAGGATGCGCCACCCACCTGGCTCGCCGACGCACCGCACGCAGGTAAGTGCGTGAGGGCGGCGTGAGCATTGCGCGAGTGCAGGGCATTTTCGGCTTCGAGCTGAAAATCAAAAAATGCGTGCCCACCCCACTGCAGCCTCGTGAGGCCGCGCAAGTGGGAGTGCGTCGTACAGAGCTCAAGGGGCACTCGTGCTAAAAAAAAAACCTGCGAAAAGGGCCATATATGTGTTCTGTTGACTCACCCACACAGTCCTTTCCTCTAGCTAAGGTTGGGTTCTTCAGTCAAAGAGCCATTCAGATTTGATCACCTCCTGTTACTAGGGTGCTCTACTATCCTCATTCCCTTAGGGTTCATAACAAATGGTTTTCCGGCCAAGTAAACAATGGAGTTCGCAGAGTGGACGATGGGGTCCAAAACGGGCTAATGGTCTTAGCATTAGGGCTAATGGTTGCCCTGATAGCTCAGTGCTTGTCAGACAGGTGTTAGGACAAAGGAGAGGTTTGCACGGTCAGAGAAAGAGGAGTTAAGACAATCAGCAGTTTGGTAGGAATCTCCCAGCTGCTATTGTCCAAAAGACAAAGTTGTTAAGGCTAGCTGCAAGCCTATTATCTCTGGAGTTTCCTGGTGATTCCCTATGTATGATCTGGCTATGCCTAGAGATGTTTTCTGAACTAATCCACAGCCAGTCTTGTCCTCTTGTCCAGCTTGACCATACAACCACAAGAGGGCATGTTTTATATCAATGCCAATTGATATATTAATTGACATTGATATAAAACATGCCCTCCTGTTAAATCAGTTAAATCTTTTAAATCAGTTAAATCATTTAAATCCTATTTCACCAATTAAACCACATCAAAGTGTGGGGGTATATGGCCTGATAACAATAAGGCATACCAGTTGGTGGTTTGAATCTGATTCTTAGTCCCTTTGATGAATATTTTAGAAGTCAGAATAAAAAGATAATGGGTGTTACAGTGAACAGCCAAACTGAATACAAACCAACTAACCATGTAGTTTGTTGTTTTCTGCCATCAAATTGGCATAAATGTTTGATAAGCATATGAAGAAGAGATCTCCTTGAACCTATTCGTCAACAGCCCTGCTCTGGCTTTTTGGATCGAATCAATCTTGTGATGCCGTCTCCTTCTATTCTTGCTGTCAGAGGTGTAGCCACGGGGTGTAGGCACGCAATGAGGCCATTCCTCTCACACATAAGAATTCTGCCTCTTATGACATTTTTCTTCAGTGCCCAAATTTCTAGCATTCCAGAAAGGCACAGATAATAATTTAAAAAAAACTCTTCTATTTGCTGTGTTCACATTTCCATGGTCACTTTTCCTGCCCCTTTTCTTTGTTTGCCTAAATCGTATTTGAATGCTTGCAAGAAGTTTTACATTATGGCGATGCTAGAAATCTGGGGGCTGAAATGAAATTTCATGGGGGGCAAAATTCCCACATCACTAGACTCCCGCCTACTACCTTCCACTTTAACAAGCAGTATTTTTTTTTTGATGAATCATATTGTTTCACAGTGTGTCCAAAGTACGATAGCCTCAGTTTAGTCCTTTTGACTTCACTTACCACATATTTTCTGGAACACTATTCTCAAGTTTGTCCGAAACAGGCATGATTGGTTCCATGGAGGCATATTATTACCTGGAAACTGCTGGTGGCATGGACCATTGGGGAGAAAACTTGTGGCCTTTTGTAAGTTCTATGGGGGATCACAAAAGGAGCTATGATGACAGAGTTCCTGGTGATTTTTAAAATGTGTACTAGACTTTTTTCTCGGATTGTTTTTCCAAGAAACCTTACAACGTTACACCTGGAACATGCAGGTCCAAGATACCCCAATCATCAGGGCTAGTGGCAATGCTGTTTGGGGATTTCTGGAAGTTTCAGTCCCCAAAAGTAATTTCCCCAACTCCATTCAAGTACTGTGAGAGTCTCTAGAAATCCTGCTGAAGCACTGTGTGCATGCTCTCTCTCTCTCTCTCTCTCGCACACGCACACACACACACAGTGGCTATCATCTTACCTTTCACATCCTGGGAAATCTAGAGGTCCATGAAAAACACTGTTTGGGGTGAGAAGGGGTAGATACCCTTGACAAGTTTCTGAGAGCACTCACTGACCAGTGGGTCTTCACCTTGGCCCCATAGATATACCAGAGGTCTATGAACTGGTGTTACCCCAAAATAGGGGTGACTCAGGGGTCCACTTGTGATGCCAGTACCTCCATGTGACAGAGAAGACTTAATTAGCTCAAAATTAAGAGGCTTGTGAGAGGAAGGGTAACTTAGGGAGATCTTCTCCACCTATTGTTTTGTTTGTCTGTTTCTGGAGGGGGAATGACTTCATACATTGCTGCAGGTTCCTTACAAGGAGAAACTGCCCGTTCATTTGTTTTTCTTTCTTTTTTCTGTTGTATCTATTTAAGATCTATGGTTCCCACATTTGAGTCCCCAGGTTACTGGAGTTCAGAGCCCAGAATTTCCGCTAGTGCAGCTCTGGAGGCACTGTGATTAAATGTAGGTACTGCAGCCACAAGGTTGTGAGTTCGATTCTGCCAGGCTCCAGGTTGACCCAGCCTTCCATCCTTCCGCAGGTTGGTAAAATGAGTACCCAGCTTGTTGAGGGCAATTAGCTAACACACTGTAAACTGCTTAGAGAGCACTTAGCTGATAAGTGGTACAGAAATACACATGCTATTGTTATTGCTGCTATGCTATTGCTAATCAGGAAAAATCCAGGGAGCTGTGGTTCAATAGAATTTGGGGGCCCAAAGGGCAACATGGTAAATGAAACAAGGCCTGGAATTGGAAGAATTGTGACATCACCACAGCTCAGCTGACTCTTGTGTTACTCCAGCTATGGCACTGTTGGTGAGGACCCCAGATATCATTTTGATATCAAACAATTCGGCCTTAGCTTGACCTTTTACAGCCACCTCACTCCACGTGTTTGCGAGGTTCTCCGGACAGGCACGGACAGGGTGCGGCTGCTAATGGTTTTACATTCCAGACCCTATTGAGGCCAGCAACTCAAGCCTCGCCCGTAGCTTCAGGGAACTTCCCACTGCAAACCTTACAATAGCTGCACGGCTCTCAGCCGGACCAGTCCTTTTAGACAGGACATTTACATACTGGCCAAACTATTGTCGTCGAGCGTTAAGTTCATCATGCACACTTGACCTTTTCCAAATCCTTTGTCCAGCTCTAAACTCCCTTTGTTCTCACCTGGAATGTCATGGCCAGTAGGGACAAACTCCCCTATAAAAACCCCTCATTTCCAAACGGTCTTCGGATCACTTTGGACTGCCTTCCCGCCTTGCTGCTGGTCTGTCTAAGGAGCTCCCCTCAGCAAGCCCCGCTGAGCTTTCTTTCCGGAACCCCATCTTTTTCTCCAGGACTACGAGACCAGGTGTTGTATTGCCTCTCCCTAAGCTCTCCATTTCTGCTTCCACATTAGCTAGTGTGGGTGCTGTTTTATTTGCTGCTTTATCTTTCAATAAAACCGTTATTTTTGTTACCTTTAAACTTGCTTGCCTGCTCTCTGACCTGAAGCCGTAGACATAGGGTTAAAGATCCTTGCTAACATTACCCTGCCTCTCGTTTAGCCAAGAGAGTGCTCCAGCTAAATTCCCCCAATTTGTGTTTTATTTGGCTATCTGGGCGCCCCTCCCGGGACCCCCCAAGATACAGGGTAACACTTGAAGCTCACATTACATCAGTTAACTCTTGCTTCTGGGTTTTGTTTTGTTTTTGGTGACATCATAAACTCAGCTGAGCCCATGGCTACACAGAGTGAAGCACTCAGACTCACTGAAGCACACAGATCAAGAGTGACATAACGTGGTTATGCTGGAGTTCCAGTGGACCCAAACGTGTGATGAGAAGGCAAGCCAATTTGTTCTGTGGACTTGTTGAGTGGGAGATGAGTTTGCTGGTGGAGATCTAGAGCCTGAAGCTGGCTGATGTTGGCTGATGGACCTGTCAGAAATTGGTGGATGTTGGTGGACAGAAGCTGGTGGAGTTTGCATTCAAAAACTGGTGGAAAGTCATAAGGCAGAAGCTGGTGGCTGTTTGCAGATGTAAGCCGGTGGAAGTTCACCTTCAGAAATCAGCTGATGGGAGCCAGTAGACACCTGTGGAATGAAGCTGGGGCATGTCTGTGCATGGAAAGACAGTGGCTGTTATCTGGCTTGACTTTCCTTTGGCAATAGTCACCTATGGTGTGTGTGTGTGTGTGTGGCAGAGAGTGTGCTCAAGGTCTGTGTGAGTGAATGTGATAAACTGGTAGGTTTTCATGGGTGGAAGCTAGTGGAAGTTGGCAAGTGGAAATCAGGGATGAAGTTGTCAGACAGAAGCCAGGGGAGCACCTGGTTGAAGCTGATGGAGGCGGCAGAGGAGCACACCTCACTTACCCTTTGGATTCTTGCCTTTCAGGGCAGAGAAACTTTGTCTCCAGGTATTGTGAGAGAGTCATTGTGAATCAACCATCTTGCTCAAGCCAAGATAGTCTGGATCTACTCAGTGCCGGGATACATAATGGCAAAATCTGTTTTTTAAAATCAATACATATTTTTAAAAAAAATTTTTAAAAAATTATCCATTATTTGTATTTCATTTTCCCCACTTTATCTATGCCTGCCCCAAGCTTACAATGTGAATTTTCACATAGATGCAACAATGAGAACAAGGAAGCAAGCAGAGTTGGGATAAATAGGTTTTAAAAAGGCAACAAAGTGCAGTTTGAGTAATGAAAAGAGCATCTAAGACTGTTCTGCATGATAAGAGGAGTGTACCTTCTTTCTGGATCTGACGAGCGCAGCAGACTTTGAATGCCTTTTTCTTTTCAAGCTGAGGTGCTAGCTGCATTCAAATTAAATATGTTTTAACAGCTAAAATACTGGAAGATTAGATACTGCTGTGGTCAGACCTCACCTGGAATACTGTGTCCAGTTCTGGGCACCACAGTTTAGGAAGGAGATTGACAAGTTGGAACATGTCCAGAGGAGGGCAACCAAAATGGTAGAAGATCTGGAAAGGCTTAGGGAGCTGGGAACATTTAGCCTGGAGAAGAGAAGGTTAAGAAGCAATGTGATGGTTATATTTAAACATTGGAAGGGAGGTCATGTGGAGAATGGAGCAAGTGTGTTTTCTGCTGCTCCAGAAACAAAGGCATGGAGCAATGGATTCAAACTACAGGAAGAGAGATTCCATGTAGATGTTAGGAAGAACTTTCTGATGATAAGAGTATCTCAGAAGTGGAAAATGCTGCCTTGGAGTGTGGTGGAATCTCCAACTTTGGAGGTTTTAAACAGAGGCTGGATGACCATCTGTCAGGAATGCTTTGATTGTATATTCCTGCGCGGCAGGGGGTTGGACTTGATGACCCTTGTGGTCTTTTCCAGCTCTATAATTCTATGTATTATTCTTCTTTCAAAACCGTGAAATACTGGCTTCACGTACCCTTCAACACTTTGCAAATGAAAACCTGAACACGTGGCCAAGAAACTTCAAAGTGTAGTCACAAGGATGTGGCCAGGCAACCAGAGAGCAAACATTATTAATATGGAAGAACACACAAAACCACTAATTTAAACAGAGAAATCCTAGAATTTATGTACTCAGTTTAGGAAAGCCTGAAAAAAAAGAAAAAAAAGCCGACTTGAAGTCACACAACAATGCTTGGCCTCACCCTTCAAAAACTATTTTGCCTCTCTGGAGGTCTGGCAGCTCAGAAGAGTTGAACAGGAAGGTTGGCAGCTACAGTGGTACTCAGAGGCAGCTGCTTCAAACTGTCAGAAGGAAGGGCCAACACCGTCCATGTGTCTAAGTTAGGCTACAGTGACAGCCTATAACACAAAGACTGGTCCCACTAGGATCTTGTGGTCTAGAAGTACCTACAGTATGTAACTACAGATCTTTCTGAGAGGAGGAATCACACATCCTGAGTTTCTCCCATTACTGCCCAAAGAGAGGAAGTATCACAAAATCCCTTGATAACTGAATGAAAACTGAATTGACACAAAATTCCTAACACAGCGGGTCCCCCAACTATTCCCTGGACTCAGAAGGATATCTCAAAACAAGCTTGGGTTTAAGTAAGATCACAATCTGAATACAATGACCCCTCTGCTGGCACAAGCTAGCACACACAAATGCAAGAATCACAGAACTGCGAGGTCATGAGAAGCCTTGTGTTCCATGCTGTGGACTGGGCAAATATCAAAAGTTCAAATCTGAGATGAAAGAAAGAGGAACGGTATCTTTTGAAGACAGAGTTCGGGCGTGTGAATTACCACAGTCCCAAAGTATTAAAAACAAATAAGCATTTTTTCTTAAAAAACCCAGATCATCTTTATTTGAGCAACTGGATGAAGCAAAACAAAAGGAAAAAAGGCTCCACTGCTCAAACAGAAATGGCCGTACACAGGTCTCAGAAGATATCCTCGTTGTAGACAACCTGGGAACGCTTATCTCGGTGAGAACCCTTGACACTATTCCTCACAGCTGAAAAAAAGGAGAAAGATGTTAGTGATCCCAAAACCAGAAGGCTCAAAATCATACCCATATAGCATAGTCAACCCTCCACGTTTGCTAGGGTAAGGGGTGAAGGACCCCCGCAAAAGTGGAAAAATCACCAAGTATCAAAAAGGGGGGGCCTGAGGTGTGTTGTGGGGGAGAATGGACACCCAGGGTCCAAACCAGGTCAGAGAAAGGAGAAGGAAAGGGAATTGGTCGGCATGGTGGACCTATATTTCCTTTCTCTCTTTCCTCTCCTTCCTTAGGTGTGGGGGTCATTGGGAAAGGGTTTATGGTACTGAGAATTTGGGCTATGAACTGTCCTCAGCTGACCGAGCAAATGCTGTTGGTAGAGGAGCAGAGGGAGGTTTCTAAAGGGCTATGTGATCTGATCAGAGCTGCCAAGAGGGAAGGTTTCACTGGAAAAAAAGTGCCTGAAGTGGTGGTGGGGATTGGAGAAACTTACAAATAATCAAATCCGTGAAAGTCAAACCCACAAATGTGGAGGGCCTACTGTACTTCTTGCTTCCTAGCTGGCATCCTGTTAAGTGACATTCGCAGGCATAAGTAGCACTATGTCTGCAGAGTAGATTTTGTAGACAACATGTGAGAGCCATACCACAACGACAGCAGCAGAAGTGGTCTTCCACATGTGGGACTGTTGCAGACATGGTACCACATTAAAATTCACAGAGGAGCATGCAATTTCCCCTTACTGTTGCACAACAGCCATGTGGACTGACTATTTATCTACATACGTTGCCCCATGTTATAGTGGGCCCTCCAATTTTGTGGGTTCAGCACTTGCAGATTTGATTATTCGTGGGTTACTTCATTTCATTTATTTAAAAACTTCTTACCCTATTTGATCCTGCCATGGAAAAAATATGCTCTCTCTAGGAATCTCTCCAGCATTACTTTATTGTCCACTTTCAATATGGTCCTCTGGAGGTGGACCATAGAATCACGCTGGAGGACCTAGAGATTACTAGGGAAGTGTTCCCAAATAAAAAACAAACAAACTGTGGTTGTGATTTTTATTTTTATTCATGTTTTTCCACTTTCATGGAGATCCTGTGCCCCTAGACCTTGCACAAGTGGAGGGTTCTTGTAGTATTCTGTACAAGGATTGCATAATGTAAGCATAACATAACTATACCAGCAGATACGTATGTGATGCTGAGGCAGTATAGGATCTTGGCCCCTAGTGTCTTTAACACCAGAGAAGATAAACATGTATCCACACAGCATTGGACTTTCCGTACCTGCCTGGTTGTCATCTGAAATAGAGACACTGGGAGACTGGGAGAAGGGCCCATTCATAATGCACAGTTATAATGCTATATTCCACTTTGAGTGTGTGTGTGTGTGTTATATTCTTTTTATTCAGCAAAGATAAAAATAAAAAACATCATCAACTTGTAAACAACATAATCCAAATATCATATATTAGTCATATATTTATTCCTAACACTTTCCCTTTGCTTTCTGATTATACACAGAATCATTCAATACAAAACTTCTCATATAAAACGATCACTCAAAAGAAAGTTCAGTAAACCATGTCTTCCCTTATTTTCTTTTCCTGTCTTCATCAGTGAATCTCTAACTAGCCTTTACCAGCAATACATCAACAAAAAAGATACATTTCTAAGAAAAAAACACCACCTTTATTTATCTTTCTACTTGCTTAAATTATATAGACCCATTTCTAACCCAAGGTTTTATATCTCCTTCCTCTTCATCTCTTTTTCTTACTCAAATAATAACTGTCCTACTCTTCTGTCATTTCCTATATTTCTGGTTTTCCCAAGCTTTATCTTTATACTCCTTACTTCCTCAAAGCTTTAGCCTCATTCCATGCTATATTCCCCTTTAGATGCCATAGTCACCTCCCAAATGGAATCCTGGGATTTGTAGTTTGCTGAGGCATTAAAGCCCTCTAGCTGAGAATTCTAAATGCCCCTGCCTAAACTTCAAATCCTAGGATTCTACAGGATGTTGTCAAGGCAGTTAAAATGGAACCATAGCACTATAAGTGAGCAGTCTGAATGGGTGACAGAGAATGAGCAGTAGCAGCAGGAATCAGTTTTATTTCCACTGTGCTGAGAACTGCAAAATAAAGCTATACCAAAACAAAAAACCATGTATATGCTGCAAATGTTCTCTTTTTGAACTGCATCTAAGGTGTATATATTTTGCACAGATTAAGAGAGTGTATTTTTATTGCATTGTTGTTAACAGCTGCCAAGTCGATTTCGATTTATGGCAAACCTACGAATCAGAGACCTCCAAGTCATCCTGTTATCAACAGCCCTGCTCAGGTCTTGCTGACTCAGGGCCGTGGCTTCCTTGTCTTGAGTCCGTCCATCTGGAATGTGGTCCTCCTCCTTCCTTACTGCCTTAAGACTCTTCTGCACTACACTGTTATAGTGCTATTATTCCACTTTCAACCTCCTGTGGAATTCTGGGGTTTGTAGTTTGCTGAGGCCAAAGAGCTCACAGGCTGAGAATTCTAAATGCCCCTCCCTAAACTGCAAACCCCAGGATTCTATAGGAGATTGAAAGTGGAATAATAGCACTATAACAGTGGAGTGCAGAAATGCCCTTATTGTCCTTTCTGCTGAGTCTCATGACATGTGCAAAGTACAACAGCCTCAGTTTAGTCTTCTAGGGAGAGTTCAGGCTGGATTTGCTCTAGGTCCCATTCATTTGTCTTTTTAGCAGTCCAAGGTATCAACAGAACTCCCCTCCAGCACCACATTTCAGATGAAAATTCACTACTTGTCAGCTTTCTTTACTGTCCAGCTTTCACAACCATACATAGAAACCGGAAAAGCAATGGCATGGACAAGCTTAACTTTAGTATTCAGTGATATATCTTTATACTTCAGGATTCGTGCTTCTCAAGTTCCATGTTCCTACAATCTGTGCTGTGCAGCTTCAGACTTTCCTTTCCCCTCTAAGCAACAGCCAAACATCCTTCTGGCTTCAGTCCAGTTGCATCATTAGCACAGCACTGCTCTACCGAAGTAGCTCTTTGAATGCCATCTGGCCTGGAAGTTTCATCTTCAGCACTATTTCTAGTTTCATTTTGGACTGTCTCACTGTTGGGTTTTCACAGTAAAAAATTTCAAAAGGGTTTATTGTGCCTCCTTCTGTGCAGTATTAACAAGTGTTAGCTACAGTGCCACTGTTGTCCCTAAGAGATGCTCTGCCAGTGTTGCCACCTCCCACTACTGCTGCTGCCCAGTTAGCTGTTTGGCACATTTAGTCTGGCTCCTCAGCAAAAGCCTCTGACACAAGAGATCCTATTAGCAGCACTACTACCATCAGCATAGCCTCCTGCCTCACAGGAACACGTAATCCAACCACCACCAAAAGACAGTGCCATGGATGGGATTTATGTTACATACAGTGGATGATATTCCTGATATCTCTAAGAATTTATGTTGCATATTGGGTGATATTCTCTCATTCTGATTTTCTTAAAAAATAAACTGGATTTAAAAGAAAACTTGCCTGTGTGTGGCTGGAAAACAGAATAGTCCATGTACTCAGTGCCTGTTATGGGGGATATAAAATGCAGCTCTGAGCACCCCTAGCCAGTACGGCCAATTATCAGGAATGTAAGGAGTTGGAGTCCAGCATTCCTGTTGTGAGTGCTAGTCCTCACTCATCCACATTGCTCAATTAAAACACTATGGTTTCACTTTCACTGCCATGGCCACACTCCATTGGATCCTGGGATTTGCAGTTGAAGGAGGGGCTTCTAGAAATCTCAGTCAGAGAGCTCAAGAGCTCACCAAACTACTAACCTCAAGATTCCACAGGATATTGATGTGGCAGTTACAGAGAAATTATAGTATTTGTATAAATGGTCTGTCTGTCTCTCTTTCTGCTCTTTCTCTTTCTTCCTCTTCTTCACACACACACACACACACATGTTCCTTGCCATCCTGAACCCTTACCCTCTCTCAGGCTAGTTCATATCTTCAGAAAAACAAAACAAAAAGCAAATAAAAAGAAGGTTTGGGTTTCCAAAACCACACTTCCATCCCTTCCCTATTTTTTGCAGACAACTCTTCCCCATCCCCAGAGCGTCCTCTCTCCAAGCCTTATCTGATATTCCTCTCTAATACTCAAACATGAGAGTTTGGAAATGTTACTTTGTGAGACTCCTAACTTCCAGAGGTCTTCTAGCCACCATGATCAGTGGCCAACAAGCAGCCTTTGGCCGTGCTGATAGTCTGATTCTGGGACATGTAGTGCAATAAAGCAATACCTCAAATTCAGCTGTCTGTTCCAATCAAAACAGACTTATAGAACCAAAGGAACATGTTTCTAACTCTGATAGATACATACCCAAAGGTCCCCACACTGATTTGCCAGTGGCTGCATCCAACATCGGCTGCTTGCGGGCAATGCTGACCTTCAGCTGTACATCTTCCACCACAGCTCCATTGAGCTATAAGAAACAAGAGAGATCCTGAGCAATTTATATGGAACCACTCAACCGCCCAGAGGGACCACTTGAATGATAAAGCATCTCAAAGACTCTCAGTGCCATCCAGTGTATCTTCATTCACACAAAAAAAATCACTGTATAAAGAGGCCCATTCCCCAAGTAGGTATGGATGAGAATATATACATATATTTTTAAGTATGTACTGATACTCATATACATACATAGAAAAAACCTTAAGGTAATGAACATGAATCCACATTCTTAGAACCAGAGATAACACCATCTCATTTCAAAATAGTCCATTCAGAAACTGGAATAATGCTTCAGTCTACACAATAAAGCTTCGCTTTTGCTATCTGCTATGCAAAAATATCCACTTCTTGGTAAGAAATCCATTGAGTTTGCCAAATATATTTGCTTTCTCCTAAATACTGGAAAAATTGAGAATACAGTAAGTGAAGAAATGCGGACCAGTTCTACAGCTTCATCAACTTTATTCTAAGCCGTTGCCAGGATTTCAGTGGCAGGATTGAATACTAATGAAGCAGCAGGTGTGACCAAATTAATTATAGCTTTAAGAGATCTAGGACTTATTTTCCTAAGACAATAATCATGGGAATACACATCTATAACTCCAGAAATAGAACCACATGCCACATACTGACTGTTTTCGGAGATTGCAACAGATACACCATACAGACAACCTTCATTAGTAAACCTGTTTAGGCAATGCCTAGGAATACATTTCATAGATCTGTTACTCTATAACAGGGATTCCCAAACTCTAGTCCTCCAGGTGGTTTGGACTTCAACTCCCAGAAGTCCCAGCTGCCTTGGCCAATGATCAGTAGTTCTGGGAGCTGAAGTCCAAAACACCTGGAAAACCAGAGTTTGGAAAACACCGCTCTAGAATGTGCTGTAAGATTTCTGCTATAAAAGGATAAGTCAGCAATCCCACTACAATAAGCCTCCAACTTATGGTTTAGTATAAGATTCAAGAACCTCAGGCCTAAGATCTGATGCAGGCTTCTTGAGATCCCAATCTGGGGTTACCTAACAACTATACTTCCTTTGGTGGTTTCCCCAGTTTTGTATGAGGGTTTGTTTTGTTTTTTTGTTTCTTTGGCCAGCCTAAAAGATTGCATTGCCCCTTCTAAGGTTTAGTTGATGGTGGTAAGAGCTAAATTATGCCTGGTCCCGGCCTTTGGCCCCACCAACCACTAGACTGTGGCCCTCAAGAACTTCCTCAGCAGCTGCCCTCAGGCTATGGAACTCCCTGCTACAAGACACCAAGAGGGGTCCCTCCCTGCTCTCCTTCCACTAGCAAGTAAATATTTTTTTTTAATAATCTGAACAAGAATCTGGTGATTAAATGGCTGTATGAAAAGGCCTTTAATGGAGTGCACTGCTTTTAAAACTGATCTTCTCATGGTTTGATGGAGCCCTGGTGGTGCAGGTACTGCAGCCACAACATTGTGAGTTCAATCCTGCCAGGCTCCAGGTTGACTCAGCCTTCCCTCCTTCTGTAGGTTGGTAAAATGAGTACCCAGCTTGTTGGGGGCAATTAGCTAAAAACACATTGTAAACCGCTTAGGGAGTGCTTTGCACTGACAAGTTGCAGAGAAATCTAACTGCTATTGCTATTTAAATAATTTTATCTAGTTTTATACTACTGATGTTTTAATATGGTATCTTATCCCGTAATGTTTTAACTTTGTTACTTCTTATTTTTAATTCATACACTTTGCTTGAATTCATGTGTGAGCCACCTTGGGTCCCATATGGGAGGAGGGTGAGATATAAATAAAATTAATGGATAATGATAGTGACAATAATTATAACACCTTCTGTACAACTGAATGTAGGCCTCAAGATAAACCAGATTCCTCACTCATAGTTTACATCACATCAAGTGGGCCTAGCTGCTCCTTTGGCCTGCCTCACCCTTGCTTCCTGTGCACCTAAGACAAGGAATTTGTAAACATTTACTTGTAGTTAATGACAGTTAACTATACCCTCTACATTGACAAACTAGAAATAACATCAACTGTGGTTAGTTTAAGCAATAGCAAGCTTCTAACTAAGGTGTCTGCCACTGGCTTGTGTACCCTGCTACAAATCGTGCTCGCTGTATTACAAAATGTATTTATTAGTGGACATTGCTGAAGAAATTTACAAGGGGGAAAAAAAGTAAAAGAACCTTAATTGTCATCTCTGCCATTTTTCTGCCCCAGTGGGGATGGAGAAAACAGAGGCCCATACCTCAGTGATGGCTTGATCCGCAGACTCCATCTTCTCATATGTGACAAAAGCACAGCTGGGAATGGGAAAAGAGAAGGGTTAGTATTCAGGTTAGTGATGCTCCCAGTGTGTTCAAGTGCTCTCTGGCAAAAGGCAGAATTCAGAAAAGTTACTTTTTGGACCATAAGAAACCCTGGGTAGGGTTACACAGACTACCAGAAGATAAAAACAGAAAACTGAAAGTAGCTCAAAATCTACTCCTGGTTTCAAAAAATGGGTTTCATTTTAATGTTAAACAATGTGTGAAGAGCTCTGCCAAAATACCATAAAGGCAACAGATCCTGCCTGATCTTGGAAGCTAAGCAGGGTCAGCCCTGATTGGTATTTGAATGGGAGAAAACCAATGAATACCAAGTGCCATAAGATATATTTCAGAAGACAGAAGCGGCAAAACCATATCTGAGTATTCCTTAGCTAAGAAAACCTATGAAATTCACAGGGACATTATAAGTTGACAGGCAACACGAAGGCACACAGAATCTATAGAGTTGGAAGAAACCCCAGGGGCCATCCAGTCCAACTCCCTGCTATGCAGGAACACCCATCAAAGCATTTCCAACAGATGGCCATCCAGCCTCTGCTTAAAAACCTCCAAAGAAGGAGACTCCACTACACTCCAAGGCAGCATATTCCACTGCCGGACAGCTCCTCTGACCGTCAGGAAGTTCTTCCTGAGGTTCAAGTGGAATCTTCTTTCCTGCAGCTTGAATCCATTGCTCCTTGCCCTAGTCTCTGGAGCGGTAGAGAACAAGCACGCTCCCTCCTCAACATGACATCCCTTCAAATATTTAAACATGGCTATCATGTCCCCTCTTAATCTTCTCTTCTGCAAATTAAACATATCCAGCTCCCTAAGGCATTCTTCATTGGGCATGGCTTCCAGACCCTTCACCATGTTGGTCACCCTCCTCTGGACACGTTCCAGCTTGTTGACATCCTTGTTGAACTGAGGTGCCTAGAACTGGACACAGTATTCCAAATGAGGCCTAACCAATGCAGAATAGAGTGGTACCATTACCTCCTTCGATCTAGACACCATACCCCTAGTGATGCAACCAAGAATCGCATTGGCTTTCTTAGCTGCCGCATCACACTGCTGACTCATGTTCAGCTTGTGATCTACCAAGACTCCTAGATCCTTTTCACACGTACTGCTATCCAGCCACACGTCCCCCATCCTATACTTGTGACTTTTATTTTTTCTGCCCAAGTGCAGGACCCTATATTTCTCTGTTGAAATTCATTTTGTTAGCTTTGGCTCAGCTCTCCAATCTGTCATACACACCCTGAGCAAATCAAGCCTGAACTCTTCCTGAAAAGCCAAAATGATTAGAGTGAGTCGGTTGTACTTTAAATATATCATGAGATGACACAGCTCATTAGAAAAGATGATAATCCTTGGTGAAGTGGAAGGAAGAAGGACATGAGGAAGGTGGATGAATTCAGTCCAAAAAGTCACAGCCCTGAGTCTGCAAGACCTGAGCCAGGCAGCTGAAGACAGATTGTTCTGGAAGTCTCCCAATCATAGGGTTGCCGTAAGTCAAAGCTGACCTGATAGCAATTAACAACTACAACAACAAAAATAATAGAGAATAAAGTAGAAGTAGTTTTATAGGATACTTGGTCCTCTTTATAATTGTTGGAAAAAAATAAACTACCACTTCCCAGTTGTTGGCAGGGCAGTGATAACAGAAAGATCCCTTAAAACTTCAAATATTGATACTGCCTTATTCTTTATCAATTTTGGACAGAGATTGCTGTCCATACAAGCTTGTGGTTGATGTGACTGCTGGCCAGGTAAATAAATCTGTTCCAGAAACAAATGTAAAACCCATAGACTAATAGGATAATGTTCTCAGGATGTGGTACTGTATTAGTCTTGCAGTGGCTCTGAGGGAAAGCAAGATGGCTGTCACCTCAGGTAGCAGATTTTGGGTAAGCTTAAAACTGGCCCTTTGGGAGAGCAGACAGATCTGCCCTCTGGAGCACAATCCACCAGTAGTTTCTGTGGTTTTGCACAGGTCTTATTTTATTCACTGTGGGCTGTACAGAAGCACTTCTTGGTGGATTTCTTGTCTTCGGCATAAAGGTGACCAGGGCCCAGCTTGCTTCCTTCCCAGTACTCACTTGCGGGGGTTGTCCATGGAGAGATCAATGATGTTCCCAAAGGCCGAGAAAGCGGTACGCAGCATGTTCTGATTCATGTCAGCCCCATACACATACACCGTATTGCCTTTGCGTGGGGCACGGTAGTCTGGGAAAGAATCTGACCCTGGATAGGGAATGGGAAAAAAAATATCTGAGAGATTAATTGTTATTCCTATCCCAAGAAGATCCCTTCAAGTCCAAATCAGTGCCAAGCCCCATTGAAATCTTACCCACTGTCTCAAGAAACCCAGACATAATGTTCCCACTGGAGCTCTCCCACTTATAAACTAGCAGTTTGGTTCATAAGTGTACTACGTGTGAATCCTTCAGAAAGTTGTGGACCATATTTCCCTGTACAAGCCTGCTAGAGCCCTAAGATCTGCAAAGAAAGGCTCTCTCTTGGTTCTGCCACCATCCCAGGCTCGCCTGGTAAGGATACAGGAGAAAGCCTTCTTGGTGGCTACTCCCGCGCTCTGGAATGCTCTTCTACGGGAAGCTCGGTTGGCCCCCTCCCTGCTCTCCTTTCGCCAGCAGGCAAAAACATTTCTCTTTAAGCAGGCTTTTATGTGAGCTGGGGAGCCTTCCATTTTTATAATTTTATGTGTTAACAATAATAACAACAACAATTCTTATTCTTATTCTTATTTCTATCCCACCTCTCCAGATGGATCGAGGCAGCGAACAACAATAATACATTAATTACATTAAAAACATTAAAAAACATACCCAATCCTCCCCACCCATCAACCCAGCTAAAACCAACCCCCTAAAACACACAACAATTAACAATTAATTAACTATTAAAAGAACAGCAAGACAATTGGTGGGAAGCGGTGGAAGTACTAGTCTTGGAAGGCCTGTCAGAAGAGATCAGTCTTGACTGCCTTTTTAAAGCAGCCAAGACTGGTAATATGCCGGGTCTCCTCCGGCAGGCCATTCCATAACTTGGGAGCGATAGAAGAAAAAGTCCTCTGGGTAACCACAGCCAACCTAGTTCTGACTGGCTGCAGTAAATTCCTCCCAGAGGACCTTAGTGTGCGGGGCGGATTGTATGGGAGAAGGTGATCCCACAGGTAGGCTGGCCCCAAGTTTAGTGTTTTTAATTGTTTTAAATGTTTTTAATGCTTTTAATTTATTTTTGGATGCCACCTCGGGTCTTATTTTGGGAAAGAAGGTGGCATACAAATATAATAAATATAAATAAAAATTTTATCATCATGTTAAACATGAAAAAATATTACAGTGCAGATATTTACAATGTAGATAACAAAACCTCTTTGACTACTGGCTATCAGAAAGACCATATTTCACATATAAGCTTGGGAAAGTTATTTCTTTGGACCATAGCACAGTTCCCCCTCCACATTTGCAGGTTTGACCTTCACAAATTTGATTATTTGTAAAGTGTACATGTGTGTTCCCCCACCTTCTCTTCCTCCTACAGCCTTGCATTAAACTGGACGTGGAGAAGGAAGGCAAGCACACCAAAGCAAAAGGCAAGGAAATGGGGAGGGCACATATGTATCTTCCTTCTCACTTCCGGAGCTCCCCTCTCCCACTCCTTTGCCTCTGGTCCCAGCACTGAGCATGTGCAATGAAGCAAAAGGCAAGAGAATGGGAGGGCGAAGCCCCAGAAGGGAATGGGAGAGGATCATGGGGGGGGGAGTTATTCATGATTTTTCCACTTCTGTGAGGGTTCTGCACCTCGAACCCTCACAAAGTAGATGGACCACTGTAGTTTAAAACATAAATCTTCCAAGCTCTGCGTATAAGCTTGTCCAGGCTGCAAGATCTTTGGAGAGGCTTTTATTTTGCTTCTATTACCTGAGAGACATGTCTGGTCTGGGTATGAGAGAAGACCTTCTCAGAAGCTGATCCCAAGCTCTTGAGATGCTCTACAAATGAAGGCAGGGTTGGCTCCTACTCTGCTATCATTCTATTGGCACGTAAAATCTCTTAATTTTTGATGGGGGGAGCAATTTGGCAATTGATTAAGGACTAAATTTGTTACCAGCTGGGTGCTGTACTTTTCTTAGTTACAGATTTTTAATCCTTGCTTTCATTTTTGCTTTTAATTAATAGTTGATCTTGTTTTGTGTTTCACTTGCATTCTTCACTTGCTTAATACCACTGTCAGCCACCTTGAGATGTAGTTTTGAGAAAAAGGCAGGATATAAATCCATTGAACAAACAAACAAGTGAAATCTCCCAAAACTGACTTCATCCTCTCTACAAAGTCAGAAGGCTTACCTTGGCTACTCAGGATATGGGGCCCTGAGATATAGGGGGTGACTGAAATATTTTAATAAGTAAATATGCAAATATGTAAGTAAGTAAAATAAATATGCAATTAGGACATGATTCTCACTGGGAAGCCAAACTTCAGTTCTATCTGAGAAACTCTATCTATGCCTGCACTGCCCCTCTATAGAAGCCCCAAGAATTTCTTACGGCGAAAGCTGCCCTCTCGGTCCCGGTCCCGGTCTCGATCCCGCTCTCGGTCTCGGTCCCGATCCCTGTCTCGATCTCGATCTCTGTCCCAGTCCCGGTCTCTGTCTCTATCTCGGTCAGAGTCCCGATCTCGGTCTCTCTCCCGGTCCCGATCTCTACTCCTGTCCCGGCTGCGATCCCGGTCATAGTCCCACTCATAACCACGTAGGCTTTCGCTCCGGTCGGAGTCCTTGTCTGGATCCCTGCTCCCATCTGAATCCTTCTCTTGATCCCGGAGGCGATCACTGGAGCTCACAAAGCTGGACAAAGAAGATGGCAGGAAGAAGATGGGATTTCTGGGGACCATAGCACAGGAGGAAAGGTGTCTTGGCTGTGCTGCACAAAGATATGATGGAACTACCGCCTAAATCCATGGTTGCAGTGTAAGGATGGCTGCTCAGGAAAAATGTAACTTGTTGGCCTGGTAGGGTAACAAGGATGATTAGCAGTGGCAGCAGCCAGATCAAGAAACAGTGACACAGTTGCCACAATGTTATACCACTCATATAGGTACTTCTAAGCCCAAAAGGGAGTACATGTTGCATAGTGTGACCTTTCTTGACTCCCATCAACTTGTGGGTGAAATTTTAAAAACCATTTCAATTACCACTAGAAAGGTAAATCTTCGCTTATTTCATGTTCACATGCAAGAATGGATAATTTCCAAAGACCTCTTCCCATGAGGTGTGATAATGAGAATTTGGGAGGATTTTTCATGATTTTTTTTTCTTTTGGTTTGTATTTGGGGACTTTCTGGCCAGAAAAAAAGACCCCATTTTCTGCATAAAAAGCAATGGGTTTCTTCTCATGAGCCCAAAGTTTGTCATGCAAGTGAATTTATTTAGGTAAAAAAGTTCCTAAACATGAAAAAAAAATTATTAGAGTTGACATTTCTCAATGTCAATTTCCCAATGTGTTGAGACCCTTTCTCATCAAAGATAAGAAAATTTGCAAGTATTCTTTACATACCTCATGGGCCCCAGAACTAATCTGCAAATTACCTCAGTTAATAATATAGCTGACACTGCCTGTCCTGTCTGCATTTAATTTTCTTCTGACTTCAGCAGGAAGTCCCCTGCATTATGTATAATTTTGCACCTCTTGATCTATCTGTTTTTATACATGCGGAGTTATACACAGACACAAGCCTAGACCTTAGTATAACACTTGTCACAAAGGAATCCACAAAAGTTTATCACATAATACATTTGTTTGTATAAAGGGTTTCACAAAACTCTCTGTTGTTTCTAAAATTGTGTAACTTTCACAGTATAGCACAGAAGCTCACCAAGTCAGTGGAAGAACCCACAAACGCAGCAATAATCAATATTTCACTCTAAATCAGTTCAAGGATAAATTGATGTTATACAGTTGTCCCTCCACATTTGCTGGGGTTGGGAGTGCAGGACCCCTATGGAAGTGGAAAAACTATAAATAACTCCAGCCCCCGCCCCCTGCAAACATATTTAATACACAAAAAAGTGTGATCTGTATATTCAGCCCACTGTGGATGCCTTCCAAGTTTCGGGTTTCCTTTGAAAGGCAGAAGCAGGCGGCTGGTGGGGCTTGCTGCTGCCTCCACTGCTGCCCTACGCCATTTTTAATAGGGACTTACAAGCTGCAGTCTCTCAGGCTCATGAGGCTTGCAGTTCCTATTAAAAATGGGATAGGGCAGCAGCAGAGACAGCAGCAAATAATCTGTGAATGATCAAATACACAAAATTGAAACTTGCAAATGTGGAGGGCCAACTGTATTTCATAAGGACACAAATATTGCACCTTTTCACACTACACAATTATGACACTGATTCATAGAATCACAGTATCACAGAACTGGAAGATACATTGAGTCCAATTCCTTGCCTTGCATTAGCCATTGAGTCCAGCTCCTTGCCTTCCAGGAACACACCATCAAAGCACTCCCAAAAGATGGTCATCCAGCCTCTGTTTAAAAGCCTCCAAAGAAGGAGACTCCATCACACTCCAAGGCAGCATATTCCACTGTTGAACAGCTCTTACTATCAAAAAGTTCTTCCTAATGTTTAGGTGAAATCTCTTTCCCTTTAGTTTGAAGCCGTTGCTTCTTGTCCTAGTCTCTGAAGCAGCAGAAAGCAAGCTTGCTCCATCTTGCATATGGCATCCTTTTAAATATTTAAACATGGCTATCATGTTGCCTTCTCTATTCCAGGCTAAACATACTCATATCTCTAAGTTGATTCTCATAAGGCACGGTTTCCAGGCCTTTTACTGTTTCGGTCACCCTCCTCTGGACACATTCCGGTTTGTTAATATCCTTCTTGAATTGTATTGCCCAGAAATGGACACAGTGTTCCAGCTGAAGTCTGACCAAAACAGAATAGAGTTGTACTATTATTTCCTTTGATCTTAGACACTATACCCCTATTGACGCAACCTGGAATCACATTGGTTTCTTTAGCTGCCACTTTCCACTTTAACTGTCATGGTTTCATCCCACGGAACTTGGGAGTTTGTAGTTTGGTGAGGCACTAAAGCTCTCTGGCAGAGAATTCTAAAACACTTCATATAAATACAGATCCCAGGATTTCTTATGATGGAACCATGGCAGTTTAAGTGGTATCAGAGTGCTTTGATTGTGCAATGTGAAAAGGCATTTGGTCATGAAATAGTGACTGCCATCACATCTCACTGCAAAATGAGTAAATCCTCCAGCTGTTGTTTACAAGACTCTTCTGGAATGTGGCAAGACTTTACTTTTCAATGCATTATTTTTATTTTATAATTGGAACCAACCTTTCATAGAGAGATTTCCTCTGGGGGCGCCGTGCCTGAAACAAAAAAATTGAAAAGATAGAAAAATAAAGTAGTGACTGAACTATTCGTGGTGAGAACACCCTCGTCCTCACTTTTCCCTTAAACTGCCCAAATTTTATGACAGCCATCCTTAATCACATGCCCCCCCCCGATATTTTGCACCACACATTTAATTATTTCAGATTGTACAAACTAGAATGATGGGAACTGTAGTTCAATGCATCTATAGTCCAACACAATTTGAGGAAAAACTATCCTACAGAAGAGGGTTTCTCGGCCTATGTTCCCTGGATCCCAAGGAGTCTGTGAGAGGTCACTAGTAGTTCCATGAGAGATTTATACATTTTTTGAGCTGTAGATATAATAACATTTATTCACGGGTTGCCCTAAGACCTGAAAATTATTTCAAGAGTTCTTCCACAGTAAAAAGGCTGGGAAAACTCACATTTTATAGCAGTCTTTCTTCACTGTCATTTGCAAAATTTCATATTATATATTGTACATAGAGCTAGCTTGCCAGCTTGTAATACACAAAGTATCTGTGTCTCTCCATTCATTCCCTAGCATCCATTCCCTCAGCTATTCTCCCTGGCATTTAACCCATGCTGCTTTTCTAGAAACCTGTGGGTTGTTTTTCAGTTACAACCCACAATGCACTTGTACAGTGCAGTCTTCCCACAATGCACTGCAGTCTACATCCATAATGCTCTCTGGCTAGCCTATCCTGAGATGAAAAAGCTCCATACCAGCACTAACAGTTCTCCCCAGCCTATTCTCATGTGGAAAGTGTAGACATGTTGCTTTCTTGACTACAGTTCCCAGAACCACTAGCCAGATTGGCTAATGGCCGTATTGGCTGACAGATGCCAAGTGTGACTATGAAAAGGAAAAAAAGCACAGTTGGCCCTCTGCATCCATGGGTTTTGCATCCATGGAATCAGTCAACCATGGCTTGAAAATATTTAGGGGGAAAAAAACTCGAAAAGCAAACCTTGATTTTGCTGCATGCCAAGCACTACAGTGATGTGTAGGCATACTCTTGTGTAGCCTCCCACCATTTCCTCAGCTCTCTCTGGCACTTGTTTTGAGTTGTTTGCCATTTAATATATGAGCCACTATTTGACTACACCATTTTATATAATGGGACCTAAGCATACACAGATTTTGGTATCCATGGGTGGTCCTGGAACCAAACCCCAGCAGATTCCAAAAGCCCACTGTAATTCTTCCAGACATTGTATATATATGTGCAAGGATAATCAGCAGTCTGCAGAAGGTGGGCCAAACTCCATAAAAGAATCAGACACCATATACCAGTTGTCTCAACCTTTAGCCTTCCAGATGTCTTGGATTTCAGCTCTCAGAAATCCTAGCTATTGGCCATGCTAGGTGGGGCTTCTGGAATCTGAAGTCCAAACTGTCTAGAAGACTACACAGTGAGAACCACAACCGTTCAGCACAACCACGGAATGGAAAAACACACTTATCTGTCTTTGCTCCAACCCACCAGCCCTTCCTTCCCTATCCAGAACCTCAAATTCAAGGTACCTCTTGGGAATCATCGTCTGCTGAGATGCTGCGTTGAAATGGCTGGAAAGTTGGGGCTGGTCCTTCTCAGGATCCTAAAGACACACAAGAGGTTAAGAGTGTGCTGGACATGAATCAACCCTTTTATATCAGATCATCTTGTCATGCCACCACCCACCCCTTCTTACTTTTAGCTTCCCCTCCAGAGTACGAGAGCGCTTGAATCCTGAGTTCTTGTTCTCCGCTTTAATAGCACTGATGGCCCCTGTTTTCACCAGCATTTTGGCTTGCTCCGTAGCTGTTGCTGTATCCACAATGGGCTGGTCTGAGATGGCTGAAAAACAAGAAAAGACCAGTATTCAGGAGGATTTCAATACTACAGGTTGAGTATCCCTTATCCGAAAATCCAAAATGTTCCAAAATTTGAAACTTTTGAAAAGTGGAACCCAGTCTTTCTCTTGTAGAGAACATGACGAAATTACAGAGGCCTGCTTGGGAAAACTTGTGCACATGTGCTGCCTGCAAAGTCTCTCAGCTAGCTTGGCATCTTCCCCAGTGTGTGTGTGTGTGAAATCCCAAGTGAACCTCCATAATTCCCTCATCTTCCCTACAGGAAGAAGACAAGAACTGATGTAAGGATGGTATACAAGTACAGTCAGCCCTCCGCATTTGCAGGTTTCACTTGTGGGGAATTGATTATTCACAGATTATTTGCTGTCACCTCTGCTACCTCCCTGTCATTTTCAATAGGGACTGCAAGCCTCGTGAGACTGAGAAACTGTGAACGAGGCTAGTAAGACCCTATTAAAAATGGTGTGGGGCAGCAGGGGAGCTGGCAGTAAGCCCCACCACCCACCCACTGCTGTCTTATGAAAGAATCCTGATGCCTCAAAGGAAACCACAGTGGGTTGAACATGGTGAGCATACTGTTTTTGTGTATCAAATATGGTTTGGGAGGGCCTAGAGTTATTCATGTTCTTTTCACTTTCACAGGGATCCTCTGCCCCTAACCCTAGCGAACATGGAGGGATGACTGTAATCCAAAAGAAAGGACAGTATACAGGTAATCCAAAATCCAAAACAATTCAAAATCCAAAATTTCTCTGGTCCTAAGCATTTTGGATAAGGGACACTCAACCTTGTATCATACACTGTTCCGTCCCATCCTCTTCTTTCACAAAGGCCTAACTTACAGCGTTTAATTCCTCCCTGGCTGGTTTGGCTGGTTGAACTCTGTTGCTTCTTTAAGGCCATCAGGGCCTTTTTCTAGGGGGAAAGAAAGGAAAGAGAAAAGGTTAACAACAGATATTCCTCCAGGCTATCCAGAGGACCATACTCTCCCATACAAATTTGCTCAGGGTCTAAGGGTGCTTCTTTTCGTCCCACTGCTTTCAGGAGCACATTTGGTGATGGCCTTCTTGGTGGTTGCTTCCAAGCTGCATGGAACTCCTAAGGGACATCAGGCTTTCCTTTTCCTCCCAACTGGTCTTCTGCTAGCAAGTAAAAACCTTTTGATTTACATGAGCTGTTGACACCTGACTGGCTACTGAGGAGGTGGCTTTTAACTTGTGGAAGCTCTGCTCTTTTACTGATGCCTTTAAATAACTTTTTAATTTAATTGTGTTTCAATATGGTAATTGTTTAATTCTGCTCTAATAATCTGGCAGAGTTTTTTTCTATGTTTCTGACCTTGTTGTGAGTCACCTTTGAAAGTCCTCACTTTCAAAGAAAAACAGTATATAAATCAAATAAACAAACAATAACCTACCTTTCTTCCCAATCTCTCTTTTACTACACAATTTCCTTTTCTAGCTTGTCAAGATCTAAAAAAAGGTCCTGAAATCTCCCACTAAAAAAAGATCACAAGGCTATGAGGAACCTTTGCTTTAAGCCTTAGCCTAGAAGATTTTTTTCTCAATCTTAAAATTGCCAGATTTTACTGGATTACAACTCTCAGTCATGGGCCATGTTGGCTGGGATGATGAGAGCTGGAATCCAACAATATCTTGGAGGAACTCTGGCATCTGCCTGTACCACAAGAAAGCTTTGACTGCAAAATTTCAAGAGCAACAACACAGTCCCCATGCGGTTTGCATGGGAGGGTTCCAATGTACCTCCTGAAAAACCCAACAGATTATTATGTTTTGGCAGCTGTCTTGGGCCTTACTCTGAGAGAAAGGTGGCATAAAAATACAATACATAAATAATTACTATTACAGCACAATAAGAAAAAAGAAAAATTATATATTTAAGCCACAAAAACCAAACACACAAGTATAGGATGAGGATATACGGTGCGGCAGTATTACACACAAAAAGGACCTTAAGATTATTGTTAAATATAAGCCAAACATAAGTCAACAGTGTGAAACTGCAAGGCAAAGGCTATTTTAGCCAGCATTAGTAGTAGCATGAAGAGCCAACATAGGGTAGTGGTTTGGACTAGAACCCTGGAGACCAGGATTCGATTCCATGCTCCACCATGGAAACCCACCTGGTGACCTTGGTTGAATCACACACTATCAGCCCCAGAAAACCCCGTGATAGGTTTCCCTTAGGGTCACCATAAGTGGTAAGTGACTTGAAGGTAGTAACAACAATAGAAGCATAGCTTCCAAGTCAAGGGAAATAATAGTCCCGCTTATTCTGTGTTGGTCGGGCCTCATTTAGAGTACTGCGTTCAGTTCTGGGCAGACCAGTTGGAGCAGGTTCAGAGAATGGGAACAAGGGTAATAGATGTAAGGAGAACAAAACATATGAGGAAAGGCTGAAGAGCCAGGCATGTTCAGAGAAGACTAAGGGGTGAAATGATAGCACTCTTTAAATACTTCAAAAGTTCTCACACAGAGAAGGGAGCAGGCCTGTTTTCTGGTACCCTAGAGGAAACAATCAGGTCTAATGGTTTTAAATTACAGGAGGGTAGACTTCAATTGAACATTAGAAAGAACGTCTTGACAGTAAGAGCAATTCAACAATGGAACCAATTGCCTAGAGAGGTGGTGGGGTCTCCTTCACTGTGTTACCCTACCCTACAGCCCCCATCTTGCAGGAAGTCCTTTTTCATACGACTGGAAATACCTGAATTGAAGGCACACTGACCGGAAGAGGTCAAGCTGACCTGAGACATAGTAAGTTCAAAGAGGATCAGATGGAAAACCCTGGCCATAAAAGGGGTTCATGTTAATCTCTTCACTGAGTTCAGATTTTTGCACTTCCAAATGGGCCCAGATATGATAATTGGAGACCATCCTTTTTGATCTCATCCAATGGAGACCTTTCCTACACCCCCTACCAGTCCTAATTTCAAGCGGTTATCACAGTTCCCATAAATTTTGTCACTCTAGTGTCAAAGCAATCACTTATTCTAGATCCCTTTGTCAGTCCTGTGAGAAAGTTTTAAGGCTTTGCCAGAAAACTTCTTCAGGACAGGAAAAAGGGTATATAAACCCTAACTTTGGCCCCAGCAACTTGTAGCATTTCAGGTGTAATATGTGGCTCCCAGACCGCTGTTCATCCGTGCTACCCTCAGATGCTGTCTGAGCCTCTCTGCTTCATCCTTCTTCTCCAGGATTGGTAACTATCACCCTCTTCTCCCAATTTCTCTATCCAACCTTTCACGCCTTATTTTCTGATAGCCTTGCATGGTTCTTAGAGTGTCTGATCTCCTGTGTGTTTGCTGATTCCAAATAAAATATTTTGTTTATTTTTAACTGGAGGCTCTCCACAGTTAGTACTGATATAAATAGGTGAAAAGATTCTGCCATTACCCTCTTCTCACAGGCCTTCTTTGAACTATAGTTTCCCCATTTCTGCAATTGCCAGCAAATCCTAATGAGATGCTGGCAATTGCGGGTGGACCTCACCATCCATCAACTTTTGGGGTAACTGGACATCTTCAAAAAGAAGCTAGACAGCTACCTTTTGGGGATATTTTAGGTGGAGATCTTGCACTGAGCAAGGGGTTGGACTTGATGGCCCAGGAGGCCTCTTCCAAGTCTATGATTGCAAGTTGCCATTCATGCCTTAGATTTCTGCCAGTCAGAGCTGACAAGAATGGACTAGATTGGCTGGTCGACTAACTAGGTAGAAGGACCATTTCCTGTGCTCCATTCGACCCTTTCATTTGGCTCAGCCTGAGTGGGGCAACGTCCACCCTCAGTGCTCACAACCTCTGACCTTTTTCTTTAGTTTGGCAAATTTCTTCTGTAGAGCTTCTTCTTCTTCCGTCAGTCCCGGGGGTAAAACAATCATGGTTGCTCAGCAAAGTCAGCACCTGGTATGGGAAGAAAAGAAAAATGACTCAGGTTAAGCCCATGGCTGCTGTTCGGTGAGCAACCTGTGGTAATACAGGGACTTGTAGCCCACCGTAGGGGTAGGGAAGACCCATGGGTCCAATCTTCGCACAGAAGCATGAGAAGCCAACTTCCAGCTGACCTTCACTAGTAGACAAAGAGGTTAGCCATGTTAGTCTGTTCTAACATAGAAAGACATAAAGAAATCCAGTAATGCCTGGAGACCAACTGGGAAGAAAAACATCTGATGAAATGGACTGAATTCACAAATGCTTATGCTGGAAATGTGTTCACCAAGTTACTCTCAAAGATGCTGTTGGATTTATTGTTGGAAGCCACCTGGGGTCCCATTCTGGGAGAAAGGCGGCATATAGAATCATAGAAATGTCGAGTTGGAAGAGACCCCAGGGGCCATCCAGTCCAACCCCCTGCCACGCAGGAACATCCTCAAAGCACTCCTGACAGATGGCCATCCATTTAATATAATAAATAAATAAACAAACAAATCCTTTATGTTTTTTTTCTAGGAAAAGTATTGGACCTCTGGTTGGAGGAGGATCTCACCTGTTTTTGTAAATGGTTGAAGACTTTACTCTTTGACTCACCATCTTAAGCCACTGAGTTGTGTTTAAGGTGCTGAGATGGGTAGTGACTGGTAGGGTGTTGGAGATTTCATTCCATGTATTGTTGTGGTGTTCTGTTTTATGGTCTTTGTCCCTGATTGTGTATGTTGATGTTGCGCTCTTTGGTGTAAAGGGCGTTATAAATAAATGTTGTTGTTGTTGTTGTTGTTATTATCTTTGCCTTCTTCACGGTATGGTATAAATGCCATCCTTCATTTGCGGTCTGTTCCTTTGTTGTACTTTAATGTACTTTATTAGTATCTATTTGGAGAACATTAGATGTACAGTAGCCCCTCCACATTTGCGAGGGTTAGGGGCGCAGAACCCTCACAAAAGCGGGAAAATGGAGAATAACTCCCTGCTAATGTGATTCCCTTCCAGAGTTCCTCCATTACATTCCTTTGCCTCTGGCCCCGGTGTTGGGGCAGGAGGCGAAAAAGACATAGTGAGGGAATTACTGATAGTTTCCCCTCAAAGAGAGCAGAGCGGAGTTCTCGAGTTTCTGGTGGTCATCTTGAAGAGGAAGGAGTAGGAGCAAACAGGTACCTGACCAATCAGCAGCCATTACACTACAGGACAACACAGCTACCTGGCAGAGAGGATATGCTTCCATCATTGGGGGGGTCACTCACCCAAAAGAAAAAAAATGGCCACTTTAAATACAAGCCTTGCAAGCCTGGGGTGAGGAACGCAAAGGAATGAGAGGGGAAAATGGGAGGGGAGGCAAGGATGTGCCTCACAAATAATCAAATTTGTGAAGGTCAAACCTGAGAATGTGGAGGAAGGACTGTATTACTGTATATACCGGTAATCAAGTCAATAAATATAGTTCTTTTTTACATTTTTAAATTTTATATGTCTTTTAATATTTTAATTGTTTTATGCTTGTAATGCTTTTTAACTTTTCGGAAGCCGTCTTGAGTCTCATCTTGGGAGAAAGAGTGGCATGGAAATTCAATAAATGAACAAACAAACATTTTAGTCCAAAACTGACCACACAAACCTGGGTCAACTTATCCACAGGTCAATGTAATGTACTGTATTTTAACTCTTATCCAAAAAAGAACCATCCCCTTCTCTGAGTAGAGTGGCGAAAGACAAGAGCTTAGACCATCCCAAGGGAACTTAAAAGAAGCATTGATCCCATCTACTCTCTCTGCCATAGCACCTCTTCTAGCCTTTCTGAATGCCTCAGCAGAAATATTTTGCCCGGAAGCCATGCCCTGTGAGGATAGACTTAGAGAGCTGGGGATGTTTAGACTGCAGAAGAGAAGGTTAAGAGGGGACATGATAGCCATGTTTAAATATTTGATGAGATGCCATGTAGTGGAAGGAGAGGGCTTGTTTTCTGCTGCTCCAGAGACCAGGACAAGGAGCAATGGATTCAAGCTGCAGGAAAGGAGAGTCCACCTGAACCTCAGGAAGAACCTCCTGACAGTCAGGGCTGTCCGGCAGTGGAATATGCTGCCTCGGAGTGTGGTGGAGGCTCCTTCCTTGGAGGTTTTTAAGCAGAGGCTGGATGGCCATCTGTCAGGAGTGCTTTGAGGGTGTTCCTGCATGACAAGGGGTTGGACTAGATGGCCCCTGGGGTCTCTTGCAACTCTACATTTCTATGATTCTATGATTCTATGCTTTCCCTCAAAGGAGCATGAAGAAATCAAAGAGAGTTTGTGCTTCTTTGAGATTCTCCTGGAGCAAACTAAGCTCTAGCCTTTTGTCACTCTATTCAGAGAAGAGGATGGTTCAATTTTCGATAAGAGTTAATACTGTACCTTAACTTTCATCACAGAAGAAACAATCTCCTCTCTGAGCAGAGTAGTGAAAGGCCTTTCTGAACGCCTGGGTGGGAAAATGGCGGCAGCCAAGGGTGGCTGGCCCCTGAGGCAGTACTGCCACTTTCTCCTTTCTGCAGAATAACTTATCCACAGCTCATATCAAAATCCATAATTTTGGCCCCCAAACCTGCCCTTGACTTACACATGCTGTTGACTTATGCATGAGTATCTACGGTAGCTTGTTGCAAAAAGAATGGAGCAGGTTAGCTTGTTGCAGAAACGAAGGAAAAGCATCTTGTGGTAACTTAAAGCAGAGCTTTCCAAACTTTTCATGTTGGTGACACACTTTTTAGACACGCCTCATTTTGTGACACAATAGTTTCAGTTTTACTAGCAAACTGGAGGTTAAACTAACCCCTTATAACAGATACAGACACACACATAAATTGTAATGACAAAATATATGAGAACACAACATATCTCATGAAAACCTTTCATATAGTTTTAAAAATATATGATTTATAAATAATAACATACATTGTAGGTGACACACCTACACATTTCAGGCGACACACTAATGTGTTCCAGCACACCGACTGGAAAACCCTGACTTAAAAGACTGACAAGTCTTATTTTTATTCTGTCACCAAAGGTTTCTAACTCCCAGTTTTTAAACAACAGTAACAACAATATGACTTGCCAACTCACTTCCCAATTTATATTGCCAAAATGATTCCTCTTTGTAGACAACCATAAATGGATTATTATATAAAAGGACAAGGTATCTCAATTAATTTGCAGTATCAAAAAACATCTTCTTGAAGCTCAGAATTCTTTCGTTTCAGTCGTTCATCTCATGTTTCTAATAAAGACCATGGGCCTGAAGGTATCTGGATAAATCCACAAAGACTTATCTAGATGTCTATCCTTCATACAAAATAGGTTTCTCAACTTGTTTTGGATTATGAACATTAAGGATACCAATGAACAGTAAGAAAACAAAAATAATGACCAAAGATAATTTACGCAGCCTGAAAGTGCCTAAAAAAGAGAGAGGCTGTGCTGTTTTGTTAATAGTTAATTGATGGACTGTTAATTGTTGTGTTTTAAGGGGTTGCTTTAGGTGGGTTGGTGGGTGGGGAGGATTGAGTATGTTTTTAATGTCTTTTAATGTATTTCATGTTGTTCACCGCCTCGATCCATGTGGAGAGGCGGGATAGAAATAATTATTATTATTATTATTATTATTATTATTAATTATTATTAGAACAGTCAAAGCTGTTCTTTACCTTGGTTCAGTCATTAATCAAAATGGAGACTGTAGTCAAGAAACCAGAAGAAAGCTAAGACTTAGAAGGGCAACAATGAAGGAATTGGGTAAGATGTATCACTGAAAACTAAAGTCAGCATGATCTGTGCCGTTGTATTTCTGATTTTTATGCATGGTTGTGAAAGCTGGGCAGTGAAGAAACCTGACAGGAAGAAAATCAATTTGTTTGAAATGTGGTGGTGGAGAAGAGTTCTGCAGGTACCATGGACTGCTTAAAAAGACAAATGAATTGGGTCCCAGAGCAAATCAAGTCTGAACTATCCCTGGAAGCCAGAATGACTAAACTGAGACTATCATACTTTGGATATGTCATGAGAAGACACGATTCATTAGAAAACACAACAATGCTTGGTAAGATGGAAGGCAGTAGGAAAAGAGGAAGAGTGCATTACAGGTGCACAAACAGAGAGCCAGCCTGGTGAAGTCGGTCCTTGGATTGTAATCTTGGAGACCAGGGTTCGAGTCCCTGACTGGCCATAGAAACCCACTGAGTCACTCTGGGCATGTCACATACTCTCAGCCCCAGAAAACTCCATGATAGTTTCACCTCAGGGTCCCCATAACTCAAAATTACTTGGCACACAATAATAACATTCAGTCAAGGAAGCCACTGCCCTCAGTTTCTAGGACCTGAGCAGGGCCCAAGACCTCTCATTCATTGTCGTTGTTGCCGTGTGCCTTCAAGTCATTTCCAACATACGGCAATCCTCTGACGGGGTCTTCTGGTCACCCAGTGGGTTTCTATGGCCGAGCGGGGAATTGATTTCTGAACTCGAGTCGTAGTCCAAACACTCAAACCATTACCCGACACTAACAACATTTCCGCACTAGCTTGTTATAGCGCGATGATTCCACTTGCAACACTTGGCCCCTCCCGAAACTGCAAACCCCAGGAGGTTGCAAGTGGAATCATAGTGCTATAACAGGCTAGTGCGGAAATGGCGTAACTCTCTTCTCATTCATAGGGCCACCATAAGTCAAATAAGTGTGCGTGTCTGTCGACTTACGGCAACCCCAAGAATTTCACAGGGTTTTCTTAGGGCCTTTCCACCCTCCACTGCTACAGTGCTATTTTTCCTCTTTCATCATCCTGTGGAATTCTGGGGTTTGTAGTTTCCTGAGGCCAAAGAGCTCTCTGGCTGAGAATTCTAAATGTCTCTCCCTAAACTGCAAACCCCAGGATTCCATAGGATGCTGAAGGTGGAATAACAGCACTATAACAGTGTGGTGTGGAAATAGCCTCGGAGTTGGAAGGGACTGCAAGGGCCATGAAGCCCACACCCCCTGCTGTGCTGTGCAACTAAAATACTCCTGAAAAATGAGGTCCAGCCCCTTTTCAAGACCTCTAAAGAAAGGACAGTCTGCTTAAGTAGTGACAGGTAGGTAACATCCATGTCACAAAGTTTGCTCTGCAGGCAAAGTTCTTTATTTTGAAGCTATTTCTGCACTACACTGTTATAGTGCTATGATTCCACTTTCATAGAATCGTAGAGTTGGAAGAGACACCAGAGGTCATTGAGTCCAACCCCCTGCCATGCAGGAACACCCTCAAAGCACTCCCGACAGATAGCCATCCAGCCTCTGCTTAAAAACCTCCAAGGAAGGAGACTCCACTACACTACATGGAGGCAGCAGATTCCACTGCCGGACAGCCCTGACTGTCAGGAAGCTCTTCCTGAGGTTCAGGTGGAATCTCCCTTCCTGCAGCTTGAATCCATTGCTTCTTGTCCTGGTCTCTGGAGCAGCAGAAAACAAGCCCTCTCCCTCCTCTACATGGCATCCCATCAAATATTTAATCATGGCTATCATGTCCCCTCTTAACCTTCTCTTCTGCAGGCTAAACATACCCAGCTCTCTAAGTCTATCCTCATAGGGCATGGCTTCCAGACCTGTCACCATTTCAACATCCTCTGGGATCCTGGGGTTTGCAGTTTAGGGAGGGGCCTTTAGAATTCTCAGCCAGAGAGCAATTTGGCCTCAATAGACTACAAACACCAGAATTCCACAGGATGTTGAAAGTGGAATAATAGCACTATAACAGTGGCCATTTCCACACTACAGTGTTATAGTGCTATTATTCTACTTTCAACCTCCTGTGGAATCCTGGGGTTTGCAGTTTGGGGAGGGGTGTTTAGAATACTCAGACAGGGAGCCCTTTGGCCTCAGGAAATTACAAACCCCAGAATTCCACAGGAGGTTGAAAGTGGAATAATAGCACCGTAACAGTGCAGTGTGGAAAGGCCCTCAGCTACTACTCCGGAGAGGGAAGGCCCCCAGCGTTAGGGCCCGTCCACACTCCATAGCACTATCGTAGCGCTATAACAGCGCAGTGCGGAAATGATCCTAGGCAAGGAATGCTCAGAGGCGGTGTTGCCCCTTCCTTCCTCTGAAAGGCAGCCTCCCACAAACGCTTGCAGGCTCTCACCATCGAAGGACTAACAGGGCCGAGCCCAGCTTCCAAGATCAGCCCGGATCTGGTGTCTCAGGGTATTTAGGGATACACATGGAGGAAGACCTGATGGCAATTAAGAACTCATAGTACCCCATAAAATCCATCTGGCGATGCAGTGACACTCCTGCCACCATCGCCCCACGCTGGACCATGGCCAGTCATTCCCAGGATACAGCCCATACTGCAGACATGGCACTGCACACACTGCATGCTGATTGACGGGCATGAATAATTTTTTTTCTCCCCACTTACCGCCAGTCGCTTCTGCTTTATGTCCTCTTGCTCCCGCCTGGTTCCTCCTTCCCAGAACAATTAGGGAGGGGGAGGAGGAGGAGGGAAAGCAGGCGGACGTTCTTATATTTGCATAAGCTGCCCAGCAACGCTCAACCTTTGCGGAATTAAACAGAGCGGACGGAAAGGACAGAATCAGGGGGGCGCGGTCTTGATTTGCATACTAGCCGTTCATTGGCTGAATTGTGTAACACGGCGGGGGTGTTCGAAGCCTGGCGAGAATCAGATACCAAGAACGAACCGCTCATTGGCTCGAACTAGGCTAGGCTGGAACCGAAGAAAGGGGGAGCGGTTTTTTATTTGCATATCGCACTGCTATTGGTCAACTGATGTTTCGTCACGCATACGCAAAACGTTCGATTTCCCCCCTCCTGCCACCTTCTTCCGCCCTTATTATAATTGTCCAATCGCCTGTCGATTCGGCGTTTACGTCCGCCTTGCCCTGATAGGCGGCTGGAGTTATTTCCGCCCGGCCGAGCGAGGCGTATCTTTACTGCTCCCTTTTGTTTGTTTCGCTTCGATGCGACGGGAGCTTCCGCCCTTAAGCGTGTTACCTTCCGGTTTGGAGGAAGTCCGCTTCCGGGCGATCCGTGGCAGCTGAGATGGAGCTGGAGAGAATAGGTAAGAACGGAGCCTTTAAGAGACAGAGGGCCATTTCCGCACTAGGCTGTTATAGCGCGATGGTTCCGCTTTCAACCTCCTCTGGAATCCTGGGGTTTGCAGTTTCGGGAGGGGCCGGTAGGCCCCTCCCGAAACTGCAAACCCCAGGATTCCAGAGGAGTTTGAAAGCGGAACCATCGCGCTATAACAGCCTAGTGCGGAAATGGCCAGAGAGCTCGTCGTTTGGCTGGAGCTAGAGCCGTGCTTTCCTATTGTAAATAGTTTTAACACTGCCAGCCTTCTGAAACTTCTCTGTCCCCAGTCTTAGCAACTGATATTGATAATAATGACAAGTCATTCCTATTAGTCATTTATAATTTTATTTAGAATAACCTGCCTTTCAGTTAAAATCTCCCTAATGAGAGGAAGAAACATGACACAGTAAGGCCATAGGCTGGCAAAACAGCAAAATTCCCTGTGGTGACTGTTTCCCAATACAGTTATTATCATCTGTGACAGCAACAAATATTATATTCCTGCCATACTAGGTTGCTTGTTAATATTATTTTGCAACATATACAATATTTTATTATATAGTACGATGTCTAGTGCCTAGAGCTCTGTTTCCTAACAAATTTGCCAACTTGTGAATATTGTTTTCAGGTTTTTTATGATGTTATATGCTTTTCATGTTTTTAATTGTTTTAAATGTTTTTATATTTTAAATATTGTTGGGAGCCACCTTGGATCCCGTTCCCGGGATAATACATAAAATACATAATACATGATACATAAATACAAAATACGTAATACAAAATACATAATACATAAAAATAAATAAATACATCAAATTAATAATAATAAAGTTTATTTATATCCCGCCTCTCCCAATGGATCAAGGCAGCATTACAACAGTATATAAATACATTAAAAACACTAAAATGTAACCCATTCTCCCCACCCACCAACCCTTCTAGCCCCCTAAAACACATTAACTATTAAAAACAAATTAAAAACAAAATTAAAAACAAAAGGACAATTGATGAGAGACGGTGGAACACAATAATAATAAAATTGGCCTGCTTATGCCGATGGTGCAATAAATCTGTTACACAGAAGCAAGCAAGCAAACTTTATTTTATGATCCATAGACCCAACACAATGAACCATCTGAATTTTACAATATTATGTATAAGAAAGATACACCTATTGAAGACATGATATAAATGCATAAAATAAGATTATAAACAATATGGATAAGCTGCTTTGAGTTCTCTTGAGAAGAAAAGTGGGGTAGAAATAAAGATGATGGTGATGATGATGATGATAATACATAAAATAGTTCCATCTTATTAACACAATACAATTGGATTGACCTTATAGTAGGTTACCAATATCCTAGCTTAGTTTTGATATTTCTCTCTCCCTGATCTCGATAGGCAATGATAGAAATTTAGCAACTGGTAGGGTTATGTTCAGGCATATGTCCTCCAACAGGATTTTTCTATAAAACTTTTCCAATCACACAGAAGTACCATTAAGAGTCTTGTTCAGCTGAATTGCTACCAGTCAGTCTGAAGGACAGATGAGCATTTTTAGGGAAAAGGTGTGTGCTATGTATGTGCGTTCAGGTTGCTGGTTGATTTATAGTGGCCTCAAGCATTTCGTAGGTTTTCTGAGGCAAGGAATACTCGGAGGTTATCAGCAATGTATATTTACCAATGTATACTTTGTAAAGAATCTGTAAGTGGAAGAAACGGTGCTGTGTGACAAAATGCACAAGTCTGTGAGGTGTGAATTTGTAAGCTATAGGTCAAAATACATCAAAGGCAGCCTACTGATTGATGGTGCACAATATTGAATACAAAGATCAGACAGAATAGCAATGTATACATTGGAAAGATAGACAGACAAGTCTGACATTAAAAAGAGGAAAGAAAGGGGGGGGAAGGAATGTGACACTTTAAGGTTAATGAGATTTTATTTTACCATGAGCTTTTGTGGATATGAAATCACTTCTAAGGATGTAGAGAGTGTGTGTGTGTGTGGGTGGGTGCCTTTAAGTCACCTGTCAACTTATAGCGACCCATGAATTTCACAGTGGTTTTGTCAGTTCCTTCCTCTGAAATACAGCCTGTGGTACCTTGTACTTGTTGGCAGTCTCCCATGCAAGTACTAACCAGAACTGACCCTGCTTAGCTTCCAAGATCAAATGGGATCTGGTGCTTTTAGGGTAATTAGGCCCTTTTTACATGAAACTTTAATATCACTTATGTTACCCTGTTCTCTGGGGGTCCTGGGAGGGGCGCCCAAAATAACCAAGCACAAGCACAAGATGGGGAAACTAACTCGGAGCACTCTCTTAAGCTAGCGAGAGGCAGGGTAACTTAGCAGGGGCCTTGCAACCCAATGTCTACGGGGTCAAGTCAGAAGAGCAGTCAGACAGGTTTTAAAACAGTAAAATGATATATTTATTAGAGGATAAACAATGAATAAGACACCACAAGCACACAGCTAACTGAGAATTAGAAATGAGAGTTTTTCGGGGGAAATGGGTGATATGACACCTTTTCTCGTAGTCCTGAAGAGATGGAGGGTTGCAGGGAAGAAAGCTCAGCGCGATTCGCTGAGGGGAGCTCATCAGACAAAGCAGCAGCAAGGCAGGATGGAAGTCCAGAGCGATCTGAGGTGGGCTCGGAATTGGGGAGTTTTTATAGGGTGAATTGTGCCTACAGGCCATGCCATACTCGGTGAGAACAATGCGAGTTTGGAGCGGGACAAAGCATTGGGAAAGGTCATAGAATCATAGAAATGTAGAGTTGGAAGAGACCACACGGGCCATCCAGTCCAACCCCCTGCCATGCAGGAACACCCTCAAAGCACTCCTGACAGATGACCATCCAGCCTCTGCTTGAAAACCTCCAAGGAAGGAGACTCCACTACACTCCAAGGCAGCAGATTCCACTGCCAGACAGCCCTGACTGTCAGGAAGTTCTTCCTGAGGTTCAGGTGGAATCTCCTTTCCTGCAGCTTGAATCCACTGCTCCTTGTCCTGGTCTCTGGAGCAGCAGAAAACAAGCCCTCTCCTTCCTCTATGTGGCATCCCTTCAAATATTTAAACATGGCTATCATGTCCCCTCTTAACCTTCTCTTCTGCAGACTAAACATTCCCAGCTCTCTAAGTCTATCCCCATAGGACATGATTTCCAGGCCTCTCACCATTTTGGTCGCCCTCCTCTGGACTTGCTCCAGCTTGGCAATATCCTTCTTGAATTGGGGTGCCCAGAACTGGACACAGTATTCAAGATGGGGTCTAACCAAAGCAGAGTAGAGTGGTACCAGTACCTCCCTCGATCTAGACACCATACTCCTATTGATGCAGCCAAGAATTGCATTGGCTTTCTTGGCTGCCGCATCACAGTGCTGACTCATGTTCATGTGATCTATGAAGACTCCTAGATCCCTTTCACACGTACTGCTATCCAGCCCCGTGTCCCCCATCCTATATTTCTGTATTCCATTTTTTCTACCTAAGTGTAGGACCTTACACTTCTCTCTGTTGAATTTCATTTTGTTCACCTTGGCCAAGCTCTCCAATCTATCCAGGTCATTTTGAATTTTGATCCTGTCCTCTGGCGTATTAGCAACCCCTCCCAATTTGGTATCATCTGCAAATTTGATGAGCATGCCCTCTATTCCTTCATCCAAGTCATTGATAAAAATATTGAACAGCACTGGGCCCAGGAGAGAACCCTGTGGCACCCCGCTAGTCACTTCTCTCCAGGATGAAAAGCAGCCATTCGTGATCACCCTTTGGGTTCAGTCGGTTAACCAATTACAAATCCAACTAACAGTAGCCCTGTCCAGCCCACATTTTACCAGCTTCGTTGCAAGAATGTCATGGGGAACTTTGTCAAAGGCCTTACTGAAATCGAGATATGCTACATCCACAGCATTCCCTTCATCTATCAAGCTAGTAATTCTATCATAAAAAGAGATAAGATTAGTCTGGCATGACTTATTTTTGAGAAATCCATGTTGACTTCTTGTGATTACCGCGTTGCTTTCTAAGTGATTAGAAACTGACTGCTTAATGATCTGCTCCAGGATCTTTCCGGGTACTGATGTCAGGCTGACTGGGCAATAATTATTTGGGTCCTCTTTTTTTCCCTTCTTGAAGATGGGGATAACATTTGCCTTCTTCCAGTCTGCTGGAACTTCTCCTGTCCTCCAAGATTTCTCAAAGATTATAGCAAGCGGTTCCGAAATGACCTCTGCCAGCTCTTTTAATATCCTAGGATGCAATTCATCAAGTTTTACATGATCGGCTTAGCGCAGGTTTAACAATAGTGTAGCCAGTATGCAAATGGCTTGGCATTGTACGAGTGCCAGCTCGAGGCTGAGCGTCTTTGTGTAGGGTCGCGCTTAAGCAAGGTGCGTCTGCAAGAGAGGTCCCTGAAGCAACGGATTGCCTCTGTTCTGCCTGCCTAGGTGGAGAATGGAGTGTCCGACACTTACCGGCCACGCCTGTGTACATGCTTGTCCGAAGGCCTTGCAAACACGTGGAGCGGGGTGGCAGAGGAAGGCCAAATGATTTTGATATCAAAAAGAGATATCTAGTGCTATCACCGGGTAGGCCTGAACCATAGTAACACTTGGACGCAGTACAGAGTGATATTAAAGCCTCAGGTTATAAAGCATATTTACTCAGTTGTGGGAGTGGAATGGGATGTAATAGGATCCAGAAAGATAATAGGATCCAGAAAGATGCAAATCATGACCCTTGCCCTAAATTTTCAAAGTGCTGCTCAGATTACTCAGACAATTCTTCACCAATGTACAGAAACAAATTCAAATGACATACCTCAGGAGCCCAAATTGAGCATCTTCTGCCTATGATGCAAAATACACAAACAAAGCATTCAGGAAGACCTATTATATCAAGCATTACAACCCTCACTTTTGGGATATCTGGCTATATGGATGCAATTCTCAGACCATATGTCGTCAACCTTCCAAGGTATGTGAAGGACACAACTGATATCCTGAGGAAAATATAGTTCATGCACAACCTTCCAAAGAATACCATGCTGGCCGTTATGAATGTAGAATCCCTATACGCCAGCATCTCACACTGGGATGGACTACAGACCCTCAGGAATACCATCCTGAATGAGGCCACAGCAGACCTAGTGGCTAAACTATGCCACTTTGTACTTACTCAATACAGTCAGCCCTCCACATTTGTGGGTATCACTTTTGCGATTTGATTGTTCACGGATTATTTGCTGTCACCTCTGCTGCCTCCCTAGGTCATTTTTAATAGGGACTGCAGACCTCGTGAGACTGAGAAACTATGAACGAGGCCTGTAAATCCGTCTTTAAAATGGTGTGGGGCAGCATGAAGATGGTAATAAGCCCCACCAGCCACCCACTTCTACCTTGTGAAGGAACCCTGATGCCTCAAAGGAATCCATGGTGGATAGAATATGGTGATCACACTTTTTTGCGTGTTAAATATGGCTTGGGAGGGCCTAGAGTTATTCATGGTTTTTCCACTTTCATGGGAGTCCTGTGCCCCAAACCGTAGCAAACGTGGAGGGATGACTGTAACTACTTCTTTTCCTAAATGGTAAATGCATGTCTGTGGTTTCCTGCAATCCTGGGTCCTTTGTCATATTGCAAGAAAGAGTTTGAACAGTTTCTCTCTCTTTTATTGCCCGTTCAATCCCACCTTTTTGGGATGATATGAGAAGTAAGCCACCATTTGCCTAACCTCTTGTTCAGCAGTTGTTGCAGAAACCTCTCAGGACAGATATTGGCTCTGTTGTGTTGAGTACCTGGTTCAAACTGAAAGAAGTCTAAATTTCATGGCTCCTAGTTTCCAAGCAAGAAAATGTATCCTGTGTAACAGCAAAATGACACTGAAATTGGTGGGAGGAGGCTGCACCTGAAAGGTTATGGATTTTTAAATGGCCTTCCTTTGTTGTTTCCTTCAAGCCCTGCCCCCCAGGGGACCTCTGGATCTGCCCCTCTCCATTCTGGAAGTTGGATGTGCTGGTCACTTTGAGCTCGTCACCCAAGAGAAGGGGCCATATGGAGAGGGATTTCCACTCACTACGGTAAGGCCCCTGAGTGATGCTGTTCACCCCAGGTACAATATTTCCTCACAGGAATAGGCAGTAATCAGCTTACATCAATGTCAAAAAATTAGAATGAAAGGGAGTGTGCCTAGCTTAACTTTGTTGCTGTTGGGTAGCTTCAAGTAGTTTCTAACTTATGACGACCTTAAGGCAAACTGGTCACAAACTGGTTTTCTGGGGCTGAGAGTGTGTGATGCACCCAAGGTTCCCAGGTGGGTTTCCATGGCCTCTAAAGAAGAAGACACCACCAAACTCCAAAGCAGCATACTCCACTGTTGAATAGCTCTTACCATCAAGAAGTTCTTTCTAATGTTTAGGTAGAATCTCTTCTCCTGAAGTTTGAACCCATTGCTCTGTGTCCTAGTCTCTGGAGCAGCAGAAAACAAAGTTGCTCCATTTTCCATATGACATTTTTTCAAATATTGAAACATGACTATCATGTCACCTTTCAGGCTTCTGTTCTCCAGGCTAAACATACGCAGCTCCCTAAGCTGCTCCTCATAGGGCTTCATGGTTTCCACACCACCCTCTGGTCACCCTCCTCTGGACATTAAAGCTTGTCAATACAGTCTGTCTTCCACATTTGCAGGTTTAACTTTATAGATTGCTTATTTTTTAGTTTCTCCAACCCCTCTCCTCCCACCTCAAGTGCTTCTTTTCTGGGGGTCCCTTCCCTCTCACTGGTTCCAGTCAGCCCATGAAGTCCTTTAAAAATCTGTCTCTGGTCCTCCTCTACCAGCCACTATCTGGCCTGCTAAAGACATATCACAGTCTGATTTCTCAGCACTATAAACCCTCTCCTGGTGCCCCCCACACACACGCACATGGAAGTAGATGGCAGAAAAAGAAGAAATACAGGGCCACCATGGGATCACCACCAATTACAGTGCCACCCCTTTTCCCTCCTTTCCCTGACCTCATCTGGACCCTGGGTGTCTGTTCTTCCCACCATGCTTTGGCCCTCTTCCCACAGACACACACATTTTAATATTTGCAGTTTTTCCACATTCCACAATGTGTTAGTGCTCCTAACAACAGTGAATGTGAAGGGCCAACTGTATCCTGCCTTCCATTTTTATCATTGCACCATCTCAGTGAGGTAGAGATATGGTAGCTGGTCCATGATTTCACAGTAAACTTTGTGGCCAAGTAAGGATCTGAACAGGCAGGCCTGACAATAATAGGTTTGGGTCCCAGTGAAGAAAAATCTCCCCACCCTAATGTTCAAGAGCGGGATGTGCAATGTGTGGGAGTCACTGGTGACTAAGTGCCTTTGGGTATGGGTTGTGGCTTTGGGCTGGAGGGGAAAGGGCTTTTGCCTGTGAGGGAAGAGAAGGGATCTGGGGAAGAGGCTCTTCTCCCAATTTTTTTGGTGGTTCATGAGGAGGGGAAAATATGCATCCTAGCACCTAGAAACAGAAAATACTTTTCATGACTTTGAGAAGAAATAAAACATTTCTGCTTTTTTTTCTCTTTTTAAATCATGGCTCACAGTTACCCCATGGGTTGCCCCCTTATGCTGAAGATTTAGCATCTGAACTGGAGCAGGAGTTTCTCAACAGTCCTGAATGGCTTCCCATCCACCACTTTGAAAGGTCTCACAGGTGAGGTGGTCAGAAGTCATTTCAGTCAGCCAGAGCTTGGAAATGTTTCTTTTTGGGCCCCAGCTTCCAGAGTAGCCCAGTCCACATGGCTGTTGACCTTGATGGGTGGAGGATTCTAGTAGTTGTACACCAAAAATAAAGACTAATTTTTTCAAATTCTGTGCCTAGAGCCATTTTTTTTTATGTGGGTGAGACTCTCCACTGCCCAAACAGGACACAATTCTTGACCTTTAATTTGGGGCAGAAGCAGTGATTTACTGTGAGGAGAATGGAAATGGCTTTTGAACTCTGCTCACTCTTTTTGAGGAAGGTTCTGGCCTCGGGAAAAAGACATCCAATCACTCTTCGAAGTAGACGTCACTCCTGTACACTCCACACTTCAGGCCGAGCGCAACCCTACCACAGGAGAACTGCTTGGTTTCACAGAGGTAAGAAATGGTCTCTTGTTTTCCTCCACACTGACAAGATATTTTGAGTGGCAAATTGTTAGGATACACAGGGCCACTGTCCTATTCTACTCCTACTCCTAGAAATACCAGATGGGAAGAATGTCATGTAGCAACATCTTGTTGCTGTTGCAGGAAAAGGAAGGGTTGCAGTAGAAGTGGACAGTGCCTTTGTCTGGTCATGCTTGCTTATCTATTTTTTAATTATTTATACCTGCCTTTCTGTCCCCATTATGAAAAGGCACCCATAGCAGCCGCCACCAGTAAAATTCAAATGTGAACAATTACAGTGTAAAAGAGGTTAAAAACACAATTTAAAAATTGATACATTTTAAGTGTTGTTTTATTTATTAACTGATGTTCTGGTTTTAACTCATGTTATGTGTTAATCTGTTGTTGTTCCCTACCTCACTTCATGGAAGAGGTAGGTAAGAATATTATATTATATTTATTATATTATATTATATTATATTATATTATATTATATTATATTAATCATATCATATCATATTATGTTATTATTAATAATTGTCATCATCTATAGGGCAACATATGTCCCACCCTTTATATAAGAATGTAAGGACCATCAGCAAAAACTAGATGTGTATTTATCTTAAACTGTTGCCTCCCTCTCCCTCTCTTTTGTGCCACTTTCAATCCCAGGCGCTTGTGGACAACATGGGTCTGTCAGCCAAGAATTCACTTTCCTTTCACCGAGCTCCTGGGCCTCCATCAGAAGCTCTGAGGGGCAGTGCCACCAATTATCCTTTCTGGCCAGGTACGGGGCCCCTTATTCTTACCTCTTAGAGCAATGGAAGTTAATGCTATAGCTTTTGCATGCTGAGCCATGGAACAGATGTTGTGCATAGGTGAGCTTAGGAACAGGAGTTGATGGGAGAAGGTTTTGGGGAAAATATTACAGGTTGCACGTAGCCTAGTTTCCAACACTTTTTGCATCCAACTGGTGTCAGTGTGGAAAATCTCAGGCCATTTGTGTAATTCAGTAGCAGAATGTGAATCTTCAGGTTGCTGGATTCTCTCTAGGCTTGTAGCCTGCTCTTTAACCATCCATGGTCTGTTGCTTTCACCTGCACTTTCCAGGTGGGATGGATGAACCCAGCCTAGAGCAGATCAAGGCAAAGGAAGAACTTGAAGAGGACATCGACTTTCAAAAAGGTACTCAAGTTTGATGGAGTAGTCCTGTTTTTTTTAAATTAATTTTATTATGATTACATTGTATAAAAAAACATTTCTCATTGTACATTTTACTGAACTATTACAACATCTTCCACACCTCTCTGTATTTCCATACTGTTATTTCATTGACATATCAACATTTATGCATCGCATTACATTTGTTAACATACAAGATAGATCCTGCACTTCATCCCTATTTTACATGTTCCATGATATTCCACTGATTTTTACTTCTAGCTACTCATGCTACCATGAATCGAGAATTGTTGCCTGTCAATACCCAACACATTTCCAGAACAATTTGCCATTCTTTGTTAATGTCGTCATCTGATTTTCCTTTTAATCTCTGAGAGACTATATCTGCATTTCGATTTTCAACAAAAGTTGCCCACCATTGCTCTATTGTAGGTATCTGCTCAGTTTTCCATAGCCTTGCGTACTCAATACGGGCTGTCATAATCATATACAACATTATTCTCCAATATTTCTTTGCAACAGTTCCATCTAACATATGTGTCATATTTAATAAGTACAGTTCAGGCTTCTTATCAATTTGAACCCTCAATATTTTACATATCATATCATGTATATCATTGCAATATTTTTAGCCTTAGGACATGACCACCACATATGAAATAGTGTTCCAACGTTCACCTGACACTTCCTGCAATGCCCTTTTCCCGTATTATATATCTTCTTTAATTTTTCTGGTGTCATGTACCATCTATAAAAAAGCTTGTAATAGTTCTCTTTTAGGTTCTGAGCTGCAGTAGGAGTAGTCCTGTTTTTAAAAATGCTGGCCATTTTGTGTTTGTAATGCAGGCATTGTCCTTGGGACACATGATAGGTCTTGTTGTTCCTTCCTTGAGCCACATCTGAGTGTTCACTTTATTGAGTTATATTCTTCTTTTCTGACAATCCTACCTCAGTTTGTGAATGTTACTTTTTGTGGACTTCTACTCCCAGCATCCCCCAGCCAGTACAGCCATACTGGTTGGGGGATCCTGGGAGCTGTTGTCCAAACAGAATACTTTTCCTGAGGTCTGATCCTTTTCTCTGCTTTCTCCTCCTCTTTCTCCCTCAGATTTGCTGACAGTGCCACCTGGCTGGAAGAAGGGGGTTGAATTCACCAAACAAGGTAGCTTCCTCTGGGAAAGGAGAAGAGATTTGGGACTATGACATCAGGTTCTGTAGGATGGCCAGCAGTTTTGTGTGGGTTGCCTCATTGCAGAACAAGCTGACCATCTTTCCTTGAACTGATAAAAGCTAATTCCTGAGGAGGGTCCCACGATTCTGTCTCTTCTCCCCTCTGCCAAATTCCTAAATGAAGTAATTCATAGTGTTCCTATGTTTTTACCTCCTCAGAGCTTAAGGCTTCCCCAGGGTTGCTGAATTTGACAAACTTGCTGGGGGCTCTGGACACCTTCGAGTTGGGGAGCTCCAGTGATGAAGAAGGCAAAGAGGAAGGGGAGAAGCAGAAGGAGAAAAAGAAGGAAGGCAAAGGAGCAAAAGAAGAACAGGCGACCCCCATGGAACAGGCACCTCTGCAGAGGGCAAACAGCCTGGAGGAACTGGTGCTTAAGGTGGGGAAATGTGGAGGTGTCCATAGTAGTATGAAAGGACCTGGAACAGTGATGAGCAAAGTAAAGTTTGTAGGCCATGTGCAGCCCTCAGGCTAATTTTCACCATGTCCCCCCACCCCAGAGCATTTTAGGCTCAAGACCTTTTTTTTTTTGAAAAAAAAAAATCAGGAAGTGAATGGGAACTTCTTGTTGTGGGAGAAAAAAAGGGTCTCTCCCAGTCGTGTAGGGATGTGAGGCCGGGGAGGGCGATTTGCCCCAGGTGGCAATGTTTTTGGGGTGTCCCGACCCATAGCCATGCCGCTGCATGCCCTGGCCACGCCCGTGCACACAGTGGCCACGCCCCCTTCCACCATAGCGGCACCGCTTCCCACCCCCCTTCACACACTCCCAAGCTCTGCCACTGGTCTCTCCTTGTCTTAAAATGGCCCAGCGCCCCGCTACCCATACATGGTGAGAACGCCCTAGGAGACACTTGGGGCAAAAATTGATTTTTTTCTAGGAGTAAAGCAAGGGATATGGTTCTCCAAGATCTCCTGTGGGTGGTGCTAATGGTTCCCTACCTTCTGACAGTCAGCCACCACTGTATGGTATAGTGGTTGAAGCAGAGATGGGTAAAGCACAGTTCAGGGCAGTTTCCTGGCCCTGGACCACTTCAGCCTTATTTGGGGCCAGAAAAAGGATGAACTGTTTCTCTGAGAGCAGTTCAGCAGTGGAATACACTGCCTCGTAGTGTGACAGTCTTCTTCTTTGAGGAGGCTTGATGGGCCTTCTGGTCTCTTCCAGCTCTGTGATTCTCTGATTCTCCTGGAAGCCCCTATGAGTGGCCATTCACCTTTTAAATATATTACATGATCCCCCTTTACTGTTTCCACATTTAAAAACTACCAGTGCGCCTAATATCTTTTGTTGCTTTCCCCTGCTCTGATCTTCTCTCCCCCTCCATTAGATATGTTTTAGCAGTGGGCAATAAAGCAATTAACCATTTAGTACGATGAAATATGCAAGCAGGCTTCAAACAGATACAGTGGCCTCTCCACATTTGCAAGGATTTGGAGCGCAGAACCCTCGCAAAAGTGGAAAAATGATGAATAACTTCCCCCCCGCAATCCCCCTCCCATTCCCTTCCAGGACTCTTCTCTCCCATTCCCTTACCTTTTACCCTGGTGCAGGAGCCTTCCTTCTCTGCGCCAGGGCCAGAGCAAGAGAATAGAAAGGGCAAGAGAATCGGAGGGGGAGCTCCAGTGAGAGGAAGGAAAACATGCGCTGCCCTCTCCCCCCCCAATATTCCCTTACCTTTAGTCTTGGCATGAGTTCTCAGCACTGAGGCCAGAGGCAAGGGAATGGGAGGGGGGAAATCTGGAGGGCACAGGCGTGTGCGTGCCTTCCTCCCCCTCTTCTCTTCCCTTGCCTTTTGCCTGGGCATGCTTGTCTCTGTTCTCTGTACTGACAAAACACAAGGGAATGAGAGGAGCAGATGGAGGAGAGGCACAGGCACCTCACAAACAATCAAATTCACAGAGGTAAAACCTGTGAATATGGAGGGAGGACTGTACATTGTTGCAGTTAACAGTTGGTATTCAGTACTTTGCAGTACTCCATCTAACCCTAGCAATGCCTAAGCTGGCTACTTGATCTACTCTAATACACATCCAGCAGATAACCTTATGAAGGAGCCACTCATCCTGATATCCATTCTTTGCCAGTTTAAATGTTATTACCCTGTGCATACTGCAGATGTGCTACTAAAACTCAGCAACTGGAAGTCTATGTGTTTCTTTTGTCCATCACCACCCTCTCAATGCAAGTGCTGTTTTTAAAAAAACTTCCAGCTAGACAGAGAACAAGGAAGAAAAGAGGATGCACTGGGTGGTAGAAAAAGACTTTGTAAAAAGGAGCTTCTTTGTCTGAGGCTTTGTTAACTGAGGTATGTCTGTACGTCAGTAGTTCTTAACCACGGACCCCTTTGAGATATCTTTTGTTGCCATGGACCACTAAGACTTAAGGCAGCTTCTGGCTGTATGTGTGGTAGCAAGAAATATCACATGCTTTCTCTCAGCCACTCAGTGTCATTCATTTGCTTGTTCTCACTGCATGCAGAAGTAGGACATTCTGAGTACATTTTTTGCTCTCAAACAATTTCATAACTTTTGAACTGTTTGAGATACTGCAATGAAAATTCACACAAATGATGTCTGTCACTGGCAAAAGACTCCTGCTCTTTGAGATCAATGTATGACTGTCAGTCTGTCTGTCCACCTGTCTTCCTTCCTTCCTTCCTTCCTTTCATTCATTCTAACTGTGAAAGCTCATAACATTTCTTCAAGTCTTTGTCAACCCCCTGTGAGGACATCACAGACCCCTATGGGTTCACCGACCCCAGGTTAAGAACCACTGCTGCATGTGATACCATCATCCAAAAGCAGGGCTGCACAGTAAAATTGGTTGTATGAATCTGTTGGAAACACTTTTGCCTGATTTCAAAGCTTCGTTCATCAATCAGACAGCAGAATGTTCCCTTTTAAAAACTGTGTTATTTTTGATGCAAGTGCTTTATAAAAAAATAATAATCTGCAGGTAGTTGATAGACATCATCCTGCTGTGAGCTTCTTTCGCTCATGCTTTCTCCCTTTTTGTCTCTTCTCTGTCAATCCTCTTTGCCTCATTTTCAGGAAGTGACACCCACCCCCAAACCAGCCCCTCAGGCCACTCCAGCTCCTGCTGCTGAGCCCCCCAAAGAGCAGTGGGCCATCCCAGTGGATGTCAGTTCCCCTGTGGATGATTTCTACAAACGGATTCCTGACCCAGCTTTCAAGGTAAGATACTGGTACTGAAGAGATGCTGGAGAAGAAGGGGAGGCCCAAGTTGATGTGTCATGGTTTGAGTGTTGAATGGGGACCTGGGAGATGTAGTTTTGTGTCCTCACTGAGCCGTGAAAACTCATTGGAGGGCCATGCACTTGTTACTCCCTCCCAGCCTGACCTATATGAGACGATTGTTATGTGGATACAGTGGGGTTGGAGGAAAGCTGTTTATGTAGGATGCCAATATAGCTAACAAATATATAACACAAAACTCCTCTTGTATTGCTCTCACTCCTTCCTACAACCATCCAGTGGCCCTTTGAGCCTGATGTTTTCCAGAAACAGGCAATTCTCCACTTGGAGAAGCACGATTCAGTATTTGTCGCTGCCCACACCTCTGCTGGCAAGACCGTGGTGGCCGAGTACGCCATCGCTCTATCACAGAAGCACATGACGCGGTGAGAGCCACCTTGTTTCCTTTTGTTTATATTATTTAGCTGCTGCTACCATCTCACTTGCTGTGTGCCTTCACATCATTTCCAGCTTTTGGTGACTCTAAAGCAAACCTATCACAGTGTTTTCCAGGCTGAGAGTGTGTGACTCCCCCAAGGACACTTAGTGGATTTCCATGGCCAAGGGGGGAATCAAACCCTGGTCTCCAGGGTCATAGTACAATACTCAAACCACTACATCAGCCTGGTTGACTCTACGGTCTCAGTAGAGAACCAGTGTGATGGTATGATTTGAGCATTGGACTACAATTCTAGAGACCAGAGATCGATTCCCTGCTCGGCCATGGAAACCCATTGGGTGACCTTGGGTACATCATATACTCTCAGCCCCAGAAAACCCTGTGATGGGTTCATCTTAGGGTCACCATAAGTCAGAAATGTCTTGAAGGCACATAACAACAACAACAGTCTCAGTGCATGTAAAGGTGGTGTGAAACATGAGCAGGTTTAGGGTTGAGGTAGAGTTTGGAAGATTTACCATGTTTGGAGTGCAAGTCACAAGATTCCCCCAGCCAACAGCCAGGACAAAGAAGACAAAACAAGCCTGCATAGGCCCCCAGTCTGTGATTTGCTAAGCAATTAATTGTGGGGATTGTTCTTTGAACCCATCAGGAAGGGAAGCACCGATCTGCCTAATAGTGCAACAGAACCAGAATTATGACCTATGTAGCTCCTTAAGATGGTTTAATGCAATGGCAGGGAATGTGGTCCAATGGGAGATGTGGTACTCCAGTTTCCATCACTTCAAGCAGCATGGCCAGTGGTCAGGTATGATGGAAACCGTACTCATGTGGAGGTCCGTGGCTTGTATACACTCATCTAGTGGATGATGGCAGCACAGGATGGGAATGGTTAGGGAGATAAATAAGGAACATTTGTCCCTTAAGAGGTTTTGAGGGTTTTTATATATGTATATAACTTTTATTAAAAGTGTCTGTCTTGACACTGTTTTAGTACTTCAAGGAAACATAGAAGAATCTTCATATCCAGAATATATTTATATATACACATATATACACACACACACACACACACACACACATACACACATGATATTACAATAATTTGTTTACATGATAGTCAGTTGTTATTCCCTAAATTAAAATATTACATTCTATAAGATTTTTTTTGACATAGTTAATGAGCCTTAACATTTCCTTTCTTCCCTAGCTGGACACTGAGTTTGTACACTTAATGTTTCTTTTCAGTGTTCTTCTATACTGTGCATTTCTCTTTCTGACCCTCTAAGACCTTTGCCAAGATATCTTATGCCCACCTCATGTTTTTCGTTGATAAACTCAGACCCCATGCCCATATATGTATTTGAGTTTTGACTCCTAGAAGTCTCAGCCAGCATGGCTAATGGTAAAGGATTGTGGGAACTGTAGTTCAAAACACTTGAGAGCCTGTGGTTCTATGTTTTTGGTTAAGAACATGCCATTATCTTTTGTGTAAGGCAACAAATCTACAGAGAACAGCTCTTAATTATCTATTTATTAGTCAAGATATTTATATTGCACAGGAGGGAGATGGTGCTTCAGGTATCTCCTCCCGCTAGACTTTTAACTCTTTCTCTCCTGGCTGTCTTTTTCAGCACCGTATATACTTCTCCAATCAAAGCTCTTTCCAACCAGAAATTCCGGGATTTCAAAAACACATTTGGGGATGTGGGGTTGCTGACAGGAGATGTTCAGCTACACCCAGATGCCTCATGTCTCATCATGACAACGGAGATCCTTCGGTGAGGACTGGGAAAGAAGCTGTGTCTCACGTAGTCAAAATAGTGTGTTTGTGTGGGTGGGTGAGAGAGACAGAGAGAGAGAAAGTAATGGCGAACTAAACATTGTTTGTTCTGACATTGTTTTTCCTGAATATTTTATATTCCAAATAGTGTATGTGCTCTGATGGCTTCTTAACCTAGCAACTTCTGCTCTGCTTATTTAAAGAAGTAGATTTCTAGTCATTATGGTTATTATAAAGGTCAGCTTGACAGTGTGAAGATAGTTGACTTTTACCAACAGAAGCCACTAGATCTGGAATGGGAAGTGTGTGGTTCATGGGTTATGGGTGGGGGTATTCCTATACAATTTATAATTTTGCATGAATCTGGTCAATGTGAAAATTATCCTGCCAGTATAGCAATAGTGCTACAATAAATATGTAAAGTAATTTTTAATTCAGTGTATTTGAGGAAACACCAAGTCATATAAATGACAGTATATTTGTGTGTGTGTGTGTTTGTGTGTGTGTGTAAGAAGGAGGGAGGGGGAAGAAGCAATCTGTATTTTAACCAAAAATGTGCATTTTTTTGAGCCAATATGGTAGCTGCCATTGTACTCAACCATTCATTCATACCACTATAAGAGATATTTTGACACTTGAAGTGAAAAATCCAAATGTGCCACTGTGTCCTCATCCAGTGGGGGAAAACAGGATTAAAAAATAATTTTCTGTCAGTTTAGTGATGCCCAAAGGCCAGCATCTTTGCTGTTGGCCAGCATGAGAGTCCAGATCTGCAACATTTCTCTTTTCTTTTCTTTTCTTCTTTCTTTCTTTTTTTTAAATAAAAACCCACAGGTCCATGCTTTACAATGGCTCCGATGTTCTGAGAGACCTGGAGTGGGTGATCTTTGATGAAGTTCATTACATTAATGACTCTGAGGTGAGAGAAGAGCTGTAGATTTAAGATGCTGGATTGCACAAGGAGTGGGCTGGGTGTGTCTCCCATGTCTAATTATGAACTTCCATTTTGTTGCTGTTTCTTCCTCTGCAGCGTGGCGTGGTGTGGGAAGAGGTTCTCATCATGCTACCGGACCATGTGAACATAATCTTGCTGAGTGCCACTGTCCCAAATACTCTGGAGTTTGCTGACTGGATTGGGTGAGCCAGGGGGATCAAACCAAAGGTCTGTCTAGTCCAGAGGCCTGTCTAGTCCAGCCCCCTGTTTTCCGCAGTGACCAACCAAGCACGCCTGGAAAATCCACAAGCAGACTAAATAATCTTCTCTTACTGTTGTTCTCCAGATGTTTAGAGATGGTCTAATCCAATTTTTATTTCTTTAATGGACACTGATAGTCTTGTCCTCCATTAATTTGTCTGATTTTCTTTTAAAACCACCCAAGTTGGTGACAGTGTTACCCCAAAAGGTGGGTGACTCAGAGGTCCACTTGTGATGCCAGTGCCTCCATGTAACAGCGGAGAATATTAGCTCAAAGGAGAGGCCTGAAAGAAGGGTACCACTGCCACCAGTATACATAGGTGTAAAAGATCCTGCTAGGTTACCCCCTTTCTTTAAAAATATGTTTTATTTTCTTGGGATGAATATCCCAATCACTCAAAAGATTCAAGTAGTTTCACATTCACACAAGACTAACTGAAGGAAAAGGGAGGTAAAATTGGATAGCGAGGAGTTAGGGCGAAGTGGGTGATATTTACCTATCGTACAGAGAAGAGACAAAGCAGTGTGGCTCAGACTAAGGGTAATACCAGAACGGGAATTGGAGCAGCAGAGTGACGACTTATGTCCAGAGTACTATGAGTTATCTGACTCAGAGCCAGAGTTTAAATACCCTGTTTCTGCCCTGAGAGAGAAGGTGTTAATGGCTCTCTGGCAGAGTAAACAATGGGATCCAGAATGAGCTAATGGCCTTAGCATTAGGTGACAAAGAATGGATAGGAATCGTGATAGCTTCTTAATGGCTAGGCAGGCGAGGAAACAAAGGAGAAATTTGGTGGAAGGAAGGAGCAGACTGAAGACAATCAGTTGCTCTGTGGAGGCAGTTTCAGGTGCTATTGTTTCTAAAGGTCAAGTTGTTGAGGAACATTTGCAAGCTCGTTATCACCGGAGCTTCCTCAACTATGACCTGGCCATGCCCTGAGGTCCCATCTCACCTACTTTCATATGTGTTTAGCCAGTATTCTTTACCAGCATAGCCTTTCAGCTGATTTATATTTCATGCTAATTAAATGATATTTGCCAATTACTATATACCATATCATGGAGTGGGGGTGTATGGTAACAACAGACCTTGGAAAAGTTTCTTTTCTGGACTACAAACAACATGTCGTTTGTTGGATTTTGGGAGCTGTAGACAGAAGAGGTTACTTTTCCATGCTGTGGTTGGTGGCCGTCACTACCTCACAAATTCCATCGTAGATTCACTCTAGTACATACACAGTAGCCACATTCAGATGTATCCATAAGCCCTATTTCTTTTATATTCAGCTAATACAGGCTGATTGATTGCTCCCACTTTGCTGCTTGTGCTAGCGGCAGTGGCTAAAACAAAATGGACCTTCTTTCCTTGGTTTGTTCATTGTGATACACAGTTTAGGAACTCTGTCTTATTTCTCCCTAATGAGAACTCGTAAACCAAGAACAAGCCATGGCTTATGACCGTGAATTGCCTGGGGAAAGACAAGACAGAATTCTCACAGAAGGTCCACGATTTATTTAGTAATTCCTACTTGTTTCCCTGCTTTGTCTGTTTTCTCCTCATGGGGATTTTCTTTCAGCATTAGGAGACAACTCAGACGTCTTCTGCAGTCTGAAGCAGTGCAGCCTGATTTCTGCTGTATGAGTAGACTAGGCCTCTGTGTAGTATATAGACAAGCCCAAGAGGAACCTGAGAAATGAAGGGCCTTCAGTGGGAACCTGGTAAAATGTCAGTGTTCTTTCATCATTTTGCAGGAGGATTAAAAGGAAGAAAATCTATGTAATCAGTACGCTGAAGCGACCTGTGCCACTGGAGCATTACCTGTACACAGGCAACAGTCAGAAAACGCAAAATGAGCTTTTTCTCCTGGTTGATGCCCGGGGGACATTCCTTACCAAAGGGTAAGCCCACACATGTCAGATGTTGCTTCTCTTTCACATTCATCTGTCCACTCTTTCTCATACACATGTGGTAAAAAAGATAATAAACCCAAATGGTTTAATTTTCTCGCCACGTAATTAAATAATACTCGGATCTCATGAAGCAGTTAGCTTCATCTGTCTAAATGTGTGGGAGGGGGCAGCATTGTATACCCTGCATGCAGGGGTGAGTCACTTGTGGCCCATGGGGCCACACGGACCTTTCCAGTTGTTTCCAACTTACAGCAACCCCAAAGTGAACCCATCACAGGGTCTTCTTGGCAAAAATTTGTTCAGAGGAAGGTTGCCTTTGCCTTCTTCTGAGGCTAAGAGTGTGTGACTTATCCAAGGTCATCCAGTGAGTTTCCATGGCTGAGCAGAGATTTGAACCCTGAGTCCCTCAGTCATAGTCCAGTGCTCAAACCACTATACCAGTTTGGCTCTCAGACTCTTCCAGAGCCCTCCCTCATTGAAAACATCGGTGCTTTATATTTCTGTATTGCCTTCCAACCTACAAGGGCTCTGGAGGTGATGGATATATAAAAACCAATTGAAACAATGCAAAGATAAAACATTAAAGTACCGTTTAAAATCTTCTAAAAGCAATCTAAAAACAATCCTAGAATCTAGTTTGGAACCAGTTAAAGCAGCACTTGCAAACATGGAATGCCATGCAGAACAGCACCGTTTTGCCTGCATACCGGAAGCTTAAAAGAGACGGGGCAGCCAAACTTCCTTGTGTAGGGAGTTCCACAGTCAGAGTGTTGCTACAGAGAAAGCACTATTATGTGTACTCACCAACCTAACCTCATGAGTTGTTGGGACACACAACAGGGCCTCCTCTGAAGATCTCAAATTTCTGGCAGTCTGATCTGGGAGGAGGAGATCTTTCAGATATCTTGGCCCTAAGTCATTTACAGCTTTCTAGGTCAACACCAGCACCTTGAATTGAGTTTGGAAGCAAATTAGAAGCCAGTGCAGCTCTTGCAAGACTAGTGTTACTATGGTCTCTAAAAATGCACACCTGATGGTGGAGGTCAGGGAGTAGATAAGCAGTCTTTTTACTGAAAAGGCTGAAGATCATACTAGGTACTGCTCTTGGTTAAAAAAAAAAAATAGGTAGTTTTAGTAAACAGCTGGGATTAGAGGAACCCTTAGAGAATAAAGTCAAAGCTTCCAGGTAATATAAATTCCACCTGAACTTTCTGTATGAACAATTTTTTGTCATTTTTGTCTATCCTGAAATTCCCACCATTCAGTTTTGTTGAATGACACAGGGTTCTGGTATTATAGGAGAAGGATTTTCCCCCTCTTTGTCTGAACTTCATCCACACCATGCCTAACTTTATGCACCTCTGGCATTATAACTTTTATACACCTTTTAACATGTCTCTTTAACATGCTTAACGCACCTACTTGCTTTCCCCCTGTACACAAATCTTCCAGGTATTATGATGCTGTGGAAGCCAAGAAGGAGCGTGCCAGCAAACACTCACAGACCTTCGGGGCCAAGCAGCCTATGCACGCAGGAGCGGGGCCAGGACAGGTATGCTGGGATAAGCGTGAAGGGTGGCTGCTCCTTTGACAAAACTTCTTGTCCTTTTGGGATGACAGCTGCTGTAATTCTCTAGACAGTGTAACTAGAGGCTAATACCACCTGGCAAGGGGATTCTGCAAGTCACATGCCAAAAAAAAAACACTCCAAACTGTTCAGACCCTATTCTGAACAGGAAACATTTTTGGTGTATTACTCCCAGATTTTGGGGGGAATCTTAATTTTAAAAGTAGCTGTTCCAAGTTCTCCCCACTCTCCAATCTACTTCTGTTAAGCTTAAATTTGTTAGTTATGTAATAGACCAAATATAACTTCTCCCTTTCTGATGCTTATAAAAAGCATTCATCCAAATCTCTTTCCTTATCTGATTTTCCTCATTTTGTCTCTTATTGTCCTCCTTCACTGTATATGGAAGAATGAAGAGAAAATTGTCGCCCTTTGAGATAAAGATTTGCAAATCTAGCCAAATGCCAAGCTTGATGGGACTTTTAGTGGAACACTAGGAAGGCAATAGATTCCTTTCCCTTGATTTCTGGGAAAGGAAACAAGAAATAAAAAGGTGTGATGAGAACTAAATGAGTAAAGTGAGGTAAGGTGTTTAAGAGGGGTGATTTTGAGACCAGGTCTAGTCAGAGATAGGAAGGACTTACCGTAATTAACATTGGTCCATCTCCTCAGTCAGGACCACCTTAGCTGCCAACCTGCCAGCACACTCACAACATAAATGTGCCAATTTTGCTGAGTTCAAAAGGCAAAAGGGCCGCCTTTTGATCAGGAGTGGCCAACATGTGGTCGTGAGCGGCATGTGGCACTCCCTTTCATTTCTGCCCTCCTCATGGGGTCCTCTGTTTCCATGCCACTGAATTTATAGCTGAAATTAGTTAGTTAGTGGTGTGTTTACTTCAAAATCCCTCAGAAACCTCCCAGAAGGGTGAATCTCTTTGTAAAAAGGCTTGCATGGAGAATGCGCCTTGTCTAAAAGTGAGAAAGAGCACTTTGAAATAAAAATGCCATTTTTTTTAAACATCCAATGATATCTGATCCAAAACCCACAAAAATTGCCTAACCCTTCATCTTGAATATTCTCCAGCAGCTGCCATTTCAGAATGTCTTAAAAGGAAGGAGGCGATTGAGTTGGAGCAATGACCCAGCTTTCCTGGCTGTAATGGACACATTATAAGAGATGACCCAATGAGTTTTGGCCTTAAGCAAATCTTAACTTCTTAAATTACCTCCAGGACAAGAACATCTGGCTGTCGCTCATTGACATGTTGCGAAAGAAGGATCAGCTGCCAGTAGTTGCCTTCACATTCTCTCGCAACCGCTGTGATGACAACGCCTCCATGCTAACCACTGTTGATCTGACCACAACCACAGAGAAAAGTGAGATCCACGTCTTCTTCCAGAAGTGCATCTCCCGACTTAAGGGCACAGACCGCCAGTTGCCTCAGGTCAGAAGGAGTTGAGTAGTGAATGCTTGGAAACAGTCGGCTCTGCAGAGTGGCAAAAATGGTGGTTGCTTTTGACTGTGGGATGACAGGGTTGCTGAAGAGAGCTGAACCTAAGTACAAGAGACAAGAGGGAGGATACAAATTGTGGGCAGGGGCAGAGGTTTCTTTATTCACGTATTAGCTTCATTTATATCTCATCTTCTCTCCAATGAGCCTAAGGTACCATACATGACTCCCTTCTACCTTACTTTTATATCCTCACCATCACAACAATTCTGTGACATAAATCAGGCAGAGAGAGAGAGAGGGACAGAGCCAAAATCACCCAATGAGTTTCACGCCTCATGGAAACTTGAACCTGAGTCTCTTAACATGCTAACCACTATGCCTCTGTGGCTCTCAAAAGGACAGCTGTATAGTATGTTTTCCCCCATGGGGCATGGAGAGTGAGTTAAGACTTTGAAATGGCAACCTCTTCCGCACAAGTTATCTGATTGGGCTTAAATAACATGGGTACCAGATCTGGGTACAGAGTACTGCTCAGGAAATTTAGTGACTGTCTCTTTTTCACACTAGGCAGATGAAAGTACAGAGAGCTGACTTTTACAGATTTAATTATTTGCAAGTTTCTCCAACCCCTGCCCCCCACCACCACAGGGGAACTTTTCCTCTCAGCAACTCCAATCAGACCATGAAGCCCTTTAAAATTCCACTTCTGCTCCTCCTCCTGCTCTACCAGTTGCTGTCTGGCTACCTAAAGATGGATCCTAGCTGTTTCTCACCACCACAAACCCTCTCCTGATGTTTCTCTCAGACCCAGGGAAAGAAGATGGTCAAGAAAGAGGAAGTATAGGGCCACCACGCCAACCCACCTCCTTTCCCTTTCCTTTCCCTGACCTGGATTGGACCCTAGGTGCCTATTCCCCCCCCCTGCACTGTGTCTCAGTCTCCTTCCCACAGACACATACACACACACACACACACTTTTTGATATTTGCACTTTTTCCCTTTTTGTGGGGGTCCTGTGCCCTAACACTAGCAAGTATGGAGAACCAACTGTAGTGAGGGTCCAAGCCTGAATTGTGTGGAGGGCCAACTGTGGTAGCGAAATCTAAGTAGAAATCTAAGGCTTTTCAAAAAAGAATTTATAACTACCTCATGATTGCTCTTTCAGGTTCTCCACATGGTGGACCTCTTGAAGCGTGGCATTGGGGTCCATCACAGCGGCATTCTGCCCATCCTGAAGGAGGTGGTGGAGATGCTGTTCAGCAAGGGCCTTGTTAAGGTGAGTCCTGTTGGCCTTATGGTACAAGGGAAGGAGAGGTCAGAATTTTTTGGGGGGAGGGAGGAATGGGCCTTGTCAAGAACATTTGTTGGCCTTGTTGGTCAGGGGAAGGAAAAACCAGGATCAGGGGGACATGCTGTTCTACTGAGAACTGCTTCCCTCAGTGATACCAGGAAGTTCCTTAATCAAAACCCACTCTTGCAGGCTGAGAAACCCTCCAGGACATGTATTTGGGCAGTGAGGGAGTTATAGAAGGCAGAGAAGAAAGTCATGTCGCAGTGGCATCTGATCATTAGTGAGATGCTGCATTAAGAAAGGGAGCGGAGCATCCTACAACTTGTCTTCCTTTGTTGCTCTCATTTAGATCCTCTTTGCCACAGAGACGTTTGCCATGGGAGTGAACATGCCAGCCAGGACTGTGGTTTTTGATTCGATCCGTAAACATGATGGCACTAACTTCCGGGATCTGGTGCCAGGTAAGAGAAAGAACATGAGGTCAAAGCATTTTCTTCTCCCCTTCTGGAGATGTATCCTGTATTGCCAACAGGGTGACAGACTAGTTCTTTGTAGCATGGTGCCAGTTCTTCTGCCCTACAAATCCCCCTTCCCCTTATCCTGTTTTTTGTTTGTTTGTTTTACTTACCTATTTGTTTATCCAGCTGCTCATCCTGCTGCCTGTTTTGAAACTTTTAAAAGATTTTTAAAGGTGAAGCACCAGGGAGGAATGGCCTTGGCTGTGTTGCTGGTTTGTTGCAAGAGAAACAGAAATGCAGGTGACTATGACCATTTCTGCACGAGACTGTTATAGCGCTATGATTCCACTTTCAACATCCTATGGAACCCTGGGGTTTGCAGTTTAGGGAGGGGCTGGATGGCCCTTCCCTAAACTGCAAACCCCAGGATTCCATAGGATGTTGAAAGTGGAATCATAGTGCTATAACAGTCTCATGCTGATATGGCCTCAGTCTGTTGGCGCTCCTTTCAGCCCATTTTTTTAAGAACAGAAGCATCTGTGTTTGAAGCTGACAGAGCCTTCTATGCTGTTGGCTGCTTCTCTTCCAACAATAAAACACAAAACAACATGAATTCTCATGTTCAGCTTTAAGGCAACAAGACCAAAATAACAGCAGCAAGTCGGCCTGGAGTCAATTTACCCTTGTCCCAGGGAAGCTGGGCAGGAATGAAGTTTCCCCCCACTGTCCTTCCTAAATCTCCATAGGTTCTTCTTTGGCAGTTGTATTTGCTGCTGAGCCACATTTGACTCTCATTGTCTCTACCTATGTACACATTTTCTCTTGCTCTCATCCTTTTCCATAGCTGAGTACATCCAGATGGCAGGTCGGGCTGGTCGCCGAGGTCTTGATACTACTGGGATGGTGATCATTCTTTGCAAAAACCAGGTGCCTGAGATGGCTGATCTTCACCGGATGATGTTGGTGAGTGACTCAGTCTCCTTAATTCTTCCATTTTTTTCAAATTTTCTCTTTCTCTCTTCTTCTTAGTATCTTTCCTTCCACCAGTCTTTCTCACAAAGCATAACACATTTTGATGTTCATTGCCCTGGGTGGTGATAAAATTTTGGGGTTGAAGTTGCACACCCTCAGGCCAAAAATTAGAAGCTCACAAGAAAAGCATGGTGGCCTGGCCCTAGTATCTTCTATTTAGAGAGGCTCTGGAGCACGCACGCATGCCTCCCCCTCCATTCCCTTGCCCTTTTCCTTGGCACTCTCCACGCCTGGGCCAAAGGTGAGGAAATGGGAGCAGGGAACACTGGAAGCAGAGAAGGGATTTATGTGCATGCCTTCCTCCCCATTCCCTTGCATTTTGCCTGGGCATATTTGCCTGCCTTCTCTGCACCTGGGAGATTCAAGGGAATACAAGGAGGAGAGTGGGGGGCACCTCACAAATAAATAAAATTCGCAAAGGTCAAACCCATGAATGTGGAGGGAGGACTGTATATGCATCATTATTTCCAGCCTTTCTTCATAGTCATAGGGCTAGAAACCTTGCTGTTGCGTTTAAATAAGAATCAAAAGTCCGGGGGGGCTCAATTGACACCCAGGGCCATTTTCCCCTCTGTTGAATGTCAGTACTTGCTCACTCCCACCTGTGGTACCCATTTCAGGTACCTTCTTTGGAAGCAATCATTTCCTCTAACCCTTCTCTAACCCTTATTCTCTTTTGCCAGGGCAAACCAACTCAGCTGCAGTCTCAGTTCCGCTTAACCTACACCATGATCCTTAACCTCTTGCGGGTGGAAGCCCTTCGAGTGGAAGACATGATGAAGAGGAGCTTCTCTGAGTTCCACACCCGGAAGGACAGCAAGGTAGGAAGGTGACTTGGGAAAGGGGAGCAGGTTGTGAGGAGTGAGAATGCGAACCAAGAAGCAGCCCCGAAATCTTTCGGGATGTATGAACATCCCACCTCCAACATGGCTGGATCTTGCATCTAGGTGGGAGAAGAGGAAGAAACTGTAGATAAGTGGAGGGACTGGGAGATGAGAAGGTAAGACTGGGAGGTGATGTGATGGCTATCTTTAAATATCTGAAGCAATACCATGTACAGGGAGGAGCAGGATGAATTCAGATTCATGGATTCAAGTTACAAATGGATTCAAATTACAAGAAAGGAGATTCAGCCTAAACATTAAGAACAACCTTCCAAGTTTGTCTTCTTCCACTTAGTTTATATAGCAAAGAGACCTGTGGGTACTGCATTATCCATGTTCCCTTCTGTTTCTTGTTCTTTGCTGCCAGAGGGCTTTGCCAGGGGGAAGACAAAAGAGTCCTCTGCTTCTCAACTGTCTTCTTCACTGAATCTTTTCTCCTAGGTCCACGAACACAGGATTGCCCAGCTGAGCTCCATCTTGGCCAACATGGAAACCCCAGATATGACAGGGCAGCTTGGTGATTTGGAGGAATATTACCGGGTGGTCCGAGACTTGCAGGAAACCCGAGAATTCATACAGGTAGTGATCTAGAGAAGGGGGTTAAATGGTACTATTCCTTGCCTTGTCATAGTTCAAATCTCAGATCCGACTATGATGTACAGTCAGCCCTCCACATTTGCAGGTTTTGCTTTTAGGGATTTGATTATTCACGGATTATTTGCTGTCACCTCTGCTGCCTCCTTATATTATTTTTAATAGGGACTGCAAGCCTTGTGAGACTGAGAAACTGCAAATGAGGCTTCTAAGTCCCTATTAAAAATGGTGTGGGGGGCAGCCATGGAGGTGGCAGTAAGCCCCACTAGCCACCCACCTCTGCCTATGAAAGAGCCCCGATGCTTCAAAGGAATCCATGGTGGATTTAATATGGGGATCATAGTTTTTTGTGTGTTAAATATGGTTTGGGAGGACCTAGAGTTATTCATGGTTTTTCCACTTTCACGAGGGTCCTGTGCCCCTAATCCTTGCAAATTTGGAGGGATTACTGTATTACTCAGATCTGTTTCTAAGAGAGCGATGGGAATTAGGTAATTTAGAGGCTTATGGCAGCCATAACCCCCTATTATTTGCTTACATTAGATGCACCCCACTCTCCCTTGGGTTTCTTTCCTTCTAAGTATATTATATAAGGAGACGGGGAAACTTTCAGAAAATAAACCCTGGACCTTATTATTTTATTTTATTTTATTTTATTTTATTTTATTTATGTATGTATGTATGTATGTATGTATGTAGTATCATCACTGTACATGATGCTTTACAAGTCAAAGAACAACAAAACAGTTCACTGCTCTCAGACTTACAATCTAATTAAGACTTGACACAAAAGGAAAAGAGGATAACAGGGGAGAAGGGGATTAAGTCCAACAGATACTGCCCTTTCTTCTGTCCCTCTGAGGTCAGGGCAGTGGCAGTTAGAACAGAAGGATTTGTTCTTCCACTCAAAGCTGTAGATTACCCTGTTATGGAGAACCTTCAGTGTCCAGAACTGATTTTGATGAACTGCTGCTTCCATCATGCCTCCCCAGGCTGGATATAGTCGGTGGGAGCTGGAGTTGAACAACATCTGGAAGGCCACGTGTTACCCTAGCATTGTTTTTAGATGCAGTGGCATATTTGATCACTTCCATCTTGTTGAGGTGGTGAATCTGCTCTAAGGCTTATTAAGGAACTGTCCAAAGTGCTGAACCTATTTGGGAGAATAGGGTTCAGCACTTTGAATAATTCCTTTAAAGCCTGGGTGAAAACCAACAGTCAACACTCACATTAGAGTTATTGCTCCATTCACATGGAAGCCATAACCTCTCAGGGCTTAGAGAGAAGCCTTGCATAACAAGGAACCAGACCATTCCTCCATGCAGTGTGCTCTACATGTGTTGGACTACAGTATCCATTGTCCACAGTTAGCATTTGGTATGCAGCTGGAATTGATGGGGATTGGGGAAGGCTGGAATATAGGTTCCTTCCTCTCTAGTGTTCCCGTCACTGATAGTGAAATTGATGTCCTTATGGGTTCTTTTCTGCTCATGTCTCCCTTTCAGAGACGAGTCATGGAATCAGTGAATGGACTGAAAGCTCTCTCTGTAGGACGAGTGATTGTCGTGAAGAACCAAGAACACAGGAATGCCCTGGGGGTGATCTTGCAGGTCAGAATGTGGGTTGCACTGCCCATTGTACTGAGGAATCCAGGATTCATTGTATAGGCTTGTCTGTGCCTGTCTGTGTTGTATGCTCTAATGTAGCTTTCTGTTAATTCATTTGATGGATGTATTTGGGGTTGGGAAAGCCAAGAAAATGAAGATGGGGATGGCCCTGGTGGTGGAGCAATAGAGGCAAGTCTGGGGGAAACAAGAAGCTAAAAGGGTGTCTGCATGGAACGAAACACTCCCATCCAAAAGCATAGCTTGTCTCTGCAGATTGAGTAGATATTGTGTGCACATTCTCTCTACCAGCACAAGGGCTACAATCTTGCTTTTCAAGACTGTTCTTGTTAAGTTGACTTTGACATACAACAATCTTCTGAACGAGAGACTGCCAAGGTCCCCTGTCATCAACTGCCTTGCTCAGGTTATGCCAATTCAGGGTCGTGGTGTTCTGGATTGAATCAATCTACCTGTAAAATGGTCTCCCTCTTTTTCTACTGCCTTCCACTTTACCAAGCACTATCATCTGTTCCAGTGAATCATATCGTCTCATGATATGTTCAAAGTACAACAGCCTCAGTTTAGCTTGGCTGCTAGTTATAAGTTCTGGCCCATTTTCCTGTAGGACCCATTTATTTGTATTTTTAGTAGTCCATGGTATCTCTTCTCCAGCATCACATTTCAAATAAGTTGATTTTCTTCCTTGGATTTTGAAATCCAAATCATATCTATTCTTGAAAATGAATGGGTGCATATCGGAAAAGAATGTATATTCTGTCACTCTCCATAGTTCTTTCTGTCAGTTTTCTTCACGTTCCAGCTTTCACACCCACAAAATTCTTAGGCAACTAGAGTTGGTGTTGTGGAGACATTTTCCCCTGTCATTCTCTAGGAGAGAAGCAGGATACATGTCAGTCCCACATGTTCTTGGACTGTGGATCACATCAACTCCAACCAGCCCAGTCCTACAAGATCTTGAGGGTTGTGTAATCTCCCATGTTTGCTCTCAGAATCTTGCCATGTTTTTCATCTCCAGCAACCTAATATTCAAAAGCACTGCATTCCCATATGGGTGATCCATTTAAGTTATCATTGTTCATAAGTACAACCCTGGTATTTAAACCTGCTTTTAAAAAAAATGCCAAGGGAGCTGTTGAGTGATGCTTTCATGTAGGATTGGGGCCAATCAAAGCATAACAAAATCATGAGCAAGCTTTGCGGTTACCCAGAACTCATCCTTAGTCTGAATATAAAGCAAGAGATGGTGGCAAGGAGCACAGTGCCCAACTGTGGTCTGATTTGGAGGTGGTATGGCGGATGGTTGGGTGTATTTTTTGGAAAGGCAATCTTCTGCCTCCTTTTCTGAAGCAAGTAATTGGACTCTCAACTTCAGGTTTCTTCTGATGCTGCCAACCGGACCTTCAGCACCCTGGTGATATGTGAGAAAAAAACCACAGAGGGAGATCAGACCACAAACAGGGGGACCAGTTTCTTCTCTTCTTCAGAGGTGCCCCTTCCCGATGACCTGCTGCACACAAAGCTCTTCCTTCCTGAAGGTAAGACAATGGGATATCTCAAAAGACAGAACAGGGTGTGTGTCAGGAACCAAATTCACACACACAAATATAACAGCGCAAATACACTATTTATTAGGAGCGTGATACATAGTACAGGACTTCAGTGAGGGAAGTGAAGGCAATTATCAAAATTCAAAACATTAAAAGCAAAGAGTTTCTCATCCCACCCGCAAGAGACTTTGGAGTTCTGGTTTAGCCTGGCAGCGCTTATCACTACATTCCTAACTTTGTTTATCTAACGGTCTCTGGTTCTCATACCTTGTTACAAGCAAGCTGCTAATTAACTCCTACTACATATCTCATAACTAAAATATGGAGGGCTACCCAACAGGGTGTGTTTTAGGGAATGTTAGATTGCCAGGCAAGGTTCACAGGTTTGAAGCACCAGGACTTTTTGGTTAACACAGACAATAACAGCATCTGCTGTTCCCTCAGGCTTCCCTATTCCTTCCCAGCTTAGCAGCAGTCTGTCCAGTCACCACAGACAACAGTAATATATTCTTGTGTCCCTGTTGTAATGCAAAGTATTTGGGGGTGACTTAATCTTGAATAGGCGTTTGTTCATTTGTTTAGTAAAATGCTTCTATCCCACCCTTTTTCACAGGATCTCAGCACATAATATAAACAATCTGAAACATTTCAGATTAGAAATTTAAATAATTTGAGCAAGATTTTTAAAAAATTAAACATAATTAATAGTTGAAGCCACTTTAAAAGCAACTGTTAATCCGACTTTTAAAACTACAACAATTTAAAACCATCATGGGAGAATTCAAAGGCATACCCATGTTACTCTGAACCAGTCTGCAAAGGGGTCTTGTAGCACCACTGAGACTGAGAGAAAGAAGTTGGTAGCATAAGATTTTGTAGACTTAAGTCTACTTCACCTCTGTCCATCTGATGAAATGGACTTAAGTCTACGAAAGTTTGTGATACCAACTTTTTTCTGTCAGTCCCATAGGTGATTCCTTTGCAATTTAAACCATGAATATATATTCTTTAAATAAATTAGCCCCTGGAGGCTTTAATTAAAAACCAGCCATGTTTTATATTGGCGGCAGAAATATTGGTGGAAGTTGGACCTCCAAGTGGCAGGGGCATTCAACAAATGAGGTGCCAAAACCAAGAAGGTTCTCTCCCTTTCCCTATTTCTTTGTATTGCCAATGACTGGAGGGACACAGAAGAGGGCTCCTTCTGCAATTAAGACTCATTAGCTTTCCAAAAGACCTCATCCTGATGGGAATGATATTTGAAAGACTTGCTTTGTCAATAGGGATCAAACAGCTGCCTGTATTTTTTGGATTCACTTGGGGTCTGTTGAAACTGTCAGGATGATTGCCTGCCCTTCATATTTTATCCCGATATCACTGCAATGGAGTCATGGTTTCAGAACAGTAAGAGGTAGGGAAAGAGCGATGACTCCTAGCAGATAAAAACTAAGCAATCTCTTCAAGAGATCAATTTTGTAAATGACATATTATTTGAATTGTAAATTACTTTTGTTATTTAAATATTATGAAAATTTTGATATGCAGCAGGAAGAAAGCAAGAAGGTTTGAGGGTGGAAACATGATCACATCCCTCCCTTAATGGCCTTTTCCAGATATTTCCAGCAAGAGCTTACTTCAAGAGAGCTAGAAACTTCATTTAAAAAAAGATTTTATAATTTGTATAGCTGGGAGGGGTGTGATTATGATAGAAAGTCCTGCAAACTGCTGAGCAGTACTAGATACCCCTTTCTTCTGAGTTGTGGTTGATGGTGATGATTTGTTAGAACATTTCCTCCTTAATTTTGTCCAGGCCCCTGTGGTCATACCATAGAGAAGCTGGACCCATCTGATATTTTTGGTATCACCACCAAAACCCTGCGCATCAATGCTGAGCGTATCCTGGAGGATTTCAAGAAGCGACAGATCCCCAGGTTCAGGTGAGCCACAAGGAATGGGTGGAATTTACTTAGGGATGTTCACATGCACAAGTCACGCCATGCATGCGACGCCGAAAAGCAACCATTGCACAAGGAACATATTCTGCTGATAGCAGTGGAAGTGAAGTTGCACAAATGGTATATTCATCTGTGCTGTGTCTTTGCAAGTTGTAAGTGCACGTGGTGTTTGTGTATCCTACACTTTGCGTTGTGGTTGTGCGTCATGTATTTTGTATCGCACAATGGCAGACAATCATTGAGATGTGTTGTGCAATGCTGCTAGTCTACATGGGAGTTGTATAGTCCTCCTGGGGCTTTTGTCTGCACATCGGTATTTACGCTATGCTAAGGGGACGTTGGATAGAGGCCCCAGTGTGCCCAGTCAACGCCATTCGCACATAGTTGATGAGAAGGCCTACATTCCTCACTTTTTGTCGTAGACAAAAAAAAATGATTAGTCTGATTGTATGGAATGCAAGTGGGCAGACTTTAGGGTTATAGAATCTGCTGTGTTTTTACTGTTAGGACCCAGGTTGGAGAGAGTGGCAGATATAGGACTAAGAAACAGAGTATTGTCCAAAAATGTATTTCCAGGAGGACCAGCACTAACTTCACAACCTTCTGTCACACTGCCAGAGGTTCTTGAGCACAAGGGTTAAAAAAAAAGGAGCTGGGGGGGGTCAATCATAAAAAGTGTTCTGGAACCCTCTGCTTATGTTTGCTCTCATCACATGCAGGAATGATCCACCTGGACCATCCGCAGCCACGGCAACCCAAGAATTGCTCCGCTTGGCCGAGGGCGACCCTGAAGGCCTCCCACTCTTGGACCCCATCAATGACCTTCAGCTGAAGGACCTGGAAGTTGTGGAGGGCGTGATGAGGGCCCGGCACTTGGAGGAGGTTTTGCCAGGGTTCCAGTGTGTGCACAGCCCCCGCTTCCACATGGAGGTCAGTACAGGTCTTGAGTGACATGTTGAACAGCACTGGAATTGAAGACAGAGGAGCTGTTCCTGAAGAGCTTGGGACGGTTACCTTTTTTGGTTTTTTGGACTGCAGCTTCTACAATTGCCCAGTCAGCATGAGCCAAGTCACCTTGTAGACGAGAAGTGGTGAACATGTGGACCGCAGCTCCCATGCTCACTCACCACGGGCTCTGCTGGCCATGGATGATGGATGTTGCAGTCCAGACATATTTGGAGGACCACACTAATGCTTATAAGCCTACAACTTCCATATTTATTTTGTTTTATTTTTTAATTTAATTTATGTTCCATCTTTCTCTTAGCCTGGAACCCAGGGTGGATTACAATGTATTAAATCAAAGTATATGTGGACTGGAGGATTTAGAAGAGGCCAGTGCTTGAAGTAAATAAGGGACAGAAAAGTATGACCCTTCAAGCAATTTTCAGACTGTATCTTGCCTGAGCCTTCACCATTTGTTGGGTTAGATAGGGCTGATGGGAGTTGTAGTCCATCAGTTCATGTCCCTCATTCCTGATCTGAATTATGGAGAAGATTAGCCTATGTTGATTTCATGAATTATGATACGAACACCGATTAGAACAGCTCCTTGACCTGGCCATCAAAAGTGAGCTTAGACAGGAAGTTTGTAAAGCACTTCTTGAAAATGGTCATGCTCTGCCTTTAGCAAACCTCCAAGAGAAGGATGAGCACACTTCTGAGGCCATCCCCAAAGATGCCTCACTAGCAGCCCCTGCATTCTGCATACAGCAAAGAAGTAGTGAGTAGCAAGAAATGTTGCTTACTGGTCAGTGAGTTGTGAGGGGGGATTGAGGTGCTGCCTTTGTGTTATGCAGAGCAACTTCCAAGGGCTGGCCCCAGCATCTTTGAGGGCTCCATATTCCCTGTATCCCATCCTGTTTACATATCTTCCTGGGTTTATTTCCCAAGGGTTCTCCAGAAGTACACAATTCAGCCTCTAGAAATTTTCTGGCTTTATCTGTATGGGATTTATCTTGGGGGGAAAATTGCAGATTCCTGTTCCTTATAATTATGAAGAGACGTAAAGAAATACACATGAGTAATGGGTGCTTAAAGCTCAGCAACCTGTAGAGTGACAGAAAAGTGTTGCTTATGATCTGCAGGTAGGAATTTCCTGAATCTCACTTTGTTCAAAGCAAAATTAGCAGGAGCAAAAGTCCACTGGGGAATATGTTGCCTATCCAGCATGCTTGATCTCATCCTTGGCATCCTGTTGCTCTCTAGATGTATTGGATTCTTTTAAACTACATCAAGAGTGGGCAAAGTGCACCCCTAGGTTTATTTTGCCCCCCCGGCTCCAGTTCACCACATGGGAACTTTGCAAACTGATCCCACTTCTCCCACAGCAGTTTTGGAAAACCTTGAAACTGAAGCAAAAAAGAGAAAGAAACTGGAAGTAGAAATGGACCTTGATCAATGCCTTGGTTGGGATTGTGTCAAAGTTTTGTGCAGCCTGTGCAGGGTACTGCAGGTGAAAAATTGGGCCCTGGAATGTCCAAAATTGGCCCCTCCTGACCTATATGTATACCCAATGCAGATATTTCAAGATTTCCTTGTGATCAATTTTTAATTGTTTCTTAGTTCAAAGGACACACAGACCAGGGATTAATAAACTGGGCACAGTATAGTCGTTTGAGCATTGAATTATGACTTTGGAGACCGAGATCCAAATTCCCTGCTCAGCCATGGAAACCCATGTTGGGCAAGTCACTCTCTCTCAGCCTCAGAGGAGGGCAAAGGCGAACCACCTCTGAATTAATCTTACCAAGAAAACCCCATGATAGAGTCACATTAGAGTTGCCATAAGTCAGAAATGACCTGAAGTCACACAACACCACTGAGAGATGAACGTCACATGTGAGAACAGTAGAAGTGTATTTGCTGATGCCCCTATAGCCAGGGGCAGGGAGGGGAAAAAACAGCCTCAGAAACTGGGGGAGCCCAATTCAGCTCTCACAATGTATGCAAGTGACAGAAGGAGGAAGAAGAATTCCAGTTCTTTGCCAGAGGAGGAGCCATCTGGGAATGGGTTAACTTCTGCTGCCCAGGAAAGGCAAGAGATCATGTGACATAAACTAAGTCTTTTTGATTGGATCCATGCAGTTCTGTACAAAAACTAGAGTCATTACAAGAAAGGAAAGATACTGCCAGTTAAAAAGGAAACCTTGACATTATAAGGGTAGAGCTGGACGTCTTGGCAAGAATCAATATTCACAGTAGGTTTGCAATATACCAGTCTCTGCCAGTGAAAAAGGAAGGAATGGGACATACCCCGTACCCTTACCCACATGCTTCTCTATGCCCTCTTCTTTCCCTTTCCCAGGCAGGAGGGAAATATATGAGTAAACCAAAGTAAATCCTCTTTTCCTGTTCCTCTCTTTGGGGAAGAATAATGCATCCTGCCTGTACCAAGTAGCCGAAAAGTGCTCCAGTCTACTTTGGAGGGCTGGTGATAAGTAACTGGGGAGTTGTAGCCCAAAGCCTCTCTGACAAAGGAGCAGTGACTTTCCCTTCCTGTTAAATGAGGGGATGATTCATCTTTAAAGGGAGGACTGGACCCTGAAGAACAGGAGCATGGTTTTCCAACCAAACATCCAACCATCTGATGGTGTTTCCATCTGTTCCGTATTTAGTCAGTTTGTTAATCGTAATATTATGGAGGACCTTGTCAAGGACCTTGCTGAAATCCAGATAAACAACATCCACAGCATTCCTACCATCTACTAAACTAGTGACCTCATCTCCATCTTCTGCTTCCAGTTATGTAGTCTATTTGATTTCTGTATTGGCCATCAGGTGACATCCATATATACAGTTGCCTCTGGTTGCTTGAAGAATGTGTTTGCAGTGAACAAACTGGGAGGCTCGAAACATTCAATAAGTTGCTTTCCTGCTCCATTTCTTGATCCTACACCAAATTTTCCTACTGTCTTTGATTTTTCTATGTTTCCTACTCTTGCATTCCAATTGCCTGTGATTAAGAAGTCCTGTTTCGGAGTGTGGTCAATTTCTTCCCAGGCTCCAGCATAGAATCTTTCATAGAATCATAGAGTTGGAAGAGACCCCGGGGCCATCAACTCCAACTCCCTGCTATGCAGGAACACCCATCAAAGCATTCCCAACAGATGACCATCCAGCTTCTGCTTGAAAACTTCCAAAGAAGAAGACTCTACCACACTCTGAGGCAGCAGATTCCACTGCCGTACAGCTCTGACCATCAGGAAGTTCTTCCTGAGGTTCAGGTGGAATCTCCTTTCCTGCAACTTGAATCCATTGCTCCTTTTCCTGGTCTCTGGAGCAGCAGAAAACAAGCCCTCTCCCTCCTCTACGTGGCATCCCTTCAAATATTTAAACATGGCTATCATGTTCCCTCTTAACCTTCTCTCCTGCAGACTAAACGTACCCAGCTCCCTAAGCCGTTCCTCATAGGGCATGACTTCTAGACCCTTCACTGTTTTGGTCACTCTCCTTTCAATTTCTTCTTCTTCCTTCTCTGTAGTTGGAGCATAAACTTGGATTTATGATTATATTGATGGGTTTTCCCCGAAATCATATTGCTATGATTTGGTCATGGATTGCATTATATCTTCTGACTGCTTTTGCTGCATCTTTCCTTGCCCCATTTGTTCTCAGAATTTCATGTCCTGTGTAATTCACTGACTCAAAATGTCCCATTCCTGTACACCTTAGCTCCTTCTCCTCAAGTATTAGAATGTCTATATATTCCATGTCTTTTTTGTTTTTAACTATGTCTAGCTTCCCCCGATTCATGCTTCTCACATTCCAAAAGCCTGAGCTTGGTTCATAGTCACTAAATAATCCGTGGACGGCATTATCACACACACACACACCCATTTTCTCTTCTTCCCCTCTAGTTTGTGCGATTCAGAGAACGCCAACGAGTGCTGGAGGAGCTGGAACAGCTGCGGTACCTACTGTCTGACCAGTCCCTCCTGCTGCTGCCAGAGTATCACCAGCGCGTTGAGGTAAGAGCCTCTCTGGAAGGCAGGGGGCTTCCTGTGACCAGGGACTGGTCACATAACAAAGAAGGGGTGCCTCAGGGGAAACCTCATTTATCCCATCAGAGGACCTTCAAGGTCCTCTAGTAAAAGGGGTGGTGGGGTTGCAGGGCCTCTTTGGTGGCTGCTCCTAGGCACTAGATCTCCATTCCCAGGAAGCATAGACTTGTTCCTTCCTTTTTTTAAAAAATTCCTTGTAGTCCTTTCATTGGCAAGTGAAGACCTTTTTACTTCAACAAGCTTTTGGGAACAGACTATTTTAAAGAAAAAGAGCTATTCCTGGTGTCTTGTACTGCTTTTATTATGAGTTTGAGCACTGGAGACAGGGGTTCATAATCCTGCTCAACCATAAAACCCACTGGGTGACCTTGGGTGGGTCACAATCTCTTGGTCTCAGGGGAAGACAAAGGCAACCCCCCTCTGAACAAATCTAAGAAAACCCCACAATAGACTTGCTTTAGGATTGCTGTAGGTTGGAAACAACCCTGAGGGACACAACTACTTTAAATGGAGTTGTTCCAAACAGTTTTAATTCTGTAGACAGCTTAGTGCCTTTTTAAACATCAGTTTTTGCGTCTTGTTATCTGTGTGAGTTTTTGCTTGTATTTCTATTCATCTGTAAAAAAAGAAATTGAGGGTGGGGATATGGTAGAATTGTATGCTCCCCTGCATACAGTTGCCAGACTAAAAATGGAAAATGGCTCCTGTAATGTTCATGCAGGAGATGGAATATCAACAGGGGTAGCTTGTTGTACAACTGTGTAACCATCTAGCAAGCAGCACCTGCTTAAATTCCTTCTTCTACACAACCGTTACAGCAACAGGAGTCCTCTTCAGTTTTTACTCTGTCAACTGTACGTTCCAAGCCATAGCACATGGGTGGGCAAAATGCAGCCCGTGAGCCTCGTGCAGCCCCCAGGGCTATTTTTGTGGCCCTTGGGACCCCCTAGGGTTTTTTTGTTTTTGTTTTTTGTTAGGCATCCCCTACTTACTCGATGGGTTAGGGATCAGTGCAGTGTTGAAAACTGGAAATCGTCAAAATGGGGGACCCGGTCTTGATTTAGCTTGCAAATACCTTTCGGCCACTGAATAACGTAAATAAACACACTATATATATAGCTTGTGAATGAATGCAAAGGCTAAATAACAGTCAGTTGAGAGAAAAAGTAGTGTGTGGTTGCAGAAATGTGTTGAAGGTCATGGAAACTTGGTGAAATAGGTCAAAAGATGTCAAATGTATGGGTTCTGGTTATAATTGGAAAGCGTCAAAAGAGAAGATCGTTAGAAAATGGACTGTTGAAAAGTGGGGGATGCCTGTGATTTTTTATGTTATTTCATAACCCTTGGTATTTGTGTAATTTTGTAATGCTTGCTATATTGTAGTGGAATCCTGTTGTTTTTTGTAGTCTTTGTAGCAAAGAACTCTATTTGCTGCAGAAGATGTCAGGGGTGTTTTGATGGTGTGTTTCTGCATGGGATTCAATGCCCCTTGTGGTCTCTTCCAATTCTACAATTCTATGAGTCTATGAATTTAGGGTAGAGTGAATGTGTCTCACCTTTTCTCCGCCTCCTTCGTATTTCAAACCTCTAGGTCCTCCGTTCTCTGGGCTACATCAACGAAAATGGGGCCGTGGAGCTCAAAGGGAGCGTGGCCCGTCAGATCAGCAACCACGAGCTGCTCCTGACGCAGCTGCTCCTTGACAATGCCCTGACAGAGCTGCGGCCAGAGGAGATTGTGGCCTTGCTCAGCTGCACTGTCTGCCAAGTGCGCACCCAGGTGGAGCCGCAGCTGCCCTCCATCCTTCAGAAGGTGAGGAAGTGGGAGATGGCACGGGACAAGAATCCTTCACAGAGTGCATACTCAAAACTGTGGGGCTCACTGCCTCAAAATGCAGTGACAGCTACCAACTTGGGACAGTTTTCAAAGGAGGTTGGATAAATTTGTGGAGGACAGGACTGTTAATGGCTACTCATTGCAACATTTACATACTCAGCATGCCTCTGTAGCTCACTTGCTGGGGTATGTGAGCACAAGTGTGTCATTGCCCTCAGGTCCTGCTCACGGACAAGTGGCTGTCTGCTGTGGAAGGACAAGGCTGGACAAGACAGGCTTCTTATCAGATCCGGCATAGCTCTTGCATTCTTAAGTGACAATACTGCTCTGTTCTGCTTTGGTCAGACCTCACCTGGAGTATTATGTCCAGTTCTGGGCGCCACAGTTCATGAAGGAGATTGACAAGCCAGAGGAGGGCAACCAAAATGATAAAAGGCCTGGAAACCATGCCCTATGAGCACTTTCTTAGGGAGCTGGGTATGTTTAGCCTGGAGGAGAGAAGGTTAAGACATGATAGCTGTCTTTAAATATTTGAAAGGATGTCATATGAAAGATGGAGGAGCAAGGTTTTCTGCTGCTCTAGAGACTAGGATACAGAACGAAGGATTCAAACTACAGGAAAAGAGTTTCTACCTAAACAATAGAAAGAACTTCTTGCTGATAAGAGCAGTTTGATAGTGGGATATACTCCTGCCTGAGTCGTGGTGGAGTCTCCTTCTTTGGAGGATTTTAAACAGAGGCTGGATGGCCATCTGTCAAGACTGCTTTGATTGGGCATTCCTACATGGCAGGAGGTTGGATTGGATGGCCCTTGTGGTCTCTTCCAACTCTATGAGTCTGTGATTTTATCTCAACCCCGAATACTGAAGGAGAAATTGGCTTTTGACCAGTCTCAGCTCTGTCCCATCTGATGCCCTCCAGGTATGTTGGACTCCCAACTGCCATGAGCCGAGTACAGCCAGTGGTCAGGAATTCTGGGATTTGGGGCCTTGCTGTCTGTGGGCCTGGGTCTTCTGGGTCATGAACTCACCGTCACTTTTCACCCTTCAGGGCATAGAGCACATCCGATCTGTAGCAGAGGAGATCGCCCTGCTGCAACGCAAATGTGGCCTGCAGGAGTCGGTGGAGGACTTCGTAGAGCAGTACAAATTTGGGCTGGTGGAGGTGGTTTATGAATGGGCCCGAGGCATGGTAAGGGTTCAAGCTCTGCACTCAGTCCACTTTCCTCCCTAATATAGGTTGTCTCAGTGGTCCCTGGACTTAAATATCTTAAAGACACGAGATGCGATCTGATTTTGGATTAAAGTTAGTCTCTCATTATAAATATAATCCTGCTCTGGTTAGTACTTGGATGGGAGACCACCAATAAATATCAGGTGCTGTAGGCTATATTTCAGAGGAAGGAAGTGGCAAAACCACTTCTGGGTATTCTTTGCCTAAGAAACCTGTATGAAATTCATGGAGGTGCCATAAGCTGACAGGTGGCTTGAAAGCTCATACACACACACCTCCTTGGGGAAACCAGAAAGCTCCTCTTTTTACTGCTGATCTAGCCAAGTTGGTTTATCTCTGTATTAAGCACTTCCTGCTTCTGTGTGAAGGACTGGAGAGATCTCCTTGGGCTTGACTTATGTTTAAGAGAAGGAGGGAAGAAGAAAACAATCTGTGGCTGCTTCTCATGGGGCCAGGTGCCTCTCCAGACAAAATAATGTGGCAACAGGTAAAAAAAAAAGGGGGGAGGGGCAGGCTGTCTAGAGGATGGAACAAGTCTGTTTTCTGCTGCTCCAGAGACTAGGGCATGGAGCAATGGCTGCAAACATCAGGAAAAGCAATTCCACCTAAACATTAGGAAGAACTTCCTGATAGTAAGAGCAGTTCAACAGTAGGATATGCTGCCTTGGAGCATAGTGGAGTTTCTTTCTTTGGAGGTTTTTAAACAGAGGCTAGATGGCCACCTGTCAAGACTGCTTTGAGTGGGCATTCCTGCACGGCACGGGGTTGGACTCAATGACCCTTGTGGTCTCTTCCAACTCTGATTCTAAGTAACAACCCTTTCATAACATACTGTAGAAGGAATTTTGCTGTAGATCAGGCAGTTCTCAGTTCACATCTCACTTCTGCCATTAACTCACAAAGTTACTTTAGGCTATTCACACTTGTTTTAGCTTCAGCTTTTCCCCCAGGAATAAGAACACTTAGGTCTACTATACAGAGTTGTATGAGAAATCACACAATAGTAGCTGTAACAAGAGATTACAATGTATAATGCTCCCACTAATACGTATTTTATTGAGTATTATGTTGAATATTGTTGCTGTTAGCTTACATATGAATTGTTTTGAATTCTGTTTATGGATAGTGCCCCTATTTATAGCCAAAGAAGCTGGGAGTCACTGTTTGGGAACAATATTTTTTTCACTGGAACTTTACAAGTTGAGGACATAATCAGATTCAAGGCAGATGCAGGAGGGGCACTTTATTCTCTGAAACAGTATGGATTTAAATGAAGTAGCTGTTCCCCTTTCAATAATTACAGCTAGGTCTCTTCTCCTATACTATCTTAGCCAGCCCATCCTGAGGCAAGCAATAACCAACACTAGCTAACTGGCTCTGTTGTCTCCCTCCCAAGCCATTCGCCGAGATCGCCCGCCTGACGGATGTGCAGGAAGGGATCATAGTCCGCTGTATCCAACGCCTGGACGAGACTTGTCGTGAGATGCGCAACGCAGCCCGGGTCACAGGGGAGCCTACGCTCCATGCCAAGATGGAAGCTGCTTCCAACATGATCAAGAGGGACATAGTCTTCGCAGCCAGCCTCTACACGCAGTGAGGTGTGAGGCTCCTTTCGGTCCCTCTCATCTCCTTGGAAGCATGTGTGTGTGTTTAGTCTCTTAATTTCTGACCTCTGAGAGGTTGTAATGCATCTTGCTGAGATAAAGAATAAAAAGCTTTATTGTTGATGGGAGTGATGTGAGGTTTGCTGTAAGTCACACAGAGCAAATGGTAATGTCTTACAATAGAGGCAGACCTATTTGTGCAGCTTCCAGACCTACCCAGCTAATTTGTGTGTGTCGTTGTGTGCTGCTTGTGGAGGCTTTTATGATGGGAAAGTATGACCCATGGGCTGCATGAGGCCCCTTAGATCCATTTTTGTGTTCCTTGAGGCCCCAGGCCAGTCCCTTCCCTTGAATATTTTGGTGCAATTTTTGCATGATTCCTGCCCAAAAGACACACAGGCCACCCCCCTCCCCACAAAAGTGTGCAATACAGCTGAGGTCTTTATTCATGTTATAGAAGGCTTTGAGACCAAGCTTGGGCAAAGTACAGCCCTCTAGATGTTGGTGGGCAGCAGCAGCCAGCATTCTGTGCCACTTGGGGCTGATGGAGAGTTAATAATAAATGTTTATATAACACTCTTTTCACCAAAGGGCAGATCATCAACATATACAATCAAGGACAAAGACAATAAAACATAGCACCCAGCAATGGGCCCTCCAGTCCCAACAATATCTGGAGGGCCCATTTTGCCCCACTCTGGAACAAGTTCAGAAAAAAGGCAGCTAAGGTAAAGATAATTTGGATATGGAAGTGGTTTGAGCTTTGGACTACCACCCTGGAGACCAGCATTCCATTTCCCATTCAGCCATGGAAACCACTACATTATTTTGGGCGTGGCAAACACACACACTCTCAGCCCCCCCCCAAAAAAACATAAGGTCACCCCAGGGTTGCCGTAAATCAGAAATGACTTTAAGGCTTGCAGCAGAAGCAGCAACAACCAACCCAGAAGGGCATCTTTCACAAGTGCCTTAGTTGTGCATTCATATACACAGGGGAATGGACCAGATGGCTTTTATAGTCTCTTCTAACTCTAAACGAAGGGCTAGATTTCTAACGACCTTAATTAACAGATGGGTGGACTTCAACTTAACATCACAAGATGCTTCTGTGGCAAAAACATTTAAATAATGAATCAAATTAGCAGGGTTGGCACCCTCTTTGGTGGCCTTCAGAGAGAGAAAAACTACCTGGAAGTGCTCTAGCTCTGGATTCCTAGCGCCAAACAAGATTGGACTGCATAGCCTACAAAGCCATGCCAGTTTTTATGGTGTTACAGCAAACCACCCTGGGACACAGGTTCTTTTTTTTTTAAACATCATCTGTAATAGTATGTCTGGCTTTAGCATAATTCCAAAATGGAAAGGATCCCGCCTGCTGAAAACTGCTATAGTTATTGGAGAGAAGGGAAGGATGTTATGGTGTTTCTGTAATAGATTAGTAAATCAATCTTCTTGCAGCCTGCAATGCCATCTTTAGGCACTGGAAACAGTGCTGAGAGATTTTGATTTCTTCACAAGGCCTCTAAGGAGCTCCATGTGCTACCTTCCTCTGCAGGGGCCCTAAACTCTTTGAAGAGATCAGAGAAAGAGAATGCCTGGCACTTGGTTTGTAGGGAGATGAGAGATGACGGAAGGCCTGAGCAAGTGCTAAGGTATTGGAAGAAAATGCAATGACACAAAAATGGAGAAGAAAATTGAGAAAAGACACCCTGGACGGGAGACACAGGTTAATGCAAGTGAAGCTGGTACATTTGCTCAGAGCTAATTTGGTGGTGGAAAGCCTCACCACCACTAAACAACGTGCATAATTCTATTTGATAATAGCTACTGGGAAGACCTATGCTATGGCACTCCCTCTCTTGAAGATGCATTACTTACACAGAGCAGTTATCAAATGGAGAAGTGGGGTTGTAGTCGAAAGAAGTACTGTATTTGCTGGCATATAAGACTCTTTTCCCCCCAAAAAAAATACTGTTTGAAAATGGGGTTCATCTTATATGTGTGTGTGTCTTAATACCCCAGCAATATGCTGGGATATAAATGGGATGCGTCTCATACAGGGGTGTGCCTTATATGCTGGCAAATGCATTAGCCTTCCTAAGCTCTGCCCATGGCACACTGCCTCCAACCGTGAAATACAGTTAGTCCTCCACATATGGAGATTTCACTTTTGCAGATTTGATTATTCACAGATTATTTGCTGTCACCTCTGTTGCCTCCCTATGCCATTTTCAATATGGACTGCAAGCCTCATGAGACTGAGAAACTGCGAACAAGGTTTTTTTGTCCCCATTAAAAATGGTGTGGGGTAACAGTGGAGGTGGCAGTAAGCCCCACCAGCCCCCCACTTCTGCCTTGCCAAGGAACCCTGATGCCTCAAAGGAATATACAGGGGTTTGAATATGGTGATCATACTCTTTTTTGTGTGTTAAATATGGTTTGGGAGGGCCTAGAGTTATTCATGGTTTTTCCACTTTCATGTGGGTTCTGTGCCCCTAACCCTAGTGAACTGCCCCTGTACATAGATGGGTCCACTTTGTTCCCATGCAAGCCTTTAGTGTAGAAAGAAGGAAACTCCTCCAATAAGGACTACTAGGAAACTATTGTTACAGCACAGTTTATTACATCTTTCCTCCCTCATGGCAGCCAAGGGACCAGTAGATCTTTTCCACCCCTACCTTTCCCATACCAGGTGCCAGCCTCCTCCTGCCCCAGCCTGCCAAGATCTAGCTTTTCCCCTACATCCCCCAACAGCTGAAGCTCTTCAGTCTGGGATCCGTGGTGTGGGGGGCTTCTCGGTGCTCAGAGCATCCACATACCAGTCAGGCAGGAAGGTGTAGTTGGAGTCATGATGCACCGTGAAAGAAATTGGTTTCCCAGGCTCCCAGGCAAACAAGTGGACCAACCTGCAGAGAGTAGGAGAGAAGGGAAGCAGATCAAATATGAGATGTTCTCTCCTCAAAAGTAGTGAAAAGCAGTGACAAGTGGTCCCTCCCAGAGGAAAGCAAAGGCAAACCCCTTCTGAATAAAGCTTGTCCCTCAAAAAACATGAAAGGTTTTGCCTTAGGGTCCCTGTAAGTTGGAAACAACTTGAAGGCACACAACAAAAAGAACCTAAAAGTGGCATCCATGGCTCTTCTTGTACCCACCAGCCCCCTGCTCTTCATAACAACCCCGTGAAGTAAGTCAGGCTGAGAGAGAGAGAGCCCACTAAGTTTCATGGCTCAGTAGGGGCAAGAACCTGGCTCTCTCAAGCCTCCGTCCAACACTAGCTGCTACGCCACACTGAAAAACATCAGGAAAGCACATAATTCTTAAAAAAAAAACAGCTAATTTGAATCACAAGGGCCAATTACAGACTAAACCACTGAAGAGAGAAATACTCCAAGGCTATTTAAATTTTGACTATCACAGGGACAAGTTACCTTTTCCCATCCTGGTTCCTTCCAAATGCTTCCAGCTACATCTCCCATAAGCCACAAGCAGAGCACTCAATGGTCTCCCCCAATATAAAAAATTTGTATCATAATTTGAAGTGTTTGCCATCCTACTAAAATCCATATGCTTGATCACAAAAGTCACTAAACTTGGCATGTTATCTAATAAAAGGAAGACCATAATAAGGGAAACAGGCTAAACAAGAGTCAACTAGATGGTGTTTGGGCCAGATAGCACTTGCAGTCCCTTCCAACTCTATTATTCTAGGTCTTGAACCACATCAACCAATCAGTCTGGATACCCCGTGCACACACACACACACACAGATCTGGTGCTGCAGCCAGGTTTCCTTGGGCTGGTGCACCAATTGTGTTCATTTCTGATGAACTCAGACCTAGTTTTACATTCCTTAGGTAAAGGAAGACTGGCTACACCATAAAATTTCCATACCTTCTGCACTCAATACTTAAAGGGCTGATACGCTGTCAAAGCAAGATTGTCAACCCACACAAAGCTGGGAAACCTCAATGCTGAAGAAGGCAAGAAGTTACAACTACTCACTTTGGATTGTCTTCTGTCACCACTTTCTTCACAAATGCTAGAAACGCTGCGCAAAAATTCATGCACACGGCTGGCTTCCAGCAGCCTGGGTCTTCCTGTCAGGGAGGAGGAGAAAGATGTGGCTGTGTATCTTACTTGGTGAGTGATACAAGAAGTCTTCTGTACTTGTCCAAGCAGCTCCATGTTAGCTAAATTCATCCTCTTAAGTATACAAAGGAATAACAGCATGGGTGGAGACAGAGCACCTAATAACCTGGATCAAGCGCTTTTGTAATCAAAGTTTCATTTCTTAGTTTTATTTATTTACTAGCGTATATACCCAGCATTGCACGGGATTTTGTTTTCTCATAGGTAATACTTCTTAGAAAGATTTGAGATCTTGTGTCACTAATTTCCCAAACTGTCTTGTTCAATATCTGTAACTTTTCCCCATATTTCCCAACCCAATCTGTATTCAGAGTTATTAACATACATAAGTTGGGCTCCAGAGGGAATACACTGCCCTCCTCCTTGCTGCCAGGTCTCATCTCCATAGCAACCAGCCTATTCTAGACAGACACAGTTGACTGAGGCCCAAGAGCTCTCTGGCTGAGAATTCTAAAGACCCCTCCCTAAACTGAAAACCCCAGGATTCCATAGAATTTTCTTAGGCAGCCAATCACATGAGGTCTTTGCCTGACACAGACAAACTTTGACTTTTATATATTAGAGTTTAAATGTTTATGCATTGTGCTCAGAGAACCAGCATGGCACAGTGGTTTGAACATTGGACTACGATCCAGGAGACTAGGGTTCAATGTCCCACTCGGCCATGGAAACCCACTGGGCGACCTTGGGCACATCAGCCCCACCTGGGAGTGTGGTGGAATCTCCTTCTTGTCTTTTAAACAAGAGGCTGGATCACCATCTGTTGGGAATGCTTTGATGGTGTATTCCTGCATGGCAGAATAGGATTAGACTGGATGGCTCTTGTGGACTCTTCCAGCTATATGATTCTGTATGGCTAAACTCAAATATCATACGGCTGAACATCTTTATGTGGAGATACTAACTGAACCTCTTCACCCAGAACATCCCACAGCTTGTCTTTTTTGGGGGGATGATTAGGCTCACCCTAATGAGCTGAAATATCTTCATGGTCTCAAAAGTCTCCAGCCCCACGACAGACCCATCTGGGCCCCGGTATCCAGCCACGATCCGTGACACTCCTGGCAAAAAGGATTGAGCCCACCATTTGATCATCTTATGCCTGAGGGGAAAAAAAGCGGATGACAGAAACTGGCTACTCTGTGGAACATCCCCTCCCCAAGTAACTTTTGACTGTGTGGCTCAGAGAATTCACAACCAACCTGCCCCAGCTCCCTCTTTCCTCAGTACTGTTCAAGACATAAGCATTCACAGCATCACAGAAACTTAGGCCATTTCTGCACAACACTCTTATAGTGCTATTATTCCACTTTCAACATCCTATGAAATCCTGTGATTTGCAGTTTAGGGAGGAGCATTTAGAATTCTTAGCCAGAGAGCAATTTGGCCTCAGTAAACTACAAACCCCAGGATTCCACAGGATGTTGGAACTGAAATAATAGCACTATAACAGTGTTGTGTGGAAATGGTCTTAAGAGTTGGAAGGGACTGCAAGCGCCATCTAGCCACCCCCCGCTCCCCCATGCAGAAATAAACTAAAACATTCCTGAAAGACAACATCCAAGATGCTGCCCTTCCAGGAAGTCTATTCCATTTGTCAAACAGCTCTAACAGCCAAATGGCCCTTCCTAACGTTTAAGTGGAGTCTCCTTTCTTGCGATTTGAATCCAAATCCAAATTGAATTCAAAATAAAAAATTCTAAGAGCTAATCCTGCTGGGTCAGACTGAAAGCTTTTCCTAGCCCAGCATCCTGTCTCTTCCCACAGCCACGTGCACATGGCAGAAGTGGGCAACTGTGCAGGGCCACTCTGTAGCCTTTTACCTTTTTAGCTCTGTACACGGTCTCCTGGAGGCAGTGGTAATGGGGCTCCCTACCCTCTGACAGTCAGCCACCACTGTGTGGTGTGTGTGGAGCAGGGACAAGAAAAGCAAGTTCATGGCAGCTTTCTGGCCATGGACCACATCCACCTTTTGGGGCCAGAAAAAGGATGAACTGTTTCTGTGAGAGCAGTTCATTGGTGGAATATGCTGTCTGGGAATATACTGGAGTCTCCTTCTCTGGAGGTTTTTAAACAGAGGCCAGATGATCATCTATTGGGAGTGCTTTGATGGTGTATCCCTGAATGGCAGAATGGGGTTCGACTGGATGGTCCCTGTGGTCTCTTCCAACTCCGTGATTCTCTGATTCCTGGAAGCTCTTCCAAGAGGCTACATTTGTACATTACCAGTGACCAGTCCTGATGTCATCTGACCTCTAGTTTCACTGTTAGCCAGTTTTCAGCACTCCTCCCCCCCACCTCCTGGTATGTGAGGGAAAGTAAACTGAGACAGTCTTTTGAAGGGAAGCTCCATCTTCCATTACATATCTGATTGCAGAAAGACTTATAGACTCTGTAGGCATCCCCTGCTTATTTGACAGCTTAGGGACCACAGCACTGTCAAAAAGAAGAAATCATCAAAACGTGAAAGCAAATTGACACAGTGCTATCTTTTTGTTCAGCCTGTACAAACAGATCGGTCAGCCTGACATCAATACCAGGAAAGATCCTGGAGCAGTTCATTAAACAGTCAGTTTGTAATTACTTAGAAAGCAATGTTGTAATCACTAAAAGTCAACATGGATTTCTCAGAAATAAGTCATGCCAGACTAATCTTATCTCTTTTTATGATAGGGTTACAAGCTTGATAGATGAAGGGAATGCTGTCAACGCAGCATATCTTGACTTCAGTAAAGCCTTTGACATAGTTCCCCATGACATCCTTTCAAAGAAGCTAGCAAAATGTAGGCTGGACAGGGCTGCTGTTAGGTGGATTTGTAATTGGTTGGTTGACCAAACCCAAAGGGTGCTCACCAATGGTTGCTTTTCATCCTGGAGAGAAGTGACTAGTGGGGTGCCACAGCATTCTGTCCTGGGCCCAGTGCTGTTCAACATCTTCATCAATGACTTGGATGAAGGAGCAGAGGGCATGCTGATCAAATTTGCAGATGATACCAAATTGGGACGGGTTGCTAATACCCCAGAGGACAGGATCAAATTTCAAAATGACCTTGACAGATTGGAGAGCTGGGCCAAAGCTAACAAAATGAATTTCAACAGAGAGAAATGTAAAGTCCTACACTTAGGCAGAAAAAATGGAATGCACAAATATAAGATAGGGGATGCGTGGCTGGATAGCAGAACACATGAAAGGGATCTAGGAGTTTTGGTAGATCACAAGCTGAACATGAGTCAGCAGTGTGCTGTGGCAGCCAAGAAAGCCAATGCAATCCTTGGTTGCATCAATAGGATTATGGTGTCTAGATTGAGGGAGGTAATGGTACCACTCTACTCTGCTTTGGTTAGACCTCATTTGGAATACTGTGTCCAGTTCTGGGCAACTCAATTGAAGAAGGATATTGACAAGCTGGAACATGTCCAGAGGAGAGTGACCAAACTGGTGAAGGGTCTGGAAGCCATGCCCTATGAGGGGCGGCCTGGGGAGCTGGGTATGTTTAGTCTGCAGAAGAGAAGGTTAAGTTGGGGACACAATAGCCATGTTTAAATATTTGAAGGGATGTCATGTCGAGGAGGGAGTGGGCTTGTTTTCCGCTGCTCCAGAGACTAGGACAAGGACCAATGGATTCAATCTGCAGAAAAGGCGATTCCATTCGGACCTCAGGAAGAACTTCCTGATGGTCAGAGCTATCAGGCAGTGGAATATGCCGTCTCGGAGCATGGTAGAGTCTCTTTGGAGGTTTTAAAGCAGCAGCTGGATGGCTATCTGTCGGGAATGCTTTGATGTGTGTTCCTGCATGGCAGAGGGTTGGACTCGATGGCCCCTGGGGTTTCTTCCAATTCTATGATTCCATGATGGTTCTGAGTTGACTGAGGCCCCAACCACACTACACTGCTCTAATGCTATTATTCCACTTTAAATGCCATGGCAACATTGCATGGAATCATGGCTTTGGCAGTTTAGGGAGGAGCATTTAGAATTGTCACCCAGAATGCTATGGCGCCTCACCAAAAGACAAACCCCAGAATGCCATAATAGTGCTATAACAGTGAAGTGTGATAGGGCCCTCAGAGAAAAAGCTGGGCGTGGTTGCTTGTCAATGATCTGCTCCTCCAACCCTTTTCAGCTGGCACGTGTGGTCAAAAGAGCAGACCACTCATCAAACATAGGGGTTTCGGTTGTAACTGAAAAGAGTCAAAAGAGTGGATCATCAAAAAGTGGACTGTCAAAAAGTGGGGGGCCCTGAGAGATAGTTCTGTTAACCCCTTGCAGGCAAAATACAGAGAGGCCTGTGGCACCTTGAAGTAAGAAGGAAACACTACTCTACCAGAGCCATCTTTAGTGCTCTTTGCCTCACCTATAAAAACTCCTCCTCTGGGCAGGGCTGTGCATCACTTTGCTCGTCTTCAGCTCCACGTAGCAGCTTGGTGGGTCCGGCCACGGACTCCGGGGGTCTGTGCAATCCACTTCTCCAGAGAAGAGAAGTGAATGGGTTCCCAAGCGGGTCCGAATCACTGTGCAGAAAGCCTCGTTTGTGTTCACCACCCCGGTTGGATCGGGGCTCCCATCCGGAGTATCTACAGCAGAAGAAGAATTTCGACAAATCTGTGAGCTAGACAGCAAGAACCAATGCGGTGTAGTGATTTGAGTGTCAGACTATGACTCTGGAGATCAGGATTCGAATCCCCCACTCGACCATGGAAACCCACTGGGTGATCTTGGGCACATCACAATCTTTCAGTCTCAGAGGAAAGCAAAGGCAAACCCTCTCTGAACAAATCTTGCCAATAAAACCCTGTGATAGGTTCAGCTTAGGGTCAACATAAGTCAGAAACAACTTGAAGGCACACAGTGAGAACAACCAGCTAGACAGTAATATTGGAGAAGAAAATTTTTTTTAATGAGATTTCCATTTTCTTTCTTTACTTTACATGCTACCTCTCTTACAATATCTGACCCAAGATGCTCATAGCACAGAATCAAAGAGGCCATATAATCAAAGGGGTAGTAGTAATAACAACAAATTATTATTTTTTATTATTACAACTACCACCACCACCTTTATTGGCACTCTGTCTTTTACTCAAAACTGGAACAGAAGTAGGACATGGTGCATCTCTTACAGAGTATTTACCACTCTATTCTATTCATATGGAGGATGGAGCAAGCCTGTTTTTTGCTGCTCCAGAGACTAGGACACAGAGCAATGGCTTCAAACTTCAGGAAAAGAGATTCCATCTAAACCTCAGGAAGAACTTCCTGATGGTCAGAGCTGTCTCACAGTGGAATATGCTGGTCTGGAGTGTGGTGGAGTCTCCTTTGGAGGTTTTTAAGCAGAGGCTGAATGGCCATCTGTCAAGAATGCTTTGATGTGTGTTCCTGCATAACAGGGGGTTGGACTGGACAGCCCTTGTGGTCTCTTCCAACTCTATGATTCTATGATTAGGAAGAACTTCTTGATGGTAACAGCAGTTTGACAGTGGAATATGCTGCCTTGGAATGTGGTAGAGCCTCCTTCTTTGGAAGTTTTTAAACAGAGGCTGGGTGGCCATCTGTTGGGAATGCTTTGATGGTGTATTCCTGCACGACAGCGGTTTGGAATCAGTGGCCGAACTCTATGATTCTATTTTTGACCACACACTGCTCTTTGTCTCAATTGACTCAGTGCCATCTTTTTGTGGTCCCTTTTCAACAATCTGGTCTTTCAACTATTTTCAGATACAACCAGAACCCATACAATTGACATGTGGCTGAAAAAGCAGACCACTGGCTGTAATTGAAAAGAGTTGGAAGGGCAGACCATCAAAAAGCAGACGGCTAAAAAGCAGGTGATGCCTGTATGCAGAAGACCATGTGTTGTCCACCCTGGCTGCAGTTCAACATCACCACCCAGAAAGGGTGGAGAGCAAGGCTACAAGCCAGGACAGCCTATGGTTTGCCAGACATTTAAAAAATATACGTGTCTTTTAATGTTTTAATTGTTTTATGCTTTTAATGTTTTTTAAATTTTTGGAAGCCGCACTGGGTCACATCTTGGTGTTACTTCCAGTATGGCACCCTTGGGTGAGGACCCCAGATATCACTTTGATATCATCTAGTTCGGCCTTAGCTGGACTGGCTCTCAGTCACCTCACTCCACGTGTTTGTAAGTTCTCCAGACAAGCACGGACATGAGTGTAGTCGCTAATTGCTCTTACATTCCAATCTCTTTTGAGGCCAGCAAACTAAAACTTCACTCCCCGCTTCAGGGAACTTCCCACGTGCATTTTACAATAGCTGCGCGGCTCTCAGCCGAGCCAGCCTGGTAAACAAGTCATTTACATATGAGCTACACCATTGTAATCAGGAGTTAATCCCATCAGGTTAAAGGTGGACCTCTTTCAATCTTTTGTCCAGCGCCAAAACTCCTTTTGTTCTCACCTGGCTTGCCATAGCCGAAAGGCACAAACTTCCCTATAAAAACCCCAGATTTCCAAGCAGTCTTCGGACTATTTGGACTGCCATCCTGCCCTGCCGCTGGTTTGTCTAAAGAACTCCCCTCAGCCTGCCACGCTGAGCTTTCTCCTTTGGTCCTTCGGAACCTCATCTATCTTCCTCCAGGACAACGAGACCAGGTCATATTACCCATCCTTACAATTTCCCCCTTCTGCTTTCCAGTTAGATAGAGTGTGTGTGTTGTTTTTATTTGCTGTCTTTCAATAAAATTGTTATTTTGTTACTTTTAAACCCTTGTGTGCCTATTCCCTGACCCGAAGCCATAGACATTGAGTTAAAGATCTTGCTAAGTTACCCTGCCTCTCGCTAGCCAAAACAGTGCTCAAGCTAATTTTCCCCAATTTGGTATTTTTGATTGGCAAGTGGGCGCCCCTCCAGGGACCCCCCAATTCTCAGGGTAAAATTGGGAGAAAAGGCACCATAGAAATTCAATAAATAAATACCAGCACACATGTACTGTTCAAACTTGTAGCCCATGTACGTGAGCTCCTTCAGCAGTTCTGAGCGCTCTTCCCGCTGCTTCCGAGCAGCCTCTGTCTCCACCTCACTGATGTACAAGGTTCCACGGAAGAGGCTGACAGCCAGCAGCCAGCCCTCCTGAGTTTCATAGGGCGTGGTCAACACTTTGGTGAGATGCCCCCGCCACGTCACAAAATCTGCATTCAGTGGCCACCTGCAGAGGGGAGAGAAAGACAGGATGTTTGGACATAAGGTCTGGGACACATCATTTTTTGTGTGTGTGCCAAAATGGCAGCCAAGCTCTAGTTAAATTGTGGGTGGAATAAGAGGGATGCCTCCCTTCCCACACCCCTCTGAAACCTCAATGACTTTGTGATGTTCGGGGTTTCTGTAAATACACCAACAAATGTGGTTTACAGGAAATACCGATAACCAGAGGTAGATCTAGGGTGGGGCAACTGGGGCATGTGCCCTGGGCACCAATGCCCAGGGGGTGCCCTCCTGTCTGCCACTCCCCTCGTGCTCGCTGCTGCCAACCCATACCTGCTCGCTGCCCCCCTGCACCCACCGCTGCTAACCCACGCTTGCCTGCTACTCCCTGGAGCCCGCCGCTGCCTACTCACACACCCACCTCGGAGTCCACCGCTGCCAACCCGCGCCCACCGGCTGCCTCCAGGTGCTCGCCATTGCCAACTTGCGTCCACCTGCCACCCCCCCAGAGCCCACTGCTGCCAATCCACATCCACCCACCACCCCCATTTTTGAAGATGGGGACAATATTGCCCTCTTCCAGTCTGCTGGGACTTATCCCATTCTCCAGGAATTCTCAACAATTATTGCCAGGGGTTCTGAGATTATTTCTGCCTCTTCTTTTAATCTCCTTGGATATAGCTGATCTGGTCTTGAAGATTTAAATTTATTTAGTAGCCAGGTATTCCTGTACTACCTCTTTACCTACACTGTGCTGCATTTCCCCACCATACCATCTGCTCCATTTTCCCCAGGTAGAGCATTGCTTTCCCTTTGGGAGAAGGCCATGGCAAAGGTGCTCAGTTGTTTTGCTTTTGCTCTGTTTCCTGTTAGCATTTCACCATCATCTCCACACAGAGGCTCTATCATTTCCTTGTTCTTCCTTTTGTTACAGACATAACCCAAAAAGCCCGTCTTATCTTTTTTTTTAGTCTCCCTAGTAAGCCTGAGCTCATTATGCGCTTTAGCTTTTCTGACTTTTTCCCTACATGTGCTAGCTATTTGTTTGAATTCTTCTTTGGTGATTTCCCCCCTTTTTTCATTTCTTGAACATGGCCCTATTAAATCTTAAGTTTATTTGATAGTTATTTAGACATTCCTCCTGGTCTCTTGAGACACCTCCCATTTTTCCTCCTTGATAGAATTGTTAAAAATTGTGCCTTCAGTATCTCAGTTTTAAGAAACTCCCATCCATCATGAACTTCCTTCTCTTTTACTATACCTGACCACAAGATCACTCCCAATATTTCCCTAAGTTTACTAAAATCAACTTTCTTAAAATCTAGAATGTGCGCCTGACTATGCTTGGCTTCCCCTTTCTGCTGTATAATAAATTCCAGGAGAACACGGTCACTTCCACCTAAGGATCCTGCCACTTCCACCCCATTAACCAGGTCATTATTGTTGGCTGGGATCAAATCTAAAATAGCTGTCTCCCTTGTTCTCTCCTCCACCTTCTGGACTATGAACTTATTTGGAAGGCAAGTGAGAAATTTGTTGGACCTGATACTTGTTGGAAGTCAAACTCTGCCAAAAATATCAGGATAGTTGAAATCTCCCATTGCTACTATATCTCTCCTTTCCGAACTTTCTGTCATCTGTTCCAGGAAGGTATCATCCAAGTCCTTAGTCTGGCTTGAGGGTCTATAGCAGATGACATCAATGACATCACTGTTATTTCTCTCCCCCTTAATTTTTACCCAGATGCTCACAACCTGGCTTCCAGGATTTAAGTCATGAATCTCTTCACAGGTGTAAATATCCCTAACATATACTGCTACTCCTTCTCCTGACTTGTTTGGCCTGTTTCCCTGAAACAGGCTAGACCCCTCTATTGCTACACTGCAATCACAAGACTCATCTACCAGATTTCAGAGAGATCAGAGTGCCAAAAATGCCAGGAATGTACTACTCCTGAGTCAGAGCAGCTGAGGCCCTCAGGAATTTGATTATTTGCGAGCATGTGTGCCTCCCCACATTCTTCTCCTTCCATTCCTATGCATTTTACCCAAGTGCAAAGAACTCACATTGAGGCAAAATGGAAGGGAAAAGCGGTGGGGGAAAGTTTGCTTGAGCCTTCCGTTCCTCCTCCCAGAGCTCCCTCCTTCCCCTTCCCCTGCAAAACAGAAAGGAAAGAGCAGGTGGGGGAAAGCTCACACAAGCCTTCCTTTCCCCGCTTCAGAGCTCCCCCAGCTATTCCTATGCATTTTGCCCAGGCACAGAGAACCTGTGCCAAGGCAAAATGGAAAGGAATGCAGGGGGAGGCTTGCGCAAGTTCTGAGTGCCAGGACAAAATGCATAGGAGCTCCCAAGGGGGAAAAGAAGGCTCACATGAGCATTCCCCCTGACAATTCCCTTCCTCTTTGCATAGGAACAGGAAGAAGGGAGCCCCAGAAGGGAATGAGAGGTGGAGCAAGAAGGAGTTATTTGCAGTTTTTCCACCTTCATGAGGGTTCTGCACCCTGAACCCTTGCAAAAGCAGAGGGCCCACCATAATGCCTTTCTACTCATCTAAGGGAAGATAACCACACTTCAAATATTGTGTGTAGTTTGGGCCACTACAAGCCAACCTTGATGACCAAGGGGCTGGAGCAAGTCCTCCGTGCAGAAAGGGCATACATTTTGAGAGTTGTACTCCCCTCAAAAAGTAATTCTTCCCAGCTCTGGCTATAGCCTTGCAAGCAACTAACGCAAGTGCCTCTTCCTTACCCCTTGTCCTCAGTCTGTAACAGCTTCCGGTTCTGAGCGACCCATCTCAGCAGATGATCCAGTCCCTCACGGATGCTCTCATCACGCCGTACATAGCGGTCAAGGTAGCCGTCCCGCAGGTCAAACCCAGGGCAGGGGCCCTCAGCAGGAGGTGGGGCGTAGTAGCGAAGCTGGCGGGCATCCCCATGGTAACAGCGCTGGGCATCAAGGGAAAAGTGCCCCATTTCAGCTGGCCGCCGATAGAAAGGGAAGGGGCCATCGTAGTGGGCTGGGGTGACCGGCAAGGTAAGGGGAACTTTTGGCTCAGTCCGTTGACGCTTGGAGGCGCAGTCTTTAGGAACTTCCCTGTCATCCGCTTGCTTGAGAGCTGGCTTCATCGGCGACTGTGACAGACAAGGGAGGTTGTGAAATCCAACTTTCCCAAAACAGATCTGCTAAATTCTTTTTACCTGACAATACACTAGGTTTCCCTCTCCCAGCATCTTCCAGATATCTTGGACTTCAGCTTCTATCAAACCTAAACAGCATGATCAACAAACAGGAATTCTGCAATGGGGAAGGCAAAGTGTAGCCTATAAGCTGCAAGCACCTCTGGCCAAAGAAGAATCTCTTTCTTTGGAGGTTTTTAAACTGAGGCTGGATGGCCATCTGTCAAGACTGTTTTGATTGTGTGTTCCTGCATGGCATTCGGTTGGACTGGATGGCCCATGTGGTCTCTTCCAACTCTGTGATTCTATGATTCCTGGAAGCCCTCCCACAAGTTCTTTAATTCCCTAAAACCCATGCAATTTTCTTTAAAAATCTGGCATGATTTTCAGACCAATTTCCCCTAAAATGACAGATAAAGCCCTCACACAATAGAGAAAAGCACAAAAAAACCCACTCCTATAACCACCTGAGCACCTCCATATTGCCCCCAAATACATCCATTCTCTTCTGCCGTTCCTCTCAAAATGGCAACAGAAAGTGACTTAATTTATTTATTTATTTTATTTATATGCCACCTTTCTTCCAGAGTGGAACCTAAGGTGGCTTCCCAAAAAGTTAAAAACATTAAGAAAACATTTAAAAATAATTAAAAGCATTAGCAAAAATTTAAAATATTTAAATCAAAAATGTTAAAAACAACTTGATAAATCAAAAGCCCAATTGCTTAAATCAGGGAGGAAGCCAGACTACCCTTCCATGGAAGAGGGCTCCAGAGGGTGAGAGCAGCCACGGAGAAGGGTCCCTCCCATGCCCTCTTCAGGAAAGCCTGGAACAGTAGCGGGACTGAGAGAAAGCCTTCCCCTACAGATCTTAGGGATCTGGCAGGTTCAGTCTTTCAAATATCACTTCCTGGTCCCATTTTGAGAAGAACTGCAGAGGAAGAAGGAGGCAAAGGGCCATACAGCATGAAGGGCAGAGGCACCCACTCTATATATACATATCTTTGGTGTCTCCAGAAGAGTTGAGAAAATATCTCCCTTTCCCCATGTAGAATCTGAAACTCTTAAAACCTGCTGCCAATCTGTGTTGAATTAGCCCACCCCGTGGCCCTTTTTGCAACTGCTGTTACCTGTTGTTGCGATAAAACCACAAACGTTCTTCTCAGAGAAGGATCTAATACTGGAAGAAGATGGCTGACCACCACTTAAGAAGGACTGAAATCCCACCTTCCCCCAACCTCTACACCAGGGCTTTCCAAACAGTGTGCCGTGACATATTAGTGTGTTGCCTGAACTGTGTAGGTATATTACCTACAATCCTGGAAATATATATTATTACTTATAAATCATATATTTTAAAAAATATATGAAAGATTTTCATGAGATATGTTGCGTCCCCATACCTTTTGTTATTACAATTTCTGTATGTGTCAGTATCTCTTACAAGGAGTTAGTTTAACCTCCAGTTTGCTAGTAAAACTGAATTACTGTGTCATGAAATGATGCATGTCTAAAAAATGTGTCACCAACATGAAAAATTTGGAAAGCTCTGCCCTACAATACTCATGCTCATCTTTTTAATGGACACTTTTTGCCCTAACAAGGTGGGGAATGGCCATGATTGTTGGTATTTCTACTCCCAGCCAGCACAATAGTTCTAGGTGTTGAATAAAGGCAAGCTCACTCAAGCGTCTGGCAGAACCTTTCCCTAGAAAGATGGAGAGAGCCAATCATTTCCACATCCTCTGAAGCAAAACCAAATACCAGCTCCTTCAAGCCCGCACAGCCTCCTGATACCAAGGCTTCAACATCTCACCAGGATGATTTGGGGAATTTCTTTGCTTCTCTCCCCTCCACTAGTTTAATGATGATTGCTGGAGACTTTGAAAGCTTGCCTTTTTAATGACATTTTAGTGATCCAACAAGAAATATGAGCTTTTCCTCACTACAATGTTATAGGGCCATTATTCCACTTCCAACATCCTGTGGAGTCCTGGGGTTTGCAGTTTAGGGTGCAGCATTTAGAAGAAGTCTTAGCCAAAGTTCTTTGGACACCGAAAGTGGAATAATACCACTATAACAGTGTAGTGCAGAAAGGCCCCCACCTTGTTTTTGGATACAACAGATTCTGCACCATCTAAAAGAGCCTACAGTCTCTCTTCTGTTTAGGGTTCCCAGAAGGAAAACTAGATAGGGCGCCTGTATCTTTGAATGGTTGTATAGGAGATAGCATTTCAGCAGGTGTTGCTGGTCATGCACGCAACCAGGTAACACACACACCTGCTGGAATCCCCTCTTCAACATAACCCTTAAAGGGACAGGAGCCATCTCCAATGTTCAGTCTGGCAACTTTGCATCCCATTCTGCTACTCTTTCCCATTTGATCTCCTCCCTCAGGCCATTTCTGCACCCCACTGTTATAGTACTATTATTCCACATTCATCCTCCTATAGCAGCGGTTCTCAACCTGGGGTCGGGACCCCTTTGGGGTTCGAACAACCATTTCATAGGGGTCGCCACTCCTCAATCCTTCCCCCCTTTTAAAAGAAGGTGGCCTCACAGCCAATGGGAGCAGTGCTTCTGAGACCCCTGCGCTGGGAGGAGGGGAGAGGAGGCGTGCTGGGCATTTCCCCGTCTTTCCCTGCCTGGTGGGAAAGCACTGGAGGAGCCAAAGCACGTCTGCTTATGCCGCCGCCATCTTTCCTCTCTCCCTGTCCTTTCCTCCCTGCGCCTCATGTAAAATGTGGGCTCTTTCGGTGCTGCCTTTGGGAGTGACTGGCTTTTTGAACTGTGGAAACCCAACATTCAGAACTAGAACGACTGCCTTAATTCTGGCATTGATGGACGCTTTCTGTGCTTAAAAAAAGGGGGGAGGGTTACTAGTTTTTAGGCATTAGAAGTCTATCCAGAGCAGTGATTTAGGGCAGTGTTTCCAATCTATTTGGAATTATAAATAAATTAATAATGAAAATGATTTTATGGTTGGGGGTCACCACAACATGAGGAACTCTATTAAGGGGTTGCGGCATTAGGAAGGTTGAGAACCACTGTCCTATAGAATCCTGGGGTTTGGAGTTTAGGAGCCCTGGTGGCGCAGTGGTTAAATGCCAGTACCGCAAGCCACAAGGTTGTGAGTTCGATCCTGCCCGGCTCCAAGGTTGACTCAGCCTTCCATCCTTCCGCAGGCCAGTAAAATGAGTACCCAGCTTGTTGGGGGCAATTAGCTAAAACACATTGTAAACCGCTCAGATAACACTCAGTTGATAAGCGGTATAGAAATAAGTGCTATTGCTATATTGCTATTAGGGAACTCTCAGCCAGAGACCTCTTTGGCCCCAGTAAACTACCAACCCCATGTTGAAAGTGGAATAATAGCACTCTAACAGTGCAGGGCGGAAATGGCCTGAAATCCCCTCAATATTTGTAAATGACCACAAACCCACCTTCCTCCTACCTGAAAACGCTGAGACTCCGCAGTCTTCAACCAGGGTCCCTTCCCTCCCAGTGGGACCACCCAAGGACCCCCGATTTCAGAGACCCCCAACCTTCCCCTTTGACAGAGCCCCCCTACTTCCCAAGCTAAGAAAGGGAGGGAGGAACCGCTTCGCGTTCTGGTCTCACCTGCTCTGACGTCATGGCAGGACAACCAATAATTTCACGTGATGGAAGGGCGGGGGAAATTCGAAGTAAAAGGACGGCTCCGAGACATGTTTCTTTTCCGCTCCGCTTTCAAACCCCCACGGACACGCCGGACATCTTTGCCAAAACACTGCCAGGTTTCGTTTCTCGGCGGCGTAGTGACTACGTCATCAGCAGGCGCCGCTCGAGAGTCGAAGCCGCCTCCCTTCCCTATTGCCAGTTTTATCCTGCGGTCTCTTGTAGGTCACGATGTGGCCACGAGGGGGCGGTCGCCGCACGCCCTCTTCCCTCAGTTAACTGTACAATATAGGCAAAGGACATTTGTTTTAAGGATTTTTTTGGGTTAGGAATTTTCCTTAGGCCGCCATTAGTGGTATCAGGGGTGGCCTATTTTGTAAGCATGTTGTTGGTACAGCCGGTGATTTGATATGTCCAACCCCTCAACGACTGTTCCAATGGCCACTGTTAAATAACCACTTGCTCTTAAACTTTGGATATTTCCCTTCCCCATATGGTCCCACCACCCCACATGAGGAATTTGCTTTAATTGCCATGTCTGCATCTTGTGGTATCCTGGGATTTGTAGTTTGGTGAGGCTTCAGAGCTCTGTGCCTGAGCATTCTAAAACCCTGCTCCCTAAACTGTAAATCCCAGGCCGTTGTCATGGCAGCTGAAGCAGAATCATAGTGCTATGAATGTGTGGTGTGAAAGGTCCCAAAGTTGGTGGAGGCTACAGTCCATACATCTGATGGACTGTTGTCCATTATGCCAGATAATCTTACTAGTCTTTAATAATAATAGTATGCCTTGCTAACAGTAATTGATGGACTGTTAATTGCTGTGTATTTTAAGGGGTTGGTTTAGGTGGGTTGGTGGGTGGGGAGGACTGGGAATGTTTTTAATGTCTTTAATGTATTTTAATGTATAATGTATGTTGTTCGCTGCCTCGATCCGTGTGGAGAGGCGGGATACAAATAAATTTTTATTATTATTATTATATGCCACAAGATTTTTTTGTTGTTGTTTTTGGTGCAACAAACTAACACAGTTTCTACACACTCACTGGGATGAGAATTTCAAGGGTATATGTGGAGCGATTTGAACATTGGGCTGTGACTCTGAAGACCAGGGCCATTTCCACACTACGCTGTTACAGTGCTATTATTCCATTTTCAACCTCCCATGGAATCCTGAGGTTTGCAGTTTAGGGAGGGGCCTTTAGAGTTCTCATCCAGAGAGTTCTTTGGCCTCAGTAAACTACAAAGCCCAGAATTCCACAGGATGTTGAAAGTGGAATAATAGCACTATAACAGCATAGTGCGGAAATGGCCCAGGGTTTGGATTCCCCCACTCAGCCATGGATGAGTCACATTCTCATGGCCTCAAAGCACAACGAAAGCAACCCCCCTCTGAACAAATCTTCCCAAGAATACGGCCATTTCTGTGCTACACTGTTATAGTGCTATTATTCCTCTTTCAGCATCCTGTGGAATTCTGGGATTTGTAGTTTCCTGAGGCCAAAGAGCTCTCCTAGTTCAAAATTCTCAATGCCCCTCCTTAAACTGCAAACCCCAGGGATTCCATAGGATGTTGAAAGTGGAATAATAGCACCATAACAGTGTAGTGCAGAAATGGGCTACGTCTTGACAAAGTTGCCTTAGGGTCATCAAATGTCAAAAACTATTTGAAGGCACACAATAATTGTATACTGTATATATCTATCTATAGATATATATAAAAACACGTGGTTGTGAGTGGACAGTAGCTTCTCAGATGAAGTTCAGCGTAGAAAGCATCGATGCTGACAATTGTGTGGATTTTTTTCACTGTTATGTGTATCATGTGGTGTTTTTTTTTTGTTCTGTTCTTTTCTTTATAGTCTATAAACATAATAATAATAACAACTATAATAATAATAATAATAATAATAGGGACATTGCTCTCATAAGATTCAAGCCTTCTCTGTTGTTGCTGTTATGGTTGCATCAGACGAACAAAATTACCTCTCTGGAAGCTGGGAGTCAAAATTCATTACTAATCTATGATTATTATTTATTATTATCTTTATTGATACCCCGCTTTTTTCCTCGAAAGGACTCAGAGCAGCTTACAACACTTTAAAAAAGAAAACATAGTTTAAAAACTGGGACATAACGGTTAGAACACAAACTGTCATCTTTATTTATTTATATACTGCAGATCAGCCATCTCTTCGAACAGCCACATCTACCTTCTGCCTAAGGTTGCCACGAAGCAACAGCTGCCTATCTTTCCCATACCCAAAATGGCCGCGCCCTCAGCTTCTTTCCCCCTTTTGCTCCAGCAAGATGGTGGCTTCAGCCAGACAGGGAAACTCATTGGCCGCCTTAGCAGTCAATCCAGCGTTTTCATCCAACTGCGATTAAGTCTGGAGCGAAAAGGCCGGCCGGGGTATTGCAAAGTCCGTGACGTCATACCTCCCGGACAAACAAAACGGGAAGAGTCTCTACTAACAGGAATGGGTGAGTATTGTGGGGGGGGGGGTGTGTGAAAAGGTTTGTGTGTTGTTGCTTTTTGTGAGGTACGGAAAACAAGAAAGGGGAACAAAACAAAAGAAGAAGGGAGGACTGCTTGACAGGCTGAGAACTGTGCGTCTCAGGTGTTTAATTGGGTGTATAAAAAGGGAGGCTTGAATATAAAAGAGAGGAAGGGTCGCCATCCAACCTAGGCTGGGTAGATGATAAGAAAAATGCCTGATTATATTCTGTGAACTGGGCTCTAGTCTGTGAGAGGTCTTGGAATAATGAATGAAGGTTGGTTCTGGAAGTATTCCAAGAGCTCTTTTTCGTTATTTGCTTGTAATTCACATTTATAGCACTTTTTCTAAGGCCATTTCCGTCCTACACTGTTATAGTGCTATCATTCCACTTTCAACATCTTATGGGATCTTGGGATTTGCAGTTTAGGGAGGGGCCTTTGGACTTCTCAGCCAGAGAGCTCTTTGGCCTCAGGAAACTACAAATCCTAGAATTCATGTTGACAAGCTGGAGCAAGTCCAGAGGAGGGCGACCAAAATGGGCCTGGAAGCCATGCCCTATGGGGATAGACTTAGAGAGCTGGGGATGTGTAGTCTGCAGAAGAGGAGGTTAAGAGGGGACATGATAGCCATGTTTAAATATTTGAAAGGATGCCATGTAGAGGAAGGAGGGGGCTTGTTTTCTGCTGCTCCAGAGACCAGGACAAGGAGCAATGGATTCAAGCTGCAGGAAAGGAGATTCCACCTGAACCTCAGGAAGAACTTCCTGACAGTCAGGGCTGTCCGGCAGTGGAATCTGCTGCCTGGGAGTGTAGTGGAGTCTCCCTCCTTGGAGGTTTTTAAGCAGAGGCTTGATGGTCATCTGTTGGGAGTGCTTTGAGGGTGTTCTTGCATGGCAGGGGGTTGGACTGGATGGCCCCTGGGGTCTCTTCCAACTCCACATTTCTATGATTCTATGAATAATAGCACTATAACAGTGTAGGGTGGAAATGGGCCAAGAGATTGTGATGTTGCTCTTTTCCAGCAAAACAGTGAAGAATTTTGTAGCGCCCTTAAGCTCATCAGATATGATGAGATATGAGGAAATGGACTGTAACTCACAAATGCTCATGTGATAATAAATCTGTTAATCTTTAGAATGCGACTAGATTCCTTGTTTTCCCTTTAATATGTGCACCATACCTTTCTTTCAAAGCATTCAAGGCTGCGTGTGGGGTTCTTCACTTTTCTTCTCACACCAGTCCTGTGAGTAGGTAGGTCAGGTTAAAGCAGATTGACTGGTCCAACATTGCCAAGGGCCTTTCCACAGCACACTGTAGTGCTATTATTCCATTTTCTGCTTTCAACATCCTGTGGAATCCTGGGGTTTGCAGTTTAGGGAGGGGCCTTTAGAATTCCCACCCAGAGAGCTCTTTGGCCTCAGGAAACTACAAACTGCAGAATTCCACAGGATGGTAAAGGTGGAATAATAGCACTATAATAACGGTGTAGAGTGGAAAGGCCCCAAGTGAGTCTTATGGCCAGTGGTGACTAAAACCTGGAACCGAAACAATGGGAAACTCTGAGCCAAAGCATAAAGAATTGGGTGTAGATGTATAACATCATTGTTTTACAAGAAAAGGGTCAGCTAGGCATGAAAAATGAAAGTTTATTTTTGTGGCTGTCCTCACCAATACAGTGTGGGGGTTGTCTCAAGTTTAGCAGTGTATGAGCGAGGAGGAATGAATCCTCACCAACCCTGGCTTTATTTCCCTATCCTCCATCACTTCCGATATTTTTCTTCCAACAGAGTCCAGGAGAAAAATGTCTGGTATACATAAAGGGTTGTAATTCCCTTAGCTGTACAATAGCCTTTATTGTAAAAATGATAAACCACCCTATTTATGTGTAAAAAGGACAGATATGTGAATAAACTAATGTGCTTTATCCAGTCATGTTCAGTTTAGCTTGAAGGTTCTTTTGATACTTAAAGCTTAACCATTTTCCTTCAATATTTGTTTTTACTAAGTAGAGCCTGCTTTATCCAATACATGATTGGGTTGGGTATATGTGTGTGTATGTATGATTAAACTGCCTATTTTTGTGTGTCCTTAATAGGATAGATTCACACACTGGCTAATTTCTCTTGGGTTGCTTGATCTTTAGGCTATTTTTAAAAAAGACAGGAGAAAATATTAGTCATGGGGGTTGTATTTTACTATATCGAATAATGTAAGAAAATACACCAAATCTGAATCAATTGTATGCAGAACACAAACTCCAATCTGATAAGAATCTAATAGGTGTAGGTGTGATGCTCACTCTTGTTTTACTAGTCCTTCTCTGGGGCATTGGTAGCACAATAATTAAGGGAGACTCGTTTCTTCTTGGCATGGTAATGAAGTGACAAGGAAACCTCTCTGCTTAATGTTTACATGTCAGCTGTCAAAGGTATGTCAGTAGGACCAGATAAATATTGGCAATTTTAAAAGGTGATATCAGAAAAACCAGAGGGAATTTACAGTAGTAAAGTAGGCTTGGTGCAGTGTTTAGGACAAAAATGTTTATGAAGTTCTTCTGAATACAAGACTTGAGGGAAGGAGTTGCTAGAATGAGAACAGAGGGACCTAGTGATAGTGGCTCTCAATCTTTGACCCTATAGATTTTTGGCCTTCAGCTTCCAGAACATGTGATCGTGAGCAGTAATCCCTAGGCTTCTGGGATTTGAAGTCCAATGCAGGTGGATGACCAAAACCTTGAGAACTATTGTTCTCAAGCTTTATGTGTGTTCTACTGCTAAAAACTGTTTTGATGAAAGGAACATCTCTTAGCTTTACATAGAAATAGCTCAAAAGGTAGAGTGTACTTCTTAGTTTTAATAGGGTTGTTTTTGGTAGAGGTATCTCATTTGGAAGTGAGTTGGGAAGGAGTGGAGGATAGCAAAGGCAGCCATTTGGGGAAAGTAGAGTCAAACAAACAGTGATCTGCAGAGTGGCTACATAATGACGCAGTCTTCCATCCACAGCCCTCTCCTCCAGCTACATGAAGAGGAAGCATCAGCTCGTTTCTGATACCTTCAAGGCCAAGAAACGGAAGCTGGCTTTTGGGTCAGAACCTGTGGAACAAGGTGAGAAAGCAGGAAATGTTCTAGAAAATGATATCTGGAGTGTGGGGTGGGAGGAGTAACTGGAAGGGCCAGGGCTGTTGGGTAGTATGAGACTGAGAGAGAGTCTTCAAGGGGCTGGTTGGTGCCGGGTTTCTGTATCATTACATGTGGTGTTTCTTTTCCCAGAGGGCCCTGAAGCCATGGAATCTGCTCTCCAGTACTTGGCCTCTCTCTTCCCTCGCAAGTTGTTTGAGGATTCATTGCCACCCTTGATTCTGAGGCACCAGATCTACAGTCTCGTCAAAGACCGCACAACTGTGGACAGGCGTCTGGTAGGAGGCTTCCTCCTCTCTCTTGATTTCCTCAATCCCAATTTAATATGGAGTCTTGTGGCCCAAACCAGTGTGGCTCCGCCTCCAGTTAGGTGCTCTAGGAACACTGAATCCTTCAGCAGTAGTAAAGCTAAGGAAGTGTGTCCTTGACTGGAGTCTGTAGGCAGCTCCCATCTTTCTAGTGCAGGTGTGGACACCTCTCTGGTTGCAGTGGCCCAAACAGGACTGTCTTGACCCTTTGGGTGTTGCACTGCACCCACTAGGTTTCCTGCAGTCCCTACCAAAATTAGATGCAAATAGCACCTACTGAGAGCACAAGGGAGTGCCAGACCACCCTCCTGTACCATAGAGTGCATTCCTAGAGTGTCCTTTTTTTCTAGAAGTGAAAGAAAGGATCCCCACCCCCCCAGGCATAGAAATTCATTAGTGTATTTCTAATGAGGTCAGCAAATGCAGGGGCTGCAAAAATGGCTTCAGACATCCCATGGGTGACATGTGTTCCTTCCTGTCTAAGGAGAATTGTTGAATAGCAGAATATGAAAAGAAACAAATGAACATGAACGAAGTTTCATGGTAGTCAGTACTCCCCACCCTCCGAACAATGAAATGACTGCGTACAGAAACAAAACTCTGAAGACACCCACTCCCTTGTGACTGATCCTTTCAGCAACAAAAAAGCATATTCCTTGATAGCACAAGAAAGTATGTGTGAGCTGCCTTCACACACATGGTTTTGAGGTTCAGCAAGGAGATTATTCCGAATTTCCTGACATTTTGTAATGATGTAGGGTGCTTGTACCAAAGACAGACAGACACTCCCTCATTTCTGTCCCCTTCCATCATTTCCAGTTCTTTGCCCTCACAGTTTGCATGGGACTTTGAAAATAAATGTATGACAAAGCAATCCTTCTTTTCTCCTTTTAGAGCCAACTGAAGGATGAGGGCCGGATCCGCATGTTCCAGCACGGCTTCGATGCAGACACTTTTGTTGTGACGTTCACAGAGGACTATAAATCGAAGGTCTTGTTTCTGTCCAGGGAGAGTGCTTGGTGGGCAGAGGTGCAAAGGCACTGACAAGGTAGTGATGGTTCCCCTTTTTTCCTCCGTCAGGTGCTGGAGTTTGCATCTGGAAAAGAATTTGCGAAGACAGTGAAGAAGTTCCTGGATTCTGTCCTCACCTCCTGCCCTGACATCAGCTATGATAAAAAGAGGATGCTGAATGAATTTGGCTTCAGGGACACCGAGATCACGTGAGTATATGTTTCTCTAGCTGAGTGGCGAAGTGGCTGGTCATACCCTACCAGTGATTTCTGTGAGGCAAATGTGTCTTCAGTCCTGGTGTACATAGCATTCCCTCTGTCCAGCACCATATATGACTGGAGAGCTGTGTTCAGTGTGGTACCTGATTGTATGTAGCAGCCTGCTTTGCATAGTGAAGAAATCAAGAAACCATCCAAGAAGAAAACCTGTGTTTACAGAGGAATCCAGAGGCACATTTTTTTTAGAAAGCCTTCACACACACCAATACAGCCAATAAAACAAGGAGAATTAAGAATTGTTGTTGTGTACCTTCATGTCATATCCAACTTATGGTGACCCTAAGGTGACCCTACCATGAGGTTAGGCACTATATTTTCATAGTGTCAATGAGCACTATATTTTCCCCCTCCTGTGTTTGTGTTCAGGCAACTGGTGAATGCTGGAGTCCTGACTGTCCGTGATGCTGGGAGCTGGTGGCTAGCAGTGCCTGGAGCAGGGCGCTTTGTCAAATATTTCATCAAAGGTTTGTTTATACCCTTCACTTTCTTCCAAATTGGAATCTGCAGGGGCTTTGGAATGAACAACAAAAGATCATCACTGAAAAGAGGGTTTTTAAATTCAAAACTGACGTGCTCAAATCCATTCATCCTGGAATTTTGTCTTAATAGCACATGCTAAGGGTTCCAAGCACAAATTGAATATTAAATAAGACAATGGACATCCCTACCTTGTACCCTGTTCCAGTGTAAAAAAGGGTGAGAAAAAAACATTGGTTATAACCAATGCTTTGGTGCTTTTTTTTTTTTTATCCATTTCAATAATATTTTAGAGTATCTGAATAAACACATCCTGGCCCAGGACTGTCAGTACATTGCAAATCTATGTGTATCATCCCTTGCTTAATGACCTGTACCAATCCTGTAGAGTGAGGATGGCAAACCAGTGTTCTGGGCTCCAGTTTCCAGAAGTCCCAGCCAGCATGGACACTGATAAAATATTCTGGGAAGAGTAGTTCAGAACATCCAGAGAACCAAAGATTCTGCCACAAAATTCCCTGTAATGGGCTGGAATGTTCTGGAACCCTTATTCCCAAACAGTTGGCATCATCTTTTGTTTTGCCATCTAACCTAACTCTTTTGCAAGACAGAATACTACCTTGAGAAGTTGCAACATATGCACTCTAGTCCAGAAAGTGGGGGAAAAATTATTTAGGCTGCAAGTTTCAGAATCCTCCAGTTCAAATGACCTCTAGTTGGGGGATTCTGCAAGCCTTGGTCCCAAACAAGTAACCTTCCCAAGCTCTGCTCCTGTTATCTCAGATCAGCTTATCTGGGCCTTGTTTTTCCATCATTTGTGGCAGAAAATCTTTACCTAGATTTATTTTTTGAAGTACTAAGATTTGTGAAATTTGCAGGGCTGCAATGATATCTGTTATATTAATGTTATTATTCTGTTGGGTTAATATATTTTTAACTATCTTAAATTATATTTGTTCTACAGAGCTTTTGTTACTGGCCAGCAGATAAATATCATAAATGAGTAAGACTAGAACCAGCTCTAGAGGGAACAGCCTGCTGATTTGTTTGTCTTTTCCCAGGGAGAAAAGCTGTGCTGGCTATGATCCAGAAAGCCAAATACAAGGAAGTTCTACTATCTGATTTACAGAACCGTCGAGCTCCAAGTACTGTGAAACTGGGTATTCCTTACCACATACATGACATCATTGGAGCCCAGCTGGTTGACTGGTATTAAATTTCTCCTTTGTTTCTTGCACCCTTCTCTTAAAACTTAAGAAACCTAGCATGTTCGCTCTTAGCTTATTGCTGTTGCCACTAATATGCAAGGAACATGCCCGTTTTCTGTATTTCTAGCAGAATCATCAATAGCTGAGATGATCTCCCTAGCAATCTCAGTGTGGGTAAAAGCTTCTCCTATGTCCCAGTGATTCCACTTCCGATATTGCTGTTTTCTGACACTTGTAGCAATGGAGGAAAACAACAAGCTCAGTGGATTAGCATTGGATGGTAGGTTGGGGTTTCTCCCTCATTGCTCCCCAGTTAGATTGCTGTATAGAGCAATGTTACTGAAAATGGAGGTCCATGGACTGGTGCCAGTCCCTGAGCCATTAGCTACCAGTCCTTGGCAAGTTTCAAGGAAAGAAAGAATTATAGCCACTGGACAAAATATGGTACTGGTCCTTACAGTTTAAATACCCTAAAGGCACCGGATCCTGTCTGATCTTGGAAGCTAAGCAAAGTCAGCTCTGGTTAGTACTTGGATACTACCAATGAATGCCAGATGCTTTGGGAGAGGAAGGAACTGGTGAAATCACCTCTAAGTATTCCTTGCCTAAGAAAACCCTGTGTAATTTGGGGGTTGCCATAACTTGACAGGCAACAAAGGCTCCTACGCACACAACACACACACAGAGATCTTCACATATTGGGGATAAAATTGCTGATCTCCTGAATCAAGGAGTATGAGAAGCAGTGGTGTGGAGTATCCATGCATTTTGCCAGGATTAAATTCCAGTGAGACTTAACATCTGTGTAGACACATGATGACATGAATAGAACTGTACTTACTTTTTCTCCTTTTGTTTCCAAAAGGAACCCAAGAATTTTGGTTCCCAGTCTAGAGCTCTGTGTTTGTGAACTAGATACTTCCCTGCTGAAAGATTATCAATGCTGTGAATTTGCTGAGTGCCCTTAGGTCCGGGTGGGCAACTGTGGAGGGTGTGGGTCCTTTCTCATCTACTTTTATGTAAGTCTTTTCTAGAAATGCTATTGGAAGTTTAAACAAGCTATCACTTGCAAGGGGAAAATAGCATAGAGAATTTGCTCCACTTGGAGGGCTCTGAAGGCACAATTCTTTGCCCCTTTTTTTCTGGGGGCTAGGCTCTGAGGTCACACCGAGGAAGAGTTCATTACTACTTCAGCATCAGATTAAGTTTTATTATTTGTACTGTTTCATTTCCAGCATTTGTAAGACCTTTAACTCTGTGAGGGTTTTCTTTTTAACCTAAGAAGCTTTCTTATTTTTTTTCAGTGTGCCAACTTCAACTGGAATCCTTCTCCGACTGGCTGATGATTAAACAACATACCACATAGCCATTGAACAGAGACTTGTGCCTGAAATGAAATGACCTTACTTGGGAGACTCAGCGATGACGGTGGCATGCAAGGACTTCTCTCTGAACCCCCAACAGCAGAGGGAACAGAAGGACAGATTTTTTTCCACAGCAAAATAACTTTTATTTATGAAAAGATAATATATTTTGTACTTAATATGGGCCATTTGAGAGAGCATCTCAGTAGGACTTGTGACTGCCAAGTAGTGATTGCAGTGTCAGATGAGACTATGGTGACAAATAAGAGGTTGAAGTGCAATCTGAAGCCATAATCTGAAGCATCATGGTACACCTACCCATCTAGGGTAAGAACAGTTCATGTTAAAACATTCCCCACACTCAATTCATTCTGTATAGGTGTCTGAAGGATGGGTGTTTATTGTGTTCTGGTCTTTTAGCTGCCAAGAAATTCAAATGCCTTGAATTAAAAACAATTTGTTTTCCTCTTGTGGATCTTTTGGCTAACTGAACATTTAACTGGGTTTTGTTTTGTTTTTTGTACTGGCCGAAGGATTGCTTTGATACTGTGATCTATTCCTGAAGGATGTCTGATGTGTTTACTCCTCACGTACATCTTTTTAAAAAAACACATAATGCTGAGTTTTGGTCTCTGCTGCTCTTCTTTTCTTAAGGGTGTCATGTTGTGTGAAGTGACATAGGTTTCTTGTATCTGCTTTGTACTGTGCAAGTTCTCTGCATTTCCAAAGGAAACCAAGAACTTTGGGTGTTTCTGACTCAGAAAGCTACCTCATACTTGGTTGACCTCTAAGTAGTACTGGGCAGTGTGGTCTGCTCTGACTGGAAGAGATCTTTCCCATCATCTTGATTGGTGGTAGTTCAGCGGTAGGGCCTGCGCTCTGCATGCAGAAGGATCCAGGTTTGGTCCCTGCCATCTCTAGAAACTATTACAGGAAAGGACTCTTGAGTGTTTGATAGTTGCTGCCAGTCAGTGTAGACTATAGTGAGCTAGACAGACTGGTGGATTGACACAGTACAAGGCAGATTCCTGTGTTCCCTTGCTTTTGATTCTTTTAGCTAGAGATGCTGAAGATTTCATCTCAGAAGACCTATCTGGTCCAGCACTGTTTTTGCAGAGGCCAGCCTGATGCCCCAGTAAGAAGTTGTACAATCAAAACATGAGCATGTTTGCACTTTCTCTCACGTTTTCCCTTCAGTGACTGGTTTTTAAAAGCATACCTGGGACCTTTTGTATCAAAAACTGACCCTGAAAAAAGGCTGCCCCTGGAATTTGGTACTGCTCAGCCATCATTCAACTTCTGCCTTTCCCACATAGTGAGGAGACATAAAACAGAATATTTTTGCTACAGCACCAAGCTCTGTTCATGCAAGATTTAGACTTCCTTTCAAATCTTCACCGTCACTAAGTTGAACAGTAAAGAGGCTGAAGAGAGGTAAAGAGACACATCTGTTAAAAGTAAGGCAGTGATAAGCTGAGTTCCCTGCATAGCTTCTCTCCCTCCCAATTGGAAATGCTGTGTGAAAAACCGGCTGCACTCTGCCAGTGTTTTCAAGTGCTGGCTGGGTCCCTATGTTTTCACAAGCAACAGGGATAATTGTTTGAACTTAGGCACAATGGACTGTGATACTTTAAACAAAAATAGCTTTCTGTTGTGTAGGTTTAGTTTTAATCACTTGCATGCTAGTATGATATCCATCTTTACAATAGGCGTGGTGTAGGTAGGAGGACTCATATTGCTGACACACATTTCCAGTTAGACAACATCCCTTAGATTTTACTTTTCTTTATATAGGAGTGACTAGCAGCCTTTTGTTTTTTTAATGGCTGAAAGTAAAGGGATGCGACTGAGAATGTAAAAGGAGTGGGGAGGAGAGCTATACATATTCCTTGCTCCCAGCTGACTCAAGTGTTTGGACAGGAAGCGAGAGTTTACTTTGTCAGATCAGAGCTCGGAAGTAACTGGTTACAATTCTGTCCCTCCACCCCCATTATATTGTGACTGTTAGGTGGTTGTTATTTGCCACCAAGTTCACTTTGACTTATGGCAGCCTTGTGACTGAGAGACCTTGAAGACCCTCGGTCATCAACTAAGCTGCTTAGATCTTGCAGTTTCAGTGCTGTGGCTTTCTTCATTGAATGTAGTGTTGCCCTCTTCTTTCTCTATTGCCTTCCACCTTAGCAAGCATCACTGCAACCTCAGTTTAGTCATCTTGGCTTCTAGGGAGAGTTCAGGCTTCATTTGCTGTAGGACCCATTCATCTGTCTTATTTGGCAGTCCAAGATACCCACAGTGCTCTTCTCCAGAAGCACATTTCAAAAGAGTTAATTTTCTTCCTGCTAGCTTTCTTCACTGTCCAGCTTTTACATCCACGGCATAGAAATCAGAAATAACTGGCCTGGGTCCTTCTGACTTTAGTATTTAATGATGTATATGTCTTTATGCTTGAGGTGCTTGTCTGCTTCCTTCATTGCTGCCTGGCCTAGTCTTAGTATTCTTCTGTTTTCTTGACTACAGTCTCCATTTTGGTTAATGACTGAACCAAAGTGGAAGAAATCTTTTAACTGTTTCAGTGTCTTCGTTATCTGCTTGGTTATGTACATGGAAATCATTTGCAGTTACGATTTTTGGACTCTAACATGGTAAGACATAATAATAATAATAATAATAATAATAATAATAATAATAATAATAGTAGTAGTAGTAGTAGTAGTAGTAGTAGTAGTAATAATAATAATAATAATGTTTATTTTTATCCCACCTCTCCCAGTGGATCGAGGTGGCATTACAGGAATATATAAATATATTAAAATATTAAAATGTACCCCATCCTCCCCACCCACCAACACTTCTATCCCCCTAAAACACATTAATTATTAAAACAGATTAAAAACAAAATTAAAAACAAAAGGACAATTGATGAGAGGCGGTGGAAGTCATAGTCTGAGAAGGCCTGTCGGAAGAGAACAGTCTTGACTGCTTTTTTAAACCAGCCAAGACTGGTAATGTGCCGGGTCTCCTCCGGCAGGCCATTCCGTAACTTGGGAGTGACAGAAGAAAAAGTCCTCTGGGTAACCTTAGCCAACCTAGTTCTGACTGGCTGCAGTAAATTCCTCGCAGAGGACCTTAGTGTGCGGGGCGGGGCGTGTGCAATCACTCCTGTGGTGTGATTGCAATGTTTAGTTACAGGGATGTGGCTTCACTAAATGGTGGAGGAGTAACGTCACATGGTTCCTGTGCCCTCTTGTTCTGTTGACGTGACAACAAGGTGGAGGGAAGGAGGGTTGTTTTTTGTGTGTGTCATAGGCCAGCAATGAATGGCATCCAGATGGTGTTTCAATAATGAAATGTTACTGTTTCAATTACTTTTGAGACACAGGAAACAAGGTGAAACTATAATGGTTCCTCCTTTTGGCTGTAACTAATTGCTTTTTTAAAGCTGTAACTAATTGCTTCTTTAAAGCTTTTATAGTTGTAACTAATTGCTTTTTTAAAAGCATTTTTTCCCCAAAGTCTGGATCCCACATAGCTTAAGCTAGTGAGCTGTGCTTCTGGCAAAGCTGACAGTGTAAGCTAATCCTGAGCTTTACCTTCTGCTAGATCAGATTTACCTAGCAGTGGGTACTTGCAGTGACTTCATTAATTCACTATGGCCATTTCTGCACTACAGTGTTAAAGTGCTGCTATTCCACTATCAACCTCCTATGGCATTCTGGGGTTTGTAGTTTAGGGAGGGCACTTCATATTCTCAGCCAAAGAGCTCTTTGGTCTCAGGAAACTACAAACCCCAGAATTCGACAGGGCATCGAAAGTGGAATAGCGGCACTTTAACACTGTAGTGCGGAAATGGCCTATATGACAGCATTAAAGTAAAAAAGTGTCACTCAGAAGATGGTGGAGGGAGTCCCGGGTTCAGATCCTCCCCTTAGCTTTTCTTTTTAGCGGCCTTCACTCCTCCAGCAAAAGGAAAGGCGCCATTGACTATTCTTCCCCTATAGGTGTCGCTCTAGTTTTATAAGCGGCATCTTACAGCGATAAACAGGAAGTGCCTATAAGGCCAGTGAGAGGAGTACATTTAGGGCCCCTCTTTCCCCACTTGTCTCTATGGTTTTTCCGCTTTCTTCGTTGCTCATGTGACTACCTTGACGCCAGCCTGGCTGGACTCCGCCTCTCTCTCTCTCTCTCTCTCTCTCTCCTGCCAGCCAATCAGAAGCGCTCTAGTGCCCCGGGAGTTCTCAAGGGTTGCTACCGTCGATTGAAACAAACGCCGCTCTGACTTCGGGGGGAGAGGGAGGGAGGCGGGTTTAAAGGGGACGCGTTCCCGTTTGGTGCGGACGAGGGGATCCTGGCGGTTGATAACCATGGGAGCCGGACGTGATCCTGGGAGGGGATCCCATCGCTGGAACAGCCGGCACTCAGCGCGGAGGGGCCTCTGCTTTGGGGCGCTGCTCTTTCTGGGCCTGTGCTGCTGGCAGACGCGTGGAGTGGCCACTCCTGACCAGGTAGGGTGGGAACTGTTGATGGGAGCCCAGTGTTTGTCTGTGTCTCCTGCTGCCCCACACGCCAGAGGGAGAGAGGCTACACTGGAGCAAGCCCCTCCCCCATAGAGATCCGCTGGATCAGGCAGGGTGACCCACTGTTGTCCTCCCTGCCCCATAGAGATAAAAATAAATTTTATTATTATTATTATTATTATTATTATTATTACTATTATTACTATTATTATTAGTTAAAACAACAACATCTTACAGTTGACATTTATTGTGGCAGTGGCAGTCTATATAATTACAATTATAATTTGAAGGGATGCCACGTAGAGGAGGGAGAGGGCTTGTTTTCTGCACCTCCAGAGACCAGGACAAGGAGCAATGGATTCAAGCTGCAGGAAAGGAGATTCCACCTGAACCTCAGGAAGAACTTCCTGACAGTCAGGGCTGTCCGGCAGTGGGATCTGCTGCCTCGGAGTGTAGTGGAGTCTCCTTCCTTGGAGGGTTTTAAGCAGAGGCTGGATGGCCATCTGTCGGGAGTGCTTTGAGGGTGTTCCTGCATGGCAGGGGGTTGGACTGGATGGCCCCTGGGGTCTCTTCCAACTCTACATTTCTATGATTCTATGTTTAAATATTTGAAGGGATGCCACGTAGAGGAAGGAGAGGGCTTGTTTTCTGCTGCTCCAGAGACCAGGACAAGGAGCAATGGATTCAAGCTGTAGGAAAGGAGATTCCACCTGAACCTCAGGAAGAACTTCCTGACAGTCAGGGCTGTCCGGCAGTGGAATCGGCTGCCTCGGAGTGTAGTGGAGTCTCCTTCCTTGGAGGGTTTTAAGCAGAGGCTGGATGGCCATCTGTCAAAGGGAGTGCTTTGAGGGTGTTCCTGAGTGGCAAGGGGTTGGACTGGATGGCCCCTGGGGTCTCTTCCAACTCTACATTTCTATGATTCTATATGAAATATATACATATACTGCTTTTCCTCCTCCTGGGGTATCTGGTTTCCCCTTTCAGTGTTACTTCCCCTTTCAGTGTTACTTCCCCAACAACCCTGCTAGGCCAAAAGAGTTAGTGACCCAAGGTCACCCAGCAGCCATCCGAAAATCATAGACACTTTAGAGTTGGAAGAGACCACAAAGGCCACCGAGTCCAGCCCCGTTGTGCCATGCAGTCAAAAAGCACCCTCAGCAAACGGCCATCCAAAACCTCCAAAGGAGGAGACTCCACCACACTCCAAGGCAGCGTATTTTTTTAATTATTATTTATTTGTATCCCACCTCTCCATATGGATCAAGGCGGTGAACAACTTACAAATAGCATGTATTTCGAAACATTTCTATACATGCCCCCAAAAAGCTGGGTACTCATTTTACCGACCTGCGGAAGGATGGAAGGCTGAGTCAGCCTTGGAGCCCGGCAGGATCAAACTCACAACCCTGTGGCTTGCAGTACTGGCATTTAACCACTGCGCCACCAGGGCTCCCTGGTGGTATTCCACCGTCAAATGGCTCTGACTGTTTACCGGTAGGTGAAATCTCTTTTCCTGTATTTTGAATCCGTTGCTCCACGTCCTAGTTTCTGGAGCAGCAGAAAGCAAGCTTGCTCCATCTTCAAGATGACATCCCTTCAAATATTTAAACATGGCTATCATGCCTCCTGTTAGCCTTCTTTTTGTCAGGCTAAACATACTTAACTCCCTGAACCTCTCCTCACAGGGCATGGAGGGCCTTTCTGCACTACACTGTTATAGTGCTATTATTCCACTTTCAACTTTCTATGGAATCCTGGGGTTTGCAGTTTAGGGAGGGGCATTTAGAATTCTCAGCCAGTGAGCTCTTTGGCCTCAGGAAACTACAAATCCCAGGATTCCACAGGATGATGAAAGTGGAATAATAGCACTATAAAAGCATAGGGTGGAAATGCCCTGAATCTTGAGTCTCTCCAGCCCCGCTCTAAGCCAGTCTTGCCCAACCTGGGCTTTTCCAGTTGGACAGAACTTTAGGAAGTTATTTTTGGGGTTGATAGCTCCCATAATTCCCAAGCCAGTATGATGAGAGTTGTAATCTAACATATCTGGAAGGTAATGAATTCAGATTAGGCTGTTCTTACCCACTACATGGGCCAGAGTCCACTTCATCAGAGATCATGCTTTCAATCAGGCTGAGGAAATTCACTGGAACACTTTTCATTTGTACTATTAAACTGCCAAGTCTCCAGGCTGGCTTTCACCTGGTGGAAGAGGGCAGCTTGGAAATTGATAGGGGAACAGCCCAGCTCAGTGACTTTAATCCTTTTAATACCAAATTATTGTTGGAAACCACCCTTGGGTCCCACTCTGGGAGAAAGGCAGCATAGGAATATAATATAATATAAATTGAAAAGACCCATTGAATAAAATGAGGATTCATCTATGTGTTCACTTGCCAATCTGTGTTGATTTAGGAGGGCTATTCTATTTGGGACTGACCGATAGGAATAGCAGGTGCTGTAGGCTCTATTTCAGAGGAAGGAACTGGGCGAACCACTTCTGAGTATTCCTTTCGCAAGAGAATCCTGTGAAATGCATCAACAGTCAATTCGAAGGCACATACACACAACAGGATCCAGGCCTTTGAGGGTTTTTCAGCTTGTCTTTGTTCATCCACATAGTCATTTGTGTCTCTGTAGTGTCAAACTTTTTCTGAATGAAGCTGATTTGGGTTTTTTTTAACTAATTGAATTTATATCCTGCATTTCTCTCAATGCAGGACCCCAGGCAGCTCACAGTGTAAATTAAAACAGAATATAGTCAAAACAATGCATAAGACAACATTTAAAAAGCAATTGTGTTAAAAAGATTAACTTACAACCATTTAAAAAGCAGTTAAAACATGGTATTGACAAAACATGCAGCATACTCTAGTAAAAAAAAAACCCTCCTGCAACAGCTGGTTGACAGTCAGAACTTGGGTAGATAAAAGATCTTTGCCTGCCAGTGGAAAGAGAACAGAGAAGGGACTAACCAAGCCTCATGGGGCAGGGTGGAGATTCTACAGCCTGGGGGCAGCTCCTGAGAAGGCGCTCTCTCCTGGCCTCACCAGATATGCCTTTGATGGTGATTAAGAGCAAGAGAAAATCCTCCTTAGAGGATCTTTAAATGTGGACAGACTCATATTGCAAGACGTGATCTTGATCCAAGCGAGGTAGAACTTTATATGGCTTTTTTTAATTTTATTTTTACCAAAAAGAAGCACAAAAAGAATAAAAAATAACAGCAAAAATGTATGCTCTCTCTATCATTACGTAATATAAAATCATTAATAAACGTTCAAAATGAAATTGATAGGGTTTTGAAGGGAAGTCATTTATATGGTTTTATGTCAATTAGCTGCTTTGTGGAGGCATGTATGGGACAGGAAAGTGGTGCTATATTTGTTATTTACATTTATATCAGCAAGTGGCATGTATTCTGTTATTTACATTTATTTACATGTATTTGCTGGCATAGAAGACTCACTTTTCCCCTTGAAAAATACTGTTTAAAAATGGAGTGCATCTTATACATGGGTGTGTCTTACATGCTGACAAACACAATATATCTCACTTTTTTCCTACAGCGAGCTCAAGGCAGTGCATGTGGCCTTCCTCATTTCTTTTTTTTATCACAAGAATCCTGTGCGGTGGCTCAAGCTAGGAAAGGTTGACTAGCCCATGGCCACCCAGTAAACTTCATGACTGACTGAGACTTGAACCTCAGTCTCCCAGCTCTTAATTTAACACTTTAAACACAGTACATGCCTATTGATATAAGTAAGGCATATTTTTAAAGCAAGCCGACATAGTGAATATGCTCACCTGTCACTCTGACAACTACGGATTGTGGACAAGCAGGTTTTCCGCCTTCTATGCTACCTCCACCATCCTCCCATCATTTTTAGAACATGCAACTGGATGAAATGCAGAATGTTCAGATCTTTCTTTGTGCCTATGAATCAACTCTTAACTTGAAACAGAAACATGCAGTCTTTTGAAAAAGACACTTTCAATATGTTTTTCCATGGGTACATGAGCATCACACACTGAAAGATTAAAATAGAGATTAATGAGGAAGAGAAAATGAGGAAAAGCTGCCTCGAGGCCAGTTTTACTTTAGTTCTTTCTGTATTTCAGTTCCTTAAGAGAGAGAGGGGGTAGAAGACACACATGTTAAAAAAAAACTCACAGGTTAAAAAAAAAATTAGTGACACACTATAACTCTCTCCAACTTGGTTCTTTCTGAATGCTATTTTAGCCTGCTTTATTAATAGAAGCGTAATTTCCAGGTCGAAGGAAGTAATAATCCCACTATATTCTGTGTATCAGGCATCATCTGAAGTACTGTGTTCCGTTCTGGGCATCCCACTCTAAGAAGGATATAGACAAATTGGAGCAGGTTCAGAGAAGGGCAACAAAGATGATAAGAGATATGGAGAACAAAACATCTGAGGAGATGTTGAAAGAGCTGGACATGTTGGTGAAGCTTGGTGAAGAGAAAACCAAGGGATGACATGATTATTCTCTTTAAATGCCTCCATGGCTGTCCCAGAGAGGAGGGGGCAGATCTGTTAACCTGTTCCCTCAGGGGGTAGGAACAGGTCTAATCGCTACAGGAGAATAGATTTCAATTGAACATTAAAGGGAACATCTTGACAGTGACAGCAGTTCAGCAATGGAACCAACTGCCGAAAGAGGTGGTGTCTTCTTCTCTGGACATCTTCAAAAAGAGGCTGGACAGCTACCTACTGGGAATGTTTAGCTAGAGATCCTGTGTTGAGGTTGATGGCCCATGAGGTCCCTTCCAGCTCTATAATTCTATGAGTCTGGTGAACTACAGACTACCACACTCCTCAGGCCATTGCTATGCTGGTTATGACTAGGAGTCAAACACACCCAGAGGGTACCAGATAACACTGTATTTTTGGGTTGTCCTGGTTTTCTCTGTAGAATTTACCTGTAATGTTCAGATTGAGGCTATGGCTGAGCCAGAATCTTTTAATTTTTGTGTTGAGAGAGGGTTCTAAGAAAGTCCAGGAGTTACATTCAGAAATAGTTCCCTGATGGTTTGCTTTGTTTTAATTTTTTCAAATGTTCTGTTGTTACGCAAACTTTCCGTTATAGTACAGGTTGCCCTAGTATAGAAAAAGTCATGACCAGAAGTATGCAAAAATCACATGTTTGGAGATTCCAGAATCCAAGGTTTACTTATGCAAGTGTTCTTCCTGTGTACCCTCCAGCTTTTCACACATGAAAACTAGGACATGTGTGGCTAAGCAACATTGGAGTGTGGTCCAGGTAGCAAAAGTTATTAATGAGAAGGATCACACAGCTTAGGAGAGGCTATGGCGGTTTGTTTTTGCCTGAGTCTATTGGAAAGGACAAGATTCCTCCCCATCCTCCTCCTTGCTTAGTTTAACTTAGTTTGAAGCAGTGGAAGTAAACCAAGGGCAAAGGAGGAAGGTGGAGGAAGAGAGAGAAACTGGGACATTTTAAGATCAGCTGAAAAAGAGGTAGCAGAAGATTAATCAGGATTAATCCTTGCCAAACTGGGACAATTAGTGGGGGTGTTACAGTGCTCCCATTGTAGAGGTTGCAGCCCAGAAGTATAGTTAGCACATACCCTATGGGCAGCCTCGTTTGCTCGTGGTCAGAACACTGAATATTGAGCCCAACAACCACTGCTGCGTTAAATTGTGAAAGATCTAATTTTAGTGCTGCTTCAGAAACAAATCCTCTGTTTCTTGTGGCAGAGCATTTGTCAACAGTTTTTACCATTTATAGTCAGCCCTTTACATTTGCAGGTTTCACTTTCACAGATATGATTATTTGCAAGTTTCTTCAACCCTGCTCTCTCATTTCAGGTGTTTCATTTCTATGGGAACTTTTGCTTTAGGGGGCTCCAATCAGGCCATTCAGCCCTTTAAAAATCCACCTCCTCCTCCACCACTAGCCACTGCCTGGCCAGCTAAGGATGGCTCACAGCCTGTTTTCTCAGCACCACAAACTTTCTCCTGATGCCCCCCACACACCCAAAGATGGAGATAGGTGTGAGAAGGAAAGTATAGGGCCACCATGCTGACTTCACCCACTTTCCTTCACCTTGTCCTGACCTGGTTTGGACCTTGGGTGTCTGTTCTCCCCACCTACCTTCTCAGAGACAGAGACACACATTTTGATAGTTGTTTTTCCAGTTTTGCCTGGAATCCTGTGACTGTAACCCTAGTGAATATGGACAGCCAGTTGTATTGATCAGAATGCAAGTATTGTGGATCCAGAACCAGCCTGGTGGCCATTTCAAAGTATTTCATATAATTTAATTGAAAATTATCTCCTGCCTTCTGCCATAGATATCCAGGGAGATAGCTGTTTATTCCATCATATTTGTGTCTTGCCCTTCCCCAAGGGACTCGCAGTCTTGCATGTTGCTATTGCCTCATTTGATCATTTCGATCAGCATTTCTCATATTTTTTTTCTCCTTGAGTCTACTTGAAAATTGCTGTGAGAGTCAGAGAGCTATTTTACACGGTTCTTTTAAAATCTGCAAATCAAAGCACAATATAATTCATTTTAATAGCTTTGCTCTTGCTTTTCTAATTTGTCCTGTGGTGATCCCTGGGCCAAGGTCTTGTTAACTTGTTTCATAATGTTGTCCTGGTTAGAATGACCTCAGTCTCCACTGTCAGGAAAAGACAAGTATGTTTCCTGGTATAAAATATTTTCAACCATTCCTCAGTTTCCCCAGTTCCTAGATTACCCATGATCCACAGGACTCAGTTTGAGAAATTGTACTTCAGGAATCTTAAGTGTGAGATAGGGCGGCCACACTGAAAAATAGAGACTGCTTATATATCTTTAATGGTTGAAGAGAGAGTTTCAGCAGGCGTTGCTTATCACACAACCAAGTGTGAGGCAATTTGGTCTATGATGTTGGTTGTCAACTAACTTTTTTGTTGTTATGTGTTGTCAAGTTGGCTTTGGCTTATGGTAACCCTATAAATGAAAGTTCCCTAAGAACTCCTGGTCATCAACAGACCCACTCAAGTCTTGCCAACTCAAGGCTGTGGCTTCCTCAGTGGAGTAAATCCAGTGTAATCTAGTGGCTTTATTGTACTGCAACTCTGTGCATTCCTCACCACTGGCTGTGGTGGGCAGGACTGCTGGAAGTTGTAGTCCAACAACATCTGGAGCACATGACTTTCATGTATATGTTCCTTCCAAGTGGCCTGTCAACTTACGGTGACTCCATGAATTTCATAGTATTCTGAGAATTTCATATAATTTCTGAATATTCCTTATGCAAGGAAGCATTCCTTAAGCAAGGAATATAGCTTGCCTGTTCCTTCCTCTGAAATATAGTGTACAGCACCTGGTATTCATAGGTGGTCTCCCATCCAAGTAATAACCGGGGCTGACTCTGTTTAGCTTCCCCAACCTAATTCCTATTGCATCTTAATTCCTAAGATGCCTTTTTAGAATGCCTGACAACAGAACAAGCAAACAAAAATGCATGTGGTATTTTTATTTAAAAAATCTGCTCTTATATGCTTTTACTTCATCTGAGAATATTCCCTAGTATTTTGTTTTGGACCTTCTCAGCAAACTTAGCTGTATACCGTACTATCATAAAATCATCAGAGTAGATGGCCTTCAGCTAGATTTAAGTTTACTCCTAATCCTTCCATCTCTGTATCAGAGATTCTCTACCCATTAACTTTCCTCCAGGTTAATCTCTTCAGAGTGTTCAGTACGCATGATAACTAACAATGATAGTGCCAGAAGTCTTGAGCAACTAAGGCTGGTCATTTCATTCCTTATCTGATTTTATCCAGGTTTGACTGAAAGAATGAGAGGATCAGAGCTTGTGTGTTAATCCTGCATGTATCCACAAATTTGCAGTAACTTTGGTGTGGGATGGTAGAATTCTAAACTCTGCAGCGCATTGGAGGAAGTGTATTGATGCCCACGAAAGTTGATGTGAAAATATAAACCAATCTTAAAGGTGGTGCTAGATTTCTCCTCCCTTTTCTTCAGAATTCTACAATAATTTATGGGTTTGAACCTTTGTTAAATTGCTTCATGCTTTCTCTGTCAGCCAAGTTCCATCTCTTATTCCTGCAATAAATCCATTTGGGAAATTGTTGCTGGGATAGGAGATTTAGATGCCCTCCAAATTTATTTACCTACAGTATCCATCAGCCTCAGACAGCATGACCAGTGGTCAGCGTTTATGAGAACTGCAGACCAAAAATACTCAGAGTACCAGGTAGAGGAAGGCTGCTTGTCCCTAAAAGTTTTTACACATGTGTATCTACCTTGCAAACCTTTAAGAATCTGACACAAAGCTAAATAAAGTGGAACCTGTCACCCAAGCTATGGAGGGTTTACATAAATCCATAACAGCTTTTTCTAGTTTTATAAAAGACTTCTTGCTGGGGATGAAATGATTCCAATGTGAGAAGGTTTGGAAAGTCTATGAAAAGTTATTTATTTAATTTGGTTTGTTTTCTCTGTTGTTAACTGCCATCATATGGCAACCTTATCAATGAGAGACCTCCAGGTTACTCTATCATTAACAGTCCTGCTCAGGTCTTTCATATTCAGGGCCTTGGCTTCCTTAATTGAGTCTATCCATCCAAAATGCAATCTTCCTCTTTTCCAGCTGCCTCTCCAACTTTACCTCTTCTGACTTTACCAAGCATTGCCATCTTTTCCACTGGGTCATGTCATCTCAGGATGATATGTGCAAAATATGACAGCCTCAGTTTAGTCATCTTGGTGTCTAGTGAAAGTTCAGGCTTGATTTGCTCTACAGCCCATTCATTTGTCTTTTTATCAGTCCAAGGTATCCACTAAACGCTTCTCCAGCACCCCATTTCAAATAAGTGGACTTTCTTCCCGTTAGCTTTCTTCACTGTCCAGCTTTCACAACCATACTGTACAAAGAAACTGGAAATACAATGGCATGGACAATCCTAATTGGAGTATTCAATGACTCACAAATAATAAAATCCATGAAAGTCAAATCTGCACATGTGGAAAGCTGCCTGTAATTTTATATCCCACATTTTTTCCCTGACATGGCACCCAAGGCAAGTTACAGTGTAGGTTGGAACAAAGTACAGTTTGTTTCATGAATTTTGATTATTTACAAGTTTCTCCAACCCCTGCCCCCTCCACCAGAGTTTCTTTCCCAAGAGAAAGTTCCCTTTCAGCAGCTCTGATCAGGCTGTGCAGCCCTTTAAAAACCTGCCTGTGGTCCTTCTCCTCCTCCTCCACCAGCCCTTGCTTGGCCAGCTAAGGGCAGCTCACAGACCAATTTCTCAGCATACAGTCCCTCTCCTGATGCCTCCCACGTACCCAAGGAAGGAGATGGGCAAAAGAGAAGAAGTGTAGTGCCACCATCCAGACCCACCTCTTTCCCTGACCTGCTTTGGACCCTGGGGATGTGTTCTCCCCACCATGCCTGAGCCCCCTTCCCACAGGCACACACACAGACACAGACACAGACACACACACACATTTTGATATTTGTGTTTTTCCCACTTTTGTGAGGGTCCAGCATCTCTAACCCTAGGAAATGCAGAGGGCCAACTGTACTTCTGAAAATCTAATAAGAAAAAGATTTTTAAAATCAAAGAAGCAATCCAACTGAAAACAATAATGTAAGACAGAAATGCATTTAAAGCACACTAAAGAAGTTAAAGGAGAGCCAGTGTGGTATAGTGGTTTGAACATGGTACTACAACCCTGGAGACCAGAGTTCGATTCTCCACTCAGCCACAGAAACACACTGGGTGACCTTGGGTGCGTCACACACTCTCAGCCCCCAGAAAACCCTGTGATAGGTTCGTCTTAGAGTCGCCATAAGTTGGAAATGACTTGAAAGCGCCCAACAACAACAGAGAGGTCAAAGGTACAGCACACACCATTGAAAGGCCCTTCTAACATAGTGGGTTAACAACTAAAGTCCTGTCTAAATAGAAGGGTATTTGCCTGTCAGTGAAAAAAGAGTTTGGAGCTAAGGAGGCACCAGGGCTACAGAATTCCACAGCCTGGGAGCAACCAAGAAAGCTCTTGCCCATCTCCTCATCAAATGTGCCTATGATCATGGTGGGACTGAAAGATAGCTGTTCTGTGAAAACCTTGTAATTCAGGCTAGCTCAGATAAGTTCTGTTTTCCAATGCCAATGTCTCACAGAAGTTCAGTGGGAGGATCAGGTAGACTAGTAAAAATTTTTTATAGCATGTTGTCTTCTGTGGGTTTATTTACAATGCTGCTTCTACCACTCTGTTGTATAACAGGGGTATTCACAGTGTTCTGAGAACAAGAAAGTTCTTTCATCCTCTCAGCAGGTGCTTAGGGCTGAAGAGGGGATTTTGGTGTGTGCTAATGAGATCTGAAGAGAAAACTAGACAGTTCTAGGATATAATTGGGACAGTCGGGCTAAAAGGTTGCAGTACACTGGGCTTCCCCTCCAGCCTTGCCCAGTTTCCTCTTTCTTTGGGCCACTCAGGCCCATTCTCACATCTCCTGCTCCCAGTTTCTTGGACCACATTGGGCACTGGTGGGGAGACAAAGCTATCAGTCTCTCTTTTTTGCAGTCTCTGCTGCATCATTTGCAAGAACCAACAGGAAAGAGGGGGTGTAGCTTGTTAAGATGGCCGTAGAGAAAGAGGGGGCTCTTTTCCTTGATGGGCAGCTCTCTGCATTTCCATGCTGGGCACTGAGAAAGGGAAGTCCCTTTCTAGCACCCAAGCCAGACCCTATGATCATGGTCGGCATCTGGGATGTGTGCGGAGGAAAGGGGAGCATGTGGATGGGATACGCATGCAGGTAAGGCCCTAGAATTTATTAATATTTAGGCTTCAGGAAGTTGCTCACAAGAGAGTGTAGGTAATGTACCCCACTTTGTTCTGCAATGATTATTCCAGGTAGTTCCAGGCCTCTGGAAGAGTTCTGTTTCTGTCGAGCAGTGACACACTATAAAATAAGCCTTATTGGTGCTGGATAACGCAGAAAGTGATTTACAGCAGAGAAGCGTTCCAGCCGTTTTGGTGACGGGGTCCAGCGTCCCCTCACAGCGTCTCAACTTTGACCCTAGACAATTCTACCCAGACTGTCCCTTGCTAGTGATCCAGTTCCGTGCCAGTAGTGCCTATACGGGATCTGTGGCTGGTGTGCACTCCCCACCCCTCAGTGGAGCTGATGGAGGATGAATTTCCGAGAGTTGTATAGTGCGGAAGTAAACAAAGTCAAAGTGCAAAGTACAGCTCCATCTCCCCCTCATCACTATGAGAACTGTGAAAGCAGGTTAGCAATAGAGGGAAAATTCTCTCCTGCAGTCAGTTCTCAATCTTCGTGACTGCCAAGGTAATGCGAAAAGTATTAAACAAGGTTGCTAATACAAATTAACCTTTACTGTGCCACTGTGTGGCTGTTAACATCTGGCAATGATGCTAACAAGGATTCAGAAACATATGTGTCTAGCAACAGAGGCTCAGCTCACTACAGTCATGCCCAATGTGGATTCCTCCAGGTGTTTAGGTCCGTAGATCCCATCATCTCTGACTGGGACTGTTTGGAGCTGCAGTCCGAGACAGCTGGATTGTGGTGCCACTTTGGAGAAGTCTGGTCTCATATTATTAATAGTGGTATATGGATATGTCAGGGCCAACATGGCATAATAATTTGGGTGTTGACCCTGGAGACCAGGGTTCAGTTTCCTCCTCGGCCATGGAAACCCACCGGGTAACCTTGGGCGAGTGACAAATTCTCAGCCCCAGAGAACCCTTGATAGATTTGTCTTAGAGGCGCTATAAGTTGGAGAACACTTGAAGGCACACCACCGGAATAACAATTGTAATATGTATATGTGGCCTTTTCTCATGGACGTGTGTACATCAGTCATGCCCCTGATGAGTCAACCAGATCTGTGGCGCATGAACAGTTTCCCCTGGGGGAAGAGGAGTCACATGCTTGAGGTCTGCTTAACCTACCAGCTCGCCCTTAACCTCAGAATCTGGTTTAATCGCGCTGACAGTGGTGTCTGGGCTCTTTGCTTGTTGAGTTTGCTTGTTGAGTTAGTAAGACTAGGAAACAATATTTATCATCCCAACACTCCTCAGTTCCCCTTTTAATTATAATAGTCTTTCATCAAGGACATTCTGAGTAATGGAGTTGATCTGAATTGGTTGTCCTTGCTCTTCAGTCTCCTTTACCACTGAAGATTGAATTGCATAACTTCATTATTCAGAATTCAAGGACCATTAGAATGAAGAGACTCTGAAATGCAGTAAATATTTTTTTTCTACCCTATTTGATGGCTTTTAAAGCTGTTCTTGTTTATTGGATTTCATCATGCTACAGGCAGGGATTCAAACTAAACAGCTCACTGAGGGTGAAGGTTTAAACCCTATTGAAAACCTAGAATCAGGTTGTTTATCATGTTTGTGCAGGTAAGAAAATAGAAGTTGTCTTATACAAGACCAGACTATTTGGCTGGGTTCAGATATAATGATCTTGGTCTGTTAAACCACAGTTTTGTCAGGCTGGGGCAAACTGTCTACCTGTACCTCTCTTTCCCATCACGTACCCAATTTCAAGAGAAGTTAACTTCAAGGACAATTGGGTTACAAAATGTTTTTTTGAGTTTGTCTAAACAAGATTTTGCTGTTATAAAAGGAATTTAGAAAGCTTAATAAGATTAATAATGTGGCTTACCAGGCAAAATGGTTCTTGACATTTATTTTGGCTTAGGTATATACCTTGAAATTTAAAAGTGATGATTTTATGGTTTTAGAAAGTGATATGTTGGTCTTTTTTAGACTTATGATTTATGAAGACCTTTAATTTTTAAGGAAAATTTACAAGTGAAACAAGATATCTAAGGTGACTCTCTCTTTGCCTGTTTTATGTTATTGCAAGAGAAGTAACTGTGAATAAGAGATGGGATTTTTACAAGGTGCTTAATGATACTAAGGCAATATTAATAAATTTGACACTTACGAAGAGCTAAAGAGTTATTAAAATTGTATGTTAAATCATTAGAACATTTTAATCTATAATTACATTTTAATAGTAGTTGTGATAGAAAATATTTAAACTTTAGATATTATTAATTATTCAAAAAAATTTAGATTAATAGCTTACTTTAAGTGATATAATATTTTGGAGTAGTTTGAGTACGATTACTAACGTATTATTACTTGCTGCATGCACTAGAGGCAGGAACCTTTTTTTTAATTAGTTGTTGTTTATTCTAGTCTTTTGTTGTTATGTTTGTTGTTAGATTGTGTAACCAGGTTGAGTTTTTTTTAATTGTAGTTCTAGAATTGATTTTCTTTCTTGGTATATTTATTGTCTTTGCTTATTTTGTTTATTATTTGTGTTTTATCTTATAATAAAAAAAAAGTAAAAAAAAAAAGACAGGTTTCTATGATGTCCAAACTAACATACTGTGGTTTAATGCAGGGATAAAGAAAAAGCAGCCCTCCAAATGTTGATGAATTTCAACTCCCGTCATCATCTTTAATTCCTGTCTGTCCTAGCCAGTATAGCCAAATCCAATAATATTTAGGGGAGCCACGGGTTTCTCCACTCCTGTTTTTATGTCCTGATTTGTAGTAGGTCTTTAAACCATAGTTTTCCAGTTTGGAAATAATCAGAAACTGTTATTTGGGTAAGCAGGATGGCTCTGCTGAAGTCAAAATATGCTGAGGCAATTGGGTCATCCCAGCTGGCCCAAAATGGCCCTCCACCTCAAGGCTGAGAATCATGCAGTCCCCAGATGGTGTTGGACTACAACTCCCATAATCCTTACCATTGAGTATGCCATTTAGAGTTGATGGCAGTGCAGTCCAAAAGCATCTGGAAAGCTGCATGTTTCCTACCTCTGCTGTAGACCAGAACTGTCATGGAAACATGACACCTCCATGTTTGCTACCTCTGCTGCAGACCAAACTATTCTTTCCATGGAAAGAACAGAGATAGGTTCTTATACCCCGCAAAAGAAGAGCAGTTCACTATGTTTCACTGAGGTTTTTATTCAAAACTGACAGTATGCACCCATGAGATGAAACACCAGATCAGGTAATCCTTTTATAAGGAAACAAAAACATTTTGAACCTTCTAGAGACTGCTTGAAAACTGGTTTCAAAATGCATCCAAGGATAATTTTTTTCTTTCACTAGCTTCCACTTTTCTTATCATTTCCATTTTGGTGGCCAAACTCATAAATCTATGCTTTTTTAACATGGGATAGTTGGTAACGCAGGCTAATTCACTTCCCCTCTTTCTTTCTGTTTTGTTGTTCACTCATGCTTAGTAAGGGATTTTAAAGGCAGCTGCTGTTACTTCTTCCTGTTGCCAGCAGGCACAGACAACTAGAGCAGTGGTTCTCAACCTGGGGGTCGGGACCCCTTTGGGGGTTGAATGACCATTTCACAGGGGTCACCGCTCCTCAATCCTGCCCCCCCTTTAAAAGAAGGTGGCCTCACAGCCAATGGGAACAGTGCTTCTGAGACCCCTGCACTGGGGTTCAAACTGCAAACCCCAGGATTCCATAGGATGGTGAAAGTGTAATAATAGTGCTATAAAAGTCTAGTGCAGAAATAGCCAGGATGACTTTTTCCTCTCGCTTTTGTTGTGCATTGACCCTTGGCGCTTGCCACATGCACGTGTTGTGTTCTTCGCTCTGACTGTCTTGCATTCCTCGCTTTTTGTATGTTCAGCGTCTGCACTCCCTTTGAGGGAGGGAGGGAGGGAGGGAGGGAGGGAGGGAGGGAAACAAAGCGCGTCTGCTTATGCCGCGCCATCTTTCCTCTCTCCCTGTCCTTTCCTCCCTGCGCCTCCTGTAAAATGTGGGCTGTTTCGGTATTGCCTTTGGGAGCGACTGGCTTTCTGAACTGTGGAAACCCAACATTCAGAACTAGAACTACTGCCTTAATTCTGGCATTGATGGATGCTTTCTGTGCTTAAAAAAGGCGGGGGGAGGGTTACCAGTTTTTAGGCATTAGAAGTCTATCCAGAGCAGTGATTTAGGGCAGTGTTTCCAATCTGTTTGATGTTGGAAATAACTAAATAAATAAATAAATAAATAATAAATAATAAATAACGAAAATGATTTTATGGTTGGGGGTCACCACAACATGAGGAACTGTATTAAGGGGTCGCGGCATTAGGAAGATTGAGAACCACTGAACTAGAGTAAGATTGAGGATTATCCCAGTCTTCCCCAGATAAAAGTTTATTGTGCTGTTTACTAGGAGCCCTGGTGGCACAGTGGTTAAATGCCAGTACTGCAGCCACAAGATTGTGAGTTCGATCCTGCTGGGCTCCAGGTTGACTCAGCCTTCCATCCTTCCACAGGTCGGTAAAATATGTACCCAGCAATTAGCTAACACATTGTAAACTGCTTAGAGAGTGCTTAGCTGATAAGCAGTATAATAATACACATGTCTGTTACTGCAGATATGTTGCTACAACTTGGCAGCTCAAAGTCTGTGTTTCTCCAGTTGGCCACCACCCTGCCAATGCTGATGTAAAAAACCTTCCAGCTAGACAGAGGACAAGGCGGAAGGGAAGATGGGGCTGGGTGGCAGACAAAGACTCTGTAAAAAGGAGTTTCTTTGTTAGAAGATTTGTTAACTGAAGTATCCCTGTATTATCCCTGTCTATAATGAAGAACAAACCTCTGTGTCTGCAGTGCAGACTGTAACAAAAAGCCTCTTTCCCAATAAAAGGCTTGCAGAAGTACTGCAAGGGCCTTATTAAGAGCATGTGTGTATGAGAATTTGGCCCTGGGCTTCCTTGGCAAAGGGCAGGACTTGGTCACCCAACCTGATTGGGCCAGGAACAGCACAGTTCACAGAACTGTAGAGCAGAGATGGGGAATCGTGTGACCCTCCAGATGATGTTGGACGGTAACTCCCATCATCCCTAGCCAGCAATTTGTAAGGAGTATGGGAGCTGCAGCCCAACAGCTTCCAGAGGGCAGCAGGTTTCCCAGCCCTCCTCTGGAGAGAAAATGAGAATGGATTGTCTTAATAGGATATGGAAGCAGAGGCAAAACCGCCCTGCTGTTTGAGGGTGGTGCTCAGTGGAAAGTTTCTTTGCTCCCTTAAGATTTGTTATGTATCTTCATGAAATTTTCTTGGCAACAATTATTCAGAGGATAATTTGCCACTGCCTTCATCTGAAGCAGAGAGAGCGGCACTTTCCTAAGGTCACCCACCCTTAAAGTAGCCTTCTCCAACCTGGTGTCCTCTTGTATTAACTACAACTACCATGACTGTCAGCCCACTACCAGTAGTCATGCTGTCTGGGGATGATGGAAATTATAGTTAGCAGCTTTGAAAGGTGGAAGAGGCTGCATTGAGATGCACGGGCTTCCCCCCTTATCTAACAGATTAGGGATCTGAGAACTGTCAGAAAATGGAATTGGTTGAAAAGTGGAACCTTTGTACTATACTGCAGAGAGCATGAAGGACTTACGGAGGGGTCACTTGAGACCAACCACACATGTGCTGCTTGCAAAGTGTCTCAGCCAGCTTAGTGCTTCCCCCCACCTAGCCAGCTCACTTTGCAAGCAGCACACGCATGCAAGCGGTTCCAAGTGAGCCTCTGTAGGCAAGAACTGATGAAATAGCAGAACCCCTGTTGAGTTAATGGAATGTGTCCTTAATTTGGAAGCATCAGAAGAGCAAGTTGTCAGATAATGGAGTGTCACAAGGTGAGGGCTTCCTGTACTTTAAAAAAAGATTCCTCCTAAATGGCTGTACAGTTAGCCCTCTACATTTACGGGTCTCACTTTTGCGGATTTGATTATTCACAGCTTATTTGCTGTCACTTTTGCTGCCTCTCTATGCCATTTTTAATAGGTACTGAAAGCCCTCGTGAGACTGAGAAACTGTGAACAAGACTTATATATTCCTATTAAAAACAGTGTGCAGCAGCAGTGGAAGTGGCAGGAAGCCCCACCAGCCCCCCACTTCTGCCTTGTAAAGGAACCCTGATGCCTCAAAAGAATCCACAGTGGGTTGAATATGGTGATCATACTTTTTTGTGTGTTAAATATGGTTTGGGAGGGCCTAGAGTTATTAATGGTTTTTCTACTTTCATGGGGGTCCTGTGCCCCTAACTCTCATGAATGTGGAGAGATGACTGTAGTTGAAGGGTGGATGGGAACAGCCTTGTCCTTGCTTTTCTGGCAAGTGGCTCAAAAACCCAAGAGGAACAATGTCTTGTGCTTATAGCTGAGTATTTGGAATGGTTAATTTTTATTCATTATTTATTTATTTACTTAGGCTATGTTTTCCAGTATCCCCTTGGCCATGCTGGCTGGGGGATTCTGGGACCTGTAGTTCAAAAAGGTAGCTTTTCTAAGCTTTGCACAAGTGCAGATCGTTTCCCAGCCCAAACTGGGAGTGTATTGCAGAATCATGCTTGATATTTCAAGGGGTTCTGGGTATGCTTTGGGCTTCTGTGAAAGTAAAGGACGTGTCAGCAGCCAAAGGCATCTGTCTAGCTACTCTCTCTAGCAAGGATACTCCCTGCTCAACCTTGCTTTTCTGATTTGTCTGCTGATCCACCCTTCCTTCCTTCCCTCTGCGTTATGCCTGGATCAGAAATGTCGAGCTGACTGTAACCTTGACTACTCTGTTCCCCTTGGAATGTGGCCAACCTTTCAAATGCTGAACAATAGTACTTTTTGCCATACTAATTGTTGGGTCTGTTAAGCAACCCATGCCTTAATAGTAAAGCTGGGTTGGGTGGCATTCTGCAATGATCTGTTGTTTTCTTAAGGCAACTGAAGCAAAGGCACAAAATAAATACTGTCTCCTGTGATTCTTTTCCTCCTTTCCTAATTCACTTACAATTTAATCAATACATAAATTGGAACATAATAATTGGGGTGCGGCAGAAATTGGAGAGCCAGCATGGAGTAATGATTTGAATTTTGGACTATAGAATCATAGAATCATAGAAATGTAGAGTTGGAAGAGACCCCAGGGGCCATCCAGTCCAACCCCCTGCCATGCAGGAACACCCTCAAAGCACTCCTGACAGATGGCCATCCAGCCTCTGCTTAAAAACCTCCAAGGAAGGAGACTCCACTACACTCCAAGGCAGCACATTCCACTGCCGGACAACCCTGACCGTCAGGAAGTTCTCTTCCCTACACTGTTGTAATGCTCTTATTCCTGTGGAATTCTGGGGTTTGTAGTTTAGGGAGGCCAAAAAGCTGTCTGGCTGAGAGTTCTAAAGGCCCTTCCCTAAACTGCAAACCCCAGGATTCCATAGGATATTGAAAGTAGAATGATAGCCCTATAACAGTGTAGGGTGGAAATGGCCTGTGATTCTGCTGTTGTGTGCCTTAAAATCATTTCTGACTTAACAGAGACCCTTAGGTGAGCCTATCACAGGGTTTTCTGGGGCTGAGAATGTGTAATGAACCTAAGGACACCTGGTGGGTTTCCATGGCTGAGTGGGGAATTAAACCCAGGTCTCCAGGGTTGTAATCCAGCGCTTAAACCACTACACACACTGACTTTCTTGGCCATGTCACACACACTCAGCCCCAGGAAAACCTGTAATAGGGTCACCATAAGTTGGAAACAACTTGAAGGCACACAGCAGCAACAAAAATTCAGAGTAAATCCCTGTCCATTTGTTCCCTCTTGTTCAGGATTCCCCTCTTGTGGCTGAGTTGGATAATTTCAAGTCCTGTACACACATACACACATCCATCCAAAGGTGGCTGTGTTGGGTGCAGCAAACCAGAACAAAATACATAGTACATTGATAGACTTATTAGGATAACTAGAAAATAATATTATATAAGCTTTGAAGCTTATATGCTACTTCATCATAAATGCTGGAAACAATTTTAGAAAGAAAAATGAATACCACTCAGTTCTTCCTGGGCTCTGGGATTTATGATTCTTTTTCTTCCCTTACAATTCAAACCTATACATGTCTACTCAGAACTAAGCCCTGCTGAGTTTCAGAAGGTTTACCTTGAGGATAGTAGTTGTAGAGATACAGCTTAAAAGTATTATCTCTCCATGGATGCAGATATATACTTCTGCAAACCTTGGGGTTTCTCTGGTCCTTCTGACAATCTCCCTCCAGTGTACTGGTGTTACCAATTTAGCATTATAGGAAATCACACTCAGAAAATAAGACTAGGTGTGGGGTCCAGTCTGGCCCAAGAGCAAAGAGGGGCAACAGTTACGGGGCAATTTCTACCCTCCATAGGCTCCCAACAGACACAGACCTCCCCGGTGCACCAGAAGTGACACGACATTGCTTCCAGCTGTCATTTTGTTTACATTTTGACTTTTTTTTTTCAATTTTAAAGGTGAAGCTGGTGCATTTGGGGCAGTTAGGGGTTTTGGGGGCACAAAATCAACTGGTTTTTAAAAAAAAAAACTTGGAGGAAATTGGAATCTGCAACAGTGGGGGCTCAAGGGCCATCTTTTCCTGGTCCCTGCCCTATAGAACTCCCAGATGGACATGCTCTCCTTCTGTGTGTTAGCACTGTTTCATAGCTTTCCCTCCTGTGGTGCATGTTTTTCCTCATTCTGGAAGGGTGAAATGCCTCTCAGGCTTTGTTATTTCAGTCAGAGCTATAAACGAAAATATGCAGATATAATTGGCCCTGCCCTTTTGCATCTGGCTGCACCCACCATAGAAATGCTGCCTCAGTGAATTAGGCTGTCAGGCCTACAAAAGTTCATCGCCTGAGGTGCTCTTGTCATATTGTTGTTGTGTGCCTTCAAGATGTTTCATACTTAATGGTGACCCTAACTGGCAAGCCTATGACAGGGTTTTCTTGGCAAGATTTGTACAGAGAGGAGTTGCCCTTGCTTTCCACTGAGGCTGAGAGACTATGACTTGTCCAAGGCTGCCTGGTAGGTTTCTGTGGTTGAGTGTGGATTTGAACCCTGATCTCCTAGAGTCCTAAACCAGCACTCAAACCACTATACCAGAGCCTTCCAAACTTTTCATGTTGGTGACACACTTTTTAGACATGCATCATTTTGCAACACAGTAATTCAGTAAGTAATTCAGCAAGTGGAGGCAGCCCCTCTGCCTGACCCTGGCCTGCCGCTGCCACTGTTCTCACTGTGGCCTTCCTTGGCCCGGGGCAGCAGCAGTGGGAGCAGAAGAGGCAGCCCCTCCACCAGTACCTGGCCCACTCTCGCCCTCACCATGGTCTTGCTTGGCCCATGGCGGCGTTGGCAATGGGAGAGGCAAGCCCCTCCACCTGGGCCTGGCCCACCATGACAGTGGGAGAGGCACCCCCCACTCATTGCATTTGTGTGACACACCTACACACTGCAGCCGACATACTAGTGTGTCACAGCACACAGTTTAGAAAGCTCTGTACTACACCATGCTAGCTTTCTGTATATGATTACAGAATTATTTTTAATGCTCTTAGAGCCAGCATGATGTAGTGGCTTGAGCATCGAACTACAGTCCTGGAGACCAGGGTTCAGTTCCTTGCTCAGCCATGGAAACAACTGGGTGACCTTGTGCATATTATACACACTCAGCCTCTAGAAAACCCCATGATAGATCTAAGGAGAATCTGCCATAAGTCAGAAACAACTTGAAGGCACACTGCAACAACAAGAACAAGAAGTTGTTTTTTTAAAAAAATCATTTCCATGGCTTTCACGTATTATCACAGCAAATGACATAACAGTGAAAATAAAGCAAGACCCACCTCAAGGTGACACACATTTTGTGTTCCAAATGACTTTTCTGTGGCACAGCAGAGCTTTGAGAGGAGAATAAATTTTCAAAGCTCTATGTGTGAGTTAATCATGTGTTTAACTTGCCCATTAAAATCTGTAAAGCATAATAGAACATAAAAGCTAATAGAACACATTCACAGCCATGAAGATCCTTGTTCTGTGAAATCAATCATTCTTGTTCCAGGGTCTTTCTTGGCTTGGTGTAAAAGACACCATTCAGGAGAGACACTAAAGCACTGCTGAGTAATTCAGTTGTGGCAGCTAGAATAAACAGAGCTTAAAGAGTGGCAATCATGCATGAGATCATAAGGCAAACCAACATGCAGATGGGGAAAAATCTTTTTTAAAAAGCAACTATTTGGGGGAGGGAATGGTTCAGGAAGAGAGAAAGCATGGTGTAGTGGTCTGAGGCTTGGACTATGACCTTGGAGACCAAAGTTCGGCCATGGAAACCCACTGGGTGACCTTGGGTACGTCACACACTCAGAAAACCTCCTGATAGGTTTGCCGTAGGGTATCCGTAAGTCAGAAATGAATTGAAGGCACACAGCAATTCATTCGCATGGCAGGGAGTTGGACTGGATGGCCCCTGTGCTCTTCCAACTCTTGTGATTCTGTAAACAACATCAACAACAATGGTACAAGGAATGCTAATATGTTGTAATGCAATAACTCATTGTGAAAGAGTCACTTCCCTCTCTTTCACTCTGCCTCCAATCACTTTGTAGAGAAAAGGATAAGATATCCATAAAACAAAGAAATTTCAGAACTGGGTTGTGGCAGCATGTGTGTGGTAAACAAGGCGATAAAGCTTGTGCTAGAAAAGAATGGAATTGTATTCTGACAGATCCTACTATAAATGTATGTACCTGCTTGTAACGGGCAAGGTAAACAACAGCTGCCTCCAGAATCTTTAAACAGCAAACCAGAAAAGAAGTAAACAGATAAAAGAGTACTGCGGATAAGCCTGCCTCACCAGCTACCCGCAGCATGTTAAAAAGGCATAGCTCTGTGTTTGTCCACCAAAATGGAAATCATAAAGAAAAGAGAGGCCAGTGAAAGGAGAAAAAAAAACAAAAACTTTTGGGATGCATTGTGGAAGAAGCCTTCAGGCACCCTGTAGAAGGTTCAAAAAGTTTTTTCTACTTATACAAGGGCTTAAATGGCCTGTTTGTTTCATTTCACACATACTTACTATTAGTCATGGATTTTAAAAAGTTTGCTAAAACATCTTGAACTGCTTTTCTGTTTTTTGGCATAGGGGTCTATCCCTATTCCTTTCATGTTATTTTTTCTTCTGGTACCAAATTTTCTGTTAAAGAATAATGCCTGTCAGCATCCATTAACTTAGGTATACATGTACATTCATTTTCAATAAGGCAGTATTCTGCCACATTCTGTCAAGATTCGACTGGAGCAGGGTTCAGCTCAGGGACTTGCTATAGGGATGCTGACCTTTCTCATTGCATGCCATATTTTCCACAAGAATGGCCTGACAACTCTCCCTCTTTCTTGGGTCTCATCTCTGCAGGTGAAGCCTATCGTTACCATGGAGCAGTTGCTGTGGCTGAGCGGCAGTGTGATCGGGGAGGTGAACACTTTCAGGGTCCCTCTCATTACAGCGACACCTCAGGGCACCCTTTTAGCCTTCTCCGAAGCCAGGAAACATTCCTCCTCGGACAATGGAGCCAAATTTATAGCCCTACGCAGGTCGCAGGACAAAGGTTTGAACAGGCCCAAGAGGAGTGGAAATAATGGAAGGGAATGAGACCTCTCTGTGTGGTGTGTGTGTTTCAGTAGTAAGAAAGACCTCTCAGCAGAGCTTAGAAAAATTTATAGGTTGTTGTGGGTTTTCCGGGCTTTGAGGCTGTGTTCTGTTAGTATTTTCTCCTGACGTTTCGCCTGCATATGTGGCTGGCATCTTCAGAGGATCCTCTGAAGATGCCAGCCACAGATGCAAGTGAAATGTCAGGAGAAAATACTAATAGAACATGGTCTCAAGGCCCAGAAAACCCACGACAACCTATGGATTCCGGCCATGAAAGGCTTCAACTTCACTTGGAAAAATTACTTTTTTGGACTACAGGTCTCAGAAACTCCCAGCCGGCCATTTGGAACTCCTGTACCTGCTAGGATCACCAGACTGAAAACTGGAGAAGAGCTCATGTCCTTGTAATGCACACGTGTGCTTTGCCCCTGCATTCCCTCTATGATTCCTTTCCTGGGCCCTCCCCCTCAATCACTTGCCCTTTGCCCAGATGCAGAGAAGGCATGTGCTCCCAGGCAAGAGGCAAGGGAATAGGAGGGGCAGAATGGGGATGGAAGACATTCACACATCTCATGAATAACCAAATTCACGAAGGTCAAACCCGCAAATGTGAACAGAGACCTGTACTTGCATTTAGGAGCATGGGATAGGAAACTTCACACTTTTACCTTATGTTTTAGCCCTCCTAGCTAGTGTTTTCAGAAAGGTGGTCTTGTAGGATTCTGTAAAGCCTCCCTCCCACCTTGTCTTAATTTAATTCAAACACTGGGAGAACTACAAGAAAATTGTAGATTGGGGAGAAATGGAAATTGTCAGTCACCTTATTTATACTGCCCATAGAATTAAAACCATATAAAACATTACTTTCAAGAGCCAGTGTGGTGTGGTCATTTGAGTGTCAGATTAAAACCCTGGAGAACAGGGTTTGAATCCCCAGACAGCCATGGAAACCCACTGAGTGATCTTGGGCAAGTCATATTCTCTCAGCCTCAGAAGAAGGCAAAAGCAAATGCCCTCTGAACAAATCTTCCCAAGAAAACCTCATGACCTTAGGGTAACCATAAGTCAGAAACAACTTGAAGGCACACAACAACACAAAACATTAATTTCAAAACACTACAGCAGTCAACCAGAGAAAGCATTATATAATACAGTCAGTTTTCAAATACATTCAGAAATAGAAGTCTTTATTTAATGGCAAAAGGACAAGGAAGAGGTAGCTGGCCTAGCCTCCTTAGGAAGGGAGTTCCAGAGTGTAGGAGCAGCCATGAAGAAGGCCTTCTTCCACATTCCTACCAAGCCTGTCTGTGAATGTGGGGGGACAGAGAGAAGCATCAGCCCCAAAGATCTTAGCATTCAGGCTATATCTTATGGGAAGGCAGGGCCCTTCAGATAGCCTGGATAATCTGGAAAGCAAGATTACTTTTTGTTTGTTAATTCCCATGTGACAAGGGTGGGATCATTGAGTGCTGACTCTGTGTAGTTCCAATATCTCAAGAAACGGATGAGCAGAAGCAGGCCTAAGGTACGTCGATGACTGAAGCATTTCCTCCTTCACTAATCAAGATGCTTCATATCTAAAAGTAGCCAACTTATTTTGGTGCATGAGGAACCCAACCACCAAATGCCTACCCCCCCCATCTCTGGCAATTAAAATAAACAGCGGAAACTATAGAAATAACAACAATGACTCATTAAGTAACCCAAAATAAGCTGCCTTTTCATTGCACATGAAATGTGGTTCTTGAGGTGGCTGCTTCACTCTGTCTAATGATGGGGCAGGCCACACAAGTGGGGAAGATGTTTGGATTGCACCTCAGATGGGAAGATGAAGCCAACACTGAGACAGAATATTGTGGTGATGGCAGGAGCAAGAGAGGAGCAACTTAATGGCTTCTCCCACCAGAGAGTTGCCCAGACTGACTGAAGAACCACAACATACCTTGGAGCTATATGGGAGGTCCTGGGTCACCTGATTTCCAGGTGACTTTACAGCTCTTGTCAAACTAGCCAGCATAGCCAGTGGTAGAGAATGCTGGAAATTGCAGTGCCTCTTCAGGGTCACACGTTGGCCATATCCCCTTCCAATTCCTACTATACAAGGTTAATCTCAGTTGCCTGTCTTCCCTGCTGTCCAATCGCTCTGAAGAGCAGAGAGTTGGGAACAGATCGTAGACTCAGAGGAGCTGTGTAGGACCTGTAGTCCAGTGATTCTCAACCTTTGACCTTCCAGATATTTTAGACTTCAGCTCCCAAATGCCCTAACCTCCATGGCCAATGATCAGAAATTCAGGGTTGGGGCAACAATCAGTAGAAACACTATTCCAACTGCCTACTCAGTGCAGGAAATTCATAACTAGACTGGTATAGCTTATAACCAAACTAATGACTGGATTGGTATAGTTGAGTTCTGTAGGTCCTATGTTTGTATTACAATTTTGCAAGAAGACGAATAGTTTCAAATGCTAACTCAATCAAGCATGCATGTTACATATCCTATCCGAATTTTAAAAAAATCTCATAAATCGAATGAAATGTTAACCAGAGCAACAAAAAGCCAGTGTTATACAATGCCCTTGGCGTAATAGCACTTTGATACCACTTTTAATTGTTACAGCTGCATCTTAAGGAATCCTGAAGACTATAGATTGGTGTGATACTTATATATCTCTGCTCTGCTCCATTTTCCTGAATTGTAGCAGTCATGCTTCTTAGCAGAGAATTCTCAGTCTCTCCACAAACTACAAATCCCAAAATTCCATATTATTTATTTATTATATTTGTATGCTGCCTTTCTCCTGCTATGGGACCCATAGGATGGAGCCATGAGAGTTAAAGTGGAATCAAACTGCTATAACCGTATTGTGTAGTTGCCCTCCTGACTGGGGCCTTCTGGAGCTTTGGTCCAAAAAAGTAATTTTTCCAGTCTTTGAATCACTGAGGTCCTCCAAGCTGTGAATCCCCAAGGTGTGAATTCCTGGTGAAATGTTAAGATGACAATAGAAAAAGGGGTGGGCAGGTAGTACTGATCACTGTTTTTATGCTACAGTTTATGCCATAAAATAATTTTAAAAGGAAGTTTGTGTTAGTCAATTTCAATTAAAAGGCAATGTGGAGTCCTTTTGCAGCACATTTAAGACTTAACCACAGTCAGCCCTCCACATATGCAGGTTGGACTTTCATGGATTTGATTATTTGCAAATTTCTCTAGCCCCTGCGCCCCCCCATCGCGGGTGCTTCTTTTCCAGGGGAACCTTCCCCCTCAGCAGCTCCAATCTGGCTGCACAGCCCTGCAAAAGGCCAGATCTGGTCCTCCTCCTTCTCCACCAGCTGCTGCTTGGCCAGTTAAGGATGACTTGCAGTCAGATTTCTCAGCACCAGAAACCCTCTCCCAATGCCTCCCACACACCCAAAGAAAGAAATGGGCAAGAGAGAAGAAGTATAGAGTCACTATGCCAACCTCCCCCTTTCTTCCCCCTTTTGCTGACCTGGGCCACTTCTGCACTAGGCTGTTATAGCGCTATGATTCCACTTTCAACCTCCTATGGAATCCCGAGGTTTGCAGTTTTGGGAGGGGCCAGCTGGCCCCTCCCGAAACTGCAAACCCCGGGATTCCATAGGAGGTTGAAAGTGGAATCATAGCGCTATAACAGCCTAGTGCGGAAGTAGCCCTGGTTTGGGCATTGGGTGCCTGTTCTCCCCACCATGCTTCAGCCCCCTTCCCACAGACACGCATACACATTTTGGTATTTGTGATTTTTCCACTTTTGCAAGGGTCCTGCACCCCTAACCCAAGCAAATGTGGAGGGCCAACTGTATTTTATTTTAGCATGAATTTTCAGGGATCACAACTGACTTTCTTAGATGCATTGATGGTGTACGATGTAGTATATCGATTGTACTCTCAGTACATCCAAGGAAGCGGGTCATAGTCCGTGAAATCTTGTGTCTAAATAAATCTGTTAGTCCTAAAAATGCCACAAGGCTTCTTCCCTGCTCCCCTTTTATGCCAAAAAGTGGCCACTTCAGTTCTGTTCCCGTCACTGTCCATGTGATAACAAGAAGGCCCTTGTCTGTTGCTAGGCAACCAGTCCTCTCCTGCTGCTTCCCCCTAAGGTTTCCAGCTGACAAGAACAAGTAATCCGGACTTCATCTTGTGCTTTTAACAGTGGCTTCCTTGAAGAAATTGACAGGCCATATTTTGAATCTCACAGAAATACAAGCACCTTCCAATACAGGGCTTGGGAACATATAGCTGTCCAGCTTGAGCCAACATTGCCAATGGGAGCTGCAGTCCCAACAACTAGAGCATACCCTCTAGCATTTTACAGATGAAAGCTGACACATGTGGGGCCAAGCAACATCAAAATGTGCTGAACGTTATAAAAGAGGCAGAACATACAAGCTAGGAGAGGCTGCTGCAGTTTGCTTTCACCTTAGAAAGGCAATATTTTGACCCTTCCTCTCCTCTTCCCCCTGTTGACTTCACTTGAGTATAAACTATTTTTGCGTTTTGAACTCGGTTTGCAGCCATTGGGATACACTGAGAGCAAAGGGGGAAGATGGAAGAAGGAGAGAGAACCTGGGACATTTTAAAAGCAACAGAAAAAGTGGGACTGTCCTTACCAAACTGGGACAATTGGAGGGTATGCTAGAAGGCCCCATGTTCCCCATCACTGGGTTAAAGTCTCAGAGGCAAAGCCCCATTTAAAACTCTGTCACACTTTCTTACTGGCCCAGAAACAACAGAAATTTGGAGGTATGGTAACATCACATTCATAAATGTTACTCCTCCCTTCTCTGTAAAGATTCTTTGCTCCCCATATGAACAAAAAAGCAGCGATGGCAATGGGGTTTTTTGGGGGGAGGGGATAGGAGTTTTTCACTCAGGGGACCTCACACAGAAAGTCCTTTCACAGTTGGTTCCCATGAGGCCTACACTGGTGCCACTGTTCGGGTTACCCTTGAACCCTCAAAAAACATGGGGGGCCAGATCTAAAATAATAGGTCCTCACAGACTACCCCGAGCAGTCTACACGATTGTGGGTGAGCTCTGAATCAGCCTGGAAAGGTCCCCAACTTTGGCCCAAGGGACTTCTCTCCTCCTCAGGAAGAGTGCAGTCAAAATTAGTTCTTACATGAGCAAAGAGGAGAGCCCTTTATTGTTAAAAAGAGGGGCTTTTATAGGTTAGAACAACAATGATCTTTTGAACCATTCCAAGCATGTGCAAGAATCATTACTTTCTCAGGACCAAAATTCTGATACATGGTTGATAATAATGTAACTTGTAGTTGACAGTCAACAGTGAACCCTGAACCGTATGTGCTAATCAATGAAGTACAAGAAATATTGTTACAGAGAATAACAGAGCAACTGGAAACCCAGGCATTGACTCTGCCAATTAATGTCAGCATAATTTTAAGTAGGACAAGGGGCTGGCAACAGGAACAACTTTTAAAGTTGACTAGAATTCAAAAGGGAGGAACTTTAGTTAAGCAAAGGCAGAGAGGCAGAGAGAGAGTTTCTTTAGATTGGACATTTAAGCAGGCAGTACCCTCTGTGAATTGAATTGTCCAGGGTGCTGAACCTCCAACAGCCCTGCAGAATAGACCAGAGAAAAGCTGAGAAGCACCATCTATTTTGTCTATATTCTTTTGCTGCTATAACTGGGCCAGAAGCAACAGAAAAAATGTTGGTGGTATGGCAACAGTCACATCCATGTATGTAGTTCCTCCCTTCTCTGAAAAGATTCTTTGCTCCCCATATGAACAAAAAAGCAGCAATGGTAGTGGGTTTTTTGGGGGGAATAGGAATCTTTTATTTGGGGGACTTCCTGCAGAAAGTCCTTACACATTCGTCTCCGTTGAGGCCTGCAGTGGTGCCACCATGTTGCCATTGCAAGAGACTGGCTCCTCTCGACAATAATTTTGCTTTGCCTTTCTTCTGGTTAGGGATGGTGGGAGTTCAGCCCAACACAAATAAAGGGCATCAGGTTGTGGGATCTATCTTAGGCTGAATTTTATCACTTTGGATTTGTTTGTTCCCATCTGTTTTGAGTGGAAGCCATTTTTTTTTCATTTTTTTAATTGAAAAAATAAAGTAATTTTGAGAAGAACTTGAGCAAATTAAACTTGAACAGAGTTATTCTTGATCAGCTAATGCCTTCTAGTAAAAATCATTAAATATTAGAGAAAAAGGAATACTTTCCGATATTATATTAGTTACATTATTATAAAACAGAGTGGAAGCCACTCTGAATGCCCCTGTATATACAACAGAAGGATGAGATAGGAATGCCAGTAATACAGCATTATTCATTGCCTGCATTTGTCTTCCCCAAGGTGCTACCTGGAGTCCAACTTCATTCATAGTTGATGATGCTTCCCTGGCAGATGGCCTCAATCTTGGAGCTGTGGTGGTAGATTGGGAAAAAGACATTGTATTCTTGGTGTATACTCTATGTGCCCATTATTACAAATGCACTGCTGCCAGCACCATGATAATTCGCAGCCGTGATGATGGAGTCACATGGAGTGTTCCCCGGAACCTCTCTGAAGATATTGGCACAACCATGTTTGCTCCTGGCCCTGGCTATGGCATCCAGGTGAGCATCAGTATGCCAGACATAAGGTCTGTTTGTTTGGCTGTTTCTCTTACACACACAGTAATATGTCTGTCATGATTCCATGAGTGTACAGCAGGAAAAATACAAGATATCAGAGTAAGAACACTGCTCAACTTTGTGATGGTGTCAGTTGTCATTTATTAAAAGAGCAAGTTTCTGGGCCTCTTGTTATAGAGATGCTAAGCAACATGGAAAAGGTCTGCTAAAATTGTAGGGTATTTCCACACTGCACAATTATAGCAGTTTGATACCACTTCAATTGCCATGGGTCCATCCTGTGGAAGCTTAGGATTTGTAGTTTGGTGAAGGATTTGCAATTCTGTTACAAAAGAGCACTAATCTACTTTGCAGAACTATAATTCCTCAGTTACTCTGAGCTCCTATGTACACTACAGAGTTAAAATGATTTAATCCTCATTCTCTTTCTTTTTGGAGTACTTTGGTGTTTTCTAAATATCTCACCAAATTAAAAAGCCCAGAATTCCATAACTGAGCTAACATGTCCCAAGGGAAAGAGTGCAGTGTGGAGTAATGGTTGGAATTATTAGAATAGGACTGTGGAGACCCATGTTCAAATCCGTATTCAACTGTGTAGCTCACTGGATGTCTTTGGTCCAGTCACTGGATGGGACACTAAATTTCTCAGATTCACCAGTCTTCCAGAGTTTTGTGAGGATAAAGCAGCAATGAGAAAGGCAATGCATGTCACCTTCATCTCCATGGAAGAAAAGTAAGATACATAACCATTGAATTAATTACTAATCCAATTAATTCAGGGGCAGGCACTGAAAAGACCATGTTCCTAGCCCCATCACATGATCCTTTTTTCAATGAAGAGATTAGAAGGAGGCTGTCATCTGAACAGAGAAAAGAGGCTGATCTGGGAGGTGGCACTCCTACAGGCAGATTTTTACAGGAGGAGAGAGATTCTTTGAGGAGAAGAGGAAGAGGGATAAAGCAGCACTGTGAGTATCTCAGGGAATCATGGCAGGAAGCAAGTCTCATTTCTTTCTGGTCCCCTCTGGCTTTCAGAAACACTATGAGCCCAAGAAGGGGCGTTTGATTGTCTGTGGCCATGGGTCATTAACACAAGATGGGATTTCCTGCCTCCTCAGTGACGATCATGGCTTCACCTGGCGATATGGGCGGCAACCCCTCCATGGGATCCCGTATGGCGAGGCAAAGCTTCTCAGTGACTTTAATCCTGATGAATGCCAGGTAGGTGTGATCATTAACGTGCACAATTTAGTAAATTAAAAATACAGTAATACTGAAGTTCTACAGAAGCACCTGTTAGGATAATTATACATGAACATGTGTATGAAGTAGCAGTGCTAAGAGCAGAGCACTTCATTATCCCTTGCGTGGTGCCAGGGTCGGCCCAGCCATGAGATAAAGAGAGGCATCAACCTTGAGCAGCAAATGCTAAGGGACACAGAATGGCCAGAGCTGTGTATTTTGCTCTGTTCCTCTCCCTTGCTGTCCCATCTACCCTGTTGCTCTCAAATGCAGCAGAAGAAATTGTCTTCTCACCAGTGTCAAAATAAAATTCAGATTCTAGTCTGCTTGGCTTGTGCGTGTAGAATTAGAGAGGTGCCATCTTGTCCTTTGCTTTAGGCAGCAAATTGTTGTGAACCAACTCTGGGTGGGACACCAGTGTAGGGAACTGTTAGGTGATTGCGAGACTTTGGCTTCTCATAGATTTTGTAGGACTTGAGTTTTCTTTCAGTAAATTTAAAAATTGAGTTCTACCCTCATGATTCTAAAAAGGATTTAGAAAGAGAGGCAACGTGGCCCTGACTCATTTACTCCAAAGGAAGTCTCATTCAATTGAGTGGGTAGTAAGCGGGCAGAAGCTGGCAGAATGCAAAGCTCCACCAAGCTTAGCTGTGCTGAATCCCAGGGATGACAGAGGCAACCAGCCCAGCAGCACAACCAACAGTTTAGCTTCCTAGCACATCCTGTAGCCAATTGGGGCCATTCTGGTGATAGAAGTGAGAAGTGGAGCTGTGCCCAGTCTGTAAACTGGGCTGTTGCAACACCTGATGAACAAGAAACCTCTTACTCCTTAACAAATCTTGGAGCAGGACAAGGTACAAAAAAATTCCACCAAGCAGGACAAAGGGACCTGTCCTCTCTATTCAAACATCAACAGAGCTGTTGCCTCACTGGTGTATGGGAGAGGGAGCTTGAAGGGAGTGCCTTGCTCTGTTTTTGTCACTAGGTGCAAGGAAATAGCCATGGTGGGAAGGTCTGGTTGTGGCTGAAATTTCAGATTTGGAAGGGGAGGGAAGGCAGATATCTTTGTTCTGCTTGATGGAGCTTTAAAATATCTCATTATACTCTAAGGAACTGATCTGTTAAATAAAGACTAGATGGCCATCTATTAATTATGTATTCCTGCATGGCAAAAATACATGGCTAGAGGTTGGACTGGATGGCCCTTATGGTCTCTTCCAACTTCTATGAAGGGTTGAAGTTTACAGCAACCCCATCTCAGAGCCAGCCTAGCAACCCTAGCCCACGTTTCAATCCTTGACATTTTATTTCAACTTAAAAAGATGAGATAACACATGATGGGAAAGACCTGTGTAATATCTTACAGATGTTGCCAGGTAGTGAGAAATACTGGGCCAGTTGGAAAGAGTTTGACTTGATGTAAGGGCAGTTTTCCAGGTTTCCTTTATTAGTCAAAAGACAAAGGTCAGGCTTAACTAAGCATAGCCGGGTAGAACAGAGCCTGTAGTTGTTATGGTGTTTTTTTTGCTCCTGTCTCTTAAATAATACTGCTAGAGACACAAAAATAAAAACCGACATTTAAAGGAAGGAATCTAGAATCTAGGAATCTAAAAGTTACTATCAGCCAAGGAAGGCTGAGTATTGTTGTTGTTGTATGCCTTCAAGTCATTTCCAACTTATGGTGACATTAGGCAAACCTGTTGCGGGGTTTTCTGCAACTGAGAGTATGCAGTGTGCCCAAGGTCACCCAGTGGGTTTCCATGCTAAGCAGGGTATTGACCCCTGGTCTCAGAGATTGTAGTCCCATGGTCAAACCACACTGGTTCTAAGCTGAGTTTATTTCGTCTCTGTTGTTCATCTCCTGGCAGGTCCAGACCCTTTTATTAAGGCATATAACTGTTCTATTGGGGAAGAGGATTTAATTGCTTTGGTGCTGCTGATTCTGTCTTCTTGTTTGTTTGTTTGTTTGTTTTTATTGATGGGTTTTTGTTTCCATGTAATTCTATATTTTATTACTGATAGTTAGCTTTAATACCTTGTTGGTAGGAAGGTAGGAGGTAAGACAAATGAATAAATACACCATGATGATATATTCTTGTCTGTGAAGAAATCCATACTTTTTTTCCTTCTTTGTTTCCAGCAGCTTCTGTGTGGTGAGCTTGGGGATATACAATCTCATCAGGCCAGCCTTGTGTTATTTAATTGGCTCAAGGCAAAAGCACAAACTTCATTAATTGGGCCTTAGTGATGTGGTTATGTTCATCTGGGAATATGCAGCTTCTAGAAAGCATGAGAAGTTAGTGGCTAGTCAGACAGTGATTGGTCAGTGGGAATCCCCTAGGATTGCTATTGCGGGGGTATAAAAGTAGGGGATCAGACTTGGCATTTTTCTTCCTTTCTTCCATGCCTTATAGTTTGCTATTATCTTGGTATTTGTTCTTTCACTCATGGGATCATACTCTGTTGAGGCCCGTATTTTGGTATGTATCAACTAGGATTAGCCAAGCTTTTTGCTTTTCTTTTCTTTTGCCTGCTTGTAATTTTCCCAAAATATTTTCTTAGTATTCCCTTTTTCCTTGTAAATAAACCTTTCTCTTTAGATAGTGTTGTGTGCGTTTATGCTGCTTCTTTCAACAATCTGGATACTGAATCCAGTATCTTGCTTTTTGGTTGCTGCTTTTGTTAAAGGCCTCTGGCCTATAACGCTAGAACAGAGTATGCTGGCTTGGTCCTTGTGTCCTTAGGCCAATAGAGGTTTCCTGTAAAGCATGGAAATCTAGCCCAGGCTGGGTTAGGCAAAGGGGAACTGGAAGCCTACCTTTCAGGGTTGGTAGTAAATCCTGGTAGGCATTCAAGCCTGCCTGGTTTGGACTTTATTGTCCCTTGATGTTGTTCCCATCTGACAGTAGCCTTTTCTTTCCCTGAATCCTCTATTTTAATTCTAAGTAATGCAAGAGGAAGAAGTAAAAAATTACCAAGGGATGGGGGAGTGAAGTGCCACCCGTCAACCAAGGAAACTTTCTTCTTCGTCCCAAGTTCAACTTAGTCTTATCTGTGTCCCTTAACTCTCTCCTTAACAGCCCTATGAGCTGCCAGATGGCTCCGTGGTGATCAATGCCAGGAACCAGAACTTCTATCACTGCAGCTGCCGCATTGTGATTCGCAGCTACGATGCCTGCGAAACTCTCCCTCTGGAAAATGTGACCTTTGATAGAACCTTAGTGGACCCAGCTGTGGCTGCAGGAGCCCTAGTCAAGTCTGGCCTCGTCTTCTTCAGCAACCCAGCCCATGAGCGGGAACGTGAGTGAGAAATCAGTGTGTGTTGTGTGCGGGGATGTGTGTGTGAGAGAGAATGTGTTTTTGCAGGTGTGAATGTGTGTGAAAGGCACTACAATACAATGGCCAGCATCCTGTTAGTGACATGTGCATGCACAAGTTGCATTATTATTGTGGTGGTTGTTATTGTTGTCGTCGTCGTCATCATTGTTTATTTATATAGTGTCATCTATGAAATGGTGCTTTACGAGTAAAACAGCCAAAGACAGTGGGTCCTGCCAAAGGCGTATGATCTAAAATATATATACAGTAGAGTCTCGATTATCCGACATAAACGGGCGGGCTGATAGTCGGATAGCCGAAAATGTTGGATAATCCAGAGAGTTGCCTATTTTCCTCTCTGGACTGTGGAAAGACAGAGAGGGAGGAAGGAAAAAAAAGAGGCAGAGCAAAAGAGAGAGAGGGGGAGGGAGGGGGGAGGGTGAGCGAGCGAGAAGGCCTGGGAGAAGGTACAGAGCGAGGCACCAGCTTCCTGACATGGCATCCTCGGAGTCTAGATCTCTTCAGCCGGCACCCAGCAACTTTCCCTTTCTGAGAGCCCCTGCTTCGGAATCAGGGACCTAGAAGCCAAGGAAGAAGGCTCAGCAGCTCAGAGCTGGGGTTCCCCCCTCCCCGAGGCCATCCCAGCCTCCCCTCCTGGATTTCCTCTGAAGGATCGAGGGGGGTGGAGGTCAGAAGGAGTGAGGGAGGGAGGCAGAGAGGGAGGGGGAGGCTTTTTTTTGGAGAAGGCAGGCATTTCTCAGCGGCGGCTGCTGGACAGCCTTGCGATGGACGATGGACGGAGTTAGCAGAAAGAGGCAGACTTAGCAGCCCAAGAAGCAACGAGTGAGTGGCAGAGTGGAGGGTTGGGAGGCATATCTATGGGGGGACTAATGCTCCTGGAAAACAGCTCCCCCAAGCAGCCATGACGTCGGATAATCCGGAATGTCGGATTACCGCAGGACGGATAATCGAGACTCTACTGTATATGTGCGTGTGTACAAACACAGAGGGAAGAAAGGAATAATAAAACTATACCATACAATTGTAAAACAAATTAACCAGATAAAACACACACACACACACAAAACCCCCAATGTGATGTAATATAAAGCAAACTGACAAGTACATATAATCAAACTATACAAGATAATAAAACAATATTAAACTAAAATTCAGAAAGCTTTTGAAAACAAGGAAGTTTTAACGGAGATTTAAAAAGATACTGTTCAATTTTACTGAATATAAATATATGTTGCAATGATGTAGACTCGAGTCGATAGACTTGGACTCAAGTTGGACTCAAGTCACTTCAGTGACTTGACTCAGACTCGACTCAGCCATAAATGATGCACTGACTCAACTCAGCTCGAGACTTGTATATTTTTAATGACTGACTTGAGGCCCTTGGTCTAGTAACATAACACATTCATCCAGAAACCTTACAACTTTGGAATAACACCTCCATCTCTTTTTGCCTACTAGTCACATGACGATCTGAAGCCCAAAGCATGGGAACACGTCTTAGAGGGGAACAGCAAATAGGTTAGGCAGTGGGCTTGAGGCAGGCTTGTGATCTGCTCAGCAGCCTGTCCCCGCTGCATATCGGAGGAGCCTTCTAAAGCGTTTCCTTAGAGGAAAAGACAAGACTTGCCCCCGGGGTGCAGGATACATTTCTCAGAGAGGAACAGCAAACATGTTAGGCAATGGGCTTGAGGAAGAAAGGTCTTTCTTTTTAAAGTTTTTGAATCTTCAGTAATGGGGAGTAAGATAGGATCCTGTTCCTCACTTCCAAAGCTGCAGATGGCAAAATTGCAAATGTGGAGAGCCAACTTTGCTTAAATTGTTAAAACTGAATTTATTTCACTCTATCCATTAATTCTGAAATTTTGGTTGGGGTATAAAGTTGGCTTCCAGACTTGAGACTTGACTTGAAAGTATCTTCAAGGATTGGAGACTTGACTTGAGACTTGAAAGCAGAGGCTTGAGACTTGACTTCAGACTTGGAGTAAAAGACTTAAGTACATCACTAATACATTGTCTTATAAGTTACACCACAATGCATTTTAGGCCTAATTAGACACCTTCAGAAAAGAGATGGCTGGTCTTCCAAACATCAAGTGGAAGTGGAACTGAGACTTTTCCAGCCAGCTCAGGACAACACTGCTGCCAATGGAAGGAAGGCCACTGCTCAGAAATTCCTTTTCCAGAAGGCTTTGAGTCAGTAAAGTGGGAGTAAATTGTGTTTGAACATCCCCCCTCTGCTACATTTTTGGGCTCACTCCCCCTTTGTGTCATTCATCACTGCCACTGTCGCCATTTATTAGGTGCCTTTTTTTTTAAGAAAGACTGGAAGTACTCGATGTGCCTAGTGATTGTTGTTTCCCGTCAAGTTGTTTCCAAATTAGACAACCCTAAGGTGAATCTATCACTGGGTTTTCTTGGCAAGATTTGTTCAGAGGTTTCCTTTGCCTTCCTCTGGGAGGCATGGCATGGAGTTTTCTGGGGCTGAGAGCATGTGACATACCCAAGGTCAACCAGTGGGTTTCCATGGCTAAGTGGGGAATCAGACCCTGGTCTCCAGGGTCGTAGTCTGACACTCAAACCATTACACCAGGCTGGCTCTTACAATTACTAAAATATAAAAGAACAGTAAAAACAATGTATTTCTAATGTAAAGTTGCCCCTTCCATGAAGAATAACAAATTATAAGGATAATAAATTGACATAACACTGATCTATAAAAATCTATAAAAAACAACCCCTCAAATGGGTGAGAGTAAAAGAAGATCTTAAAAGATGATACTGTTGGGGCTGGCATACCTGAAGAAGAGATGCCAGAATCAAGGGCAACATGAGCCAGACATAAAGGCCTTCTCTTCTGTCACCATCTCCAAACCTGTCTTGGAGGAGATTCTCTAAGAAAGGGCTCAGATGTTAATTTCAGGGTACAGACAACTTCATGTCAAGAGGAGCATTCCATCAATTGTTGGAACTATACAAAGTTTTTTAGCTTTATTACTTGTTTGTTTGTTTATTATATTTATATGCCACCTTTCTCCCAGAGTGGGACCCAAAGTGGCTTCTAAAAAAAATTTAAAAGATTGATAAAACATTTAAAACAATTAAAAAGATTTAAAAAACATAAAATTATAAAAACCTACACAAAATTTAAAAACATCTTGATGAATACAAAGATCCCCTGGTCACACATTAAAAGCCTGCTTGAAAAGAATTTTTTTTTGTCTGCCAGCAAAAAGAAAGCGGTGGGGGGGGACCAGCCTAGCTTCCTATAGAAGAGAGTTCCACAGGATGGGAGCAGCCACTGGGAAGGCGCTCTCCCGTGCCATCACCAGGTGAACCTAGGATGGCTAGCAGAACCGAGAGAAAGCCTTCCCCTGTGGATGTTATGGCTCTGGCGGGTTCATATAGGGAGATACGGTCTTTTTAAACCAACACTTTGAAACTGGGACCAGAAAAGTATTGGCAGCCATTGTAGTCAGGTCAGAAAGGTGTGTTCAGACCTCTGTAGTCCAGTCACAGAATCTTATCCTAGATGTATTTTCCAAACCATCTTTAAAGACAGACCAACATATCGTATTTTGTGGTCATCTGACCTGGAGGTTACCAAAGCATACATGAATGAAGCTAGGGTGTCCCTCTCTGGATGCCAGCAGCATCACTGGAGAAAAGCTACTTGGCATAACTGAAATTTCCTGTGCTTCAAGTGGCTATAATAGATCTGGGAGAACTCAGTGGGTTTCCATGGCTGAGCAGCAGATCAAACCCTGGTCTCCAGGATCATAGTCCAAAGCTCAAACCACTACCCCACTCTGGCTCTGTAAGTGCAGAAATGATGTTTGTTACAGCTTTGTGTGCCATGTCAGGATGCAAATATATTTTAGCCTTTTGTTAACAAAGCCAAAAGAGGAAAAATGAATGGCCAAGCTGGTGGGCAGGGGGAAAGAATCTGGGAGCTACCACTCCAAAACTATTTTGCTCATGCTCTGCCTTCTCCCTCTTCTCTGAACCAGGAATCAACATGACACTACGCTGGAGTTTCACCAATGGCTCTTCATGGTGGAAAGAGCCCCTGCAGATCTGGAGCGGTGCCAGTGGCTACTCCTCCATGACAGCATTGGACGGGCCTGCCCCAGAGGACGCCCACAGCCTCTTTATCATCTATGAGAAGGGATGGGTCACGTCCACGGACAGTGTCTCAGTGGCCAAGATTAGCATCAACGGGAAGCTCTGACCATCCTTGGGTCCTTGACCACCTCCCTTCATCCCACGTGCCTTCATCCCTCTTGAACCCTTGCGACTGCCAAGTTAAGGATAGAAGGGAATTTGCATTGAAACCAGGGAGTGGTGGGGAGGCCTGAAAGTTGCGACAGAAGGCCATTGGCGGAGAACTCAGAGGAGAGCCCTGCACAAGTGGAAGTGAGCCAAGGGGATCGTGAGTCTGTCTTCTGTCCTCTGGTTATGTCCAGTTCTCCCCTTTGCCTCCCCAGTGGGCAATATTAGGCCAAGCCTTTCCATTGTCCTTTGTCCACAGTGGTGTTGGTGCTGCCTTACTACCTCAGAAACACTCCTGACTTTAGATGCTGCTATTGAATTTCTGGGTGGGTAGAGATTTATGGAGAGGCGCAGGGCTTAGGGGAGTGAATGAAAGAGAGGAAGAAGAAGAAAACAAGATGGCAATAGCAAATGATAAGGAGCAAATTGTTAATCCAGTTTGGACCATTTTCTTATCAGTGGAATCAACTGGAAAGAAGAAAACTGGACATATTTGTAATTAATAAATTCAATTAATGCACCTTTACCTTGTTGTTCTGCGCCTTCAAGTTATTTCTGACAAGACTTCTGTTTCTGCAAGTCTAAGGCAAACCTATCATCGGGTTTTCTTGACAAGATTTGTTCAGAGGACATTTGCCATTGCCTTCCTCTGAGGCTGAGAGAGTGTGACTTGCCCAGGGTCACCCAATGGGCTTCTAGAGCGGAGCAGGGATTTGAACCCTCATCTCCAAGAGTCCTAATCCGTTACTCCTAGTCCTCTGCTATACCATGCTGGCTTTCGCTTTTATCTATTGTTTCCATTAATGCTAATTCTAAAGGAGCAAATATGAATTCCCTTGCTAGACAAGACTGAGGGTTCATCTAACTGTCCACTTGCTTGCGGAAATTCAGAGTAAGATGAAGAGATGGCTATCTCCCAATTTGTATTCCCTGGCTGCCATGACTTCAGACATTTAATTATAACATTTTACCCTGCCTTTCAGCTGGAAAAAAAAAAGACCAGAGAGTAGCTGGCAAAGATTAGTAAGAAGACATATTCTACTTTTAGACTCAAAATCTAAAAGATAAAACACAACAGGGAAAAAATGTTGGGAAGGCAGAGGAAAAAAGCAAACTTGAGTATTGGTTCTTAGTTGTAATAACTATTTTTCTTAGTTGCAGTAACTACTCCCTTTTGTGGCAGGGAACAGTGAAGCACCCAGCAGCTGCTGCTTCTCTGGATGATGGATGGAACCAAATTTATCTATCCCTCGCTATTATGATCTTCCTGGGAGGTGAAATGCAGGGTCCCAGTGGCTCTAGCTCCCTTGTCGAACAATAGAAGCTGAGCCATGCTGCCTTTCATCTCTGCATCCTGTCCCAAGATAGCAAGGTGCAGCATCCACACACACTTCACTGCCCATGTTGTCTTTCATTAATTTGTCTTCTTTTGTTCTCCCAGTGGTCATCACAATATCTTGTGACTGAAAATTCTGTACAGTAATATTCTACTTCATAGAAGTTTTAAACTGCAAACACTACAGTAACTTTACACTAGTCCAGAGAAGTCCTATAGGTACTCTGGGGCCCAGGAGACAGAAGATGCAACCCTGTGCTCCTTGTGAGCTTCCTAGGGGCATGCTGTTGGCCACTGAACAAAATCCTGAACTAGATGTGCACGTAATCTAGTACACAATGGCTGTTGTGTATTGCACAACAATAAAAGAAAGGGATATAGGACCTGACTCACAAAGCAGTCAAAAGCAAACAAATAAGAGTCAGGAAATTATTAAATATATGGAATAAATATTAGGAAGCAATAATAAATCTGTCTATAAGCAATAAATCTTAAAGTCATAATAAATCAGTAATCCATGTATGAAAACAATAGCCCAAACAAATTACAGTCAGCCCTATACATTTGCAGGTTTGACATTCACGGATTTGATTATTTGAGCGTTTCTTCAACGCCAACCCCCCCCCACCCTACATCAGCCACTTCTTTTCCAGGGGAGCCTTCTGTCTCTGCACTTTGATTAGGTCATGCAGCCCTTCAAAAACCTGCTTTTGGTCCTCCTTCCCCAGCCCTTGTCTGGCCAGCTAAGGATAGCTCGCAGTCCAATTCCTCAGCACCACAAACCCTCTCTTGATGCCAGCCCACACCCAAGGAAGAAGATGGGCAAGAGAGAGGAGGTATAGGGCCACCATGTCAGCCTACCCACTCCCCTTTCCCTCTCTTTTTCTTGACCAGGTTTGGACTCCGAGTGCCCATTCTTCCCATTGTGCATTGGCCCCCTTCCCACGGCCACACACACATTTTAATATTGGCAGTTTTTCCACTTTTGAAGGGATTCTGAGCCCCTAACCCCAGTGAACATGGAGGGCCAACTGTGATCCATGTATAAAAACACAATATTCTAAACAGATTAGTAGCAATAGGTATGAAGCTCCATTGAGTGGAACCCTATCAGATAAGTTTTCCCCACCAAACTAAGCCAAGCATATTGATGTAAAATTCCTCACAAAGTAAAACATGTCTCTTGCCTTCACCACTAGTCTCAAACAGACATTGTCTGGTGGGTAGAACTAGATGATTACAAGAAGTTTAATACTGGCCACAAAAGAAGGTGGCAAGACTTGTTAAGTTATAGACTCACGCCCAGTGGACCTTCACATCTATTACTACCAATTTGTTTGGACTATTTTTTTTATGTATGGATTATTGATTGTGACAGATTCATTCTTACTCTCCAGTATTTGTTATATCGGTCTGTCTGTCTGTCTGTCTGTCTATCTATTCGTTGTTTGCTTATGTGTTGTGCTATAGCACCATGGGGCATGCTGGCTAAAGAAAACAATGTTGTAGTTTAACACATCTGGTGGGTGCTGGATTGGGGAAGTCTTTCCATTTAGTCCTGACTGGTGGATAATGGGAGTGGTTGCCCAACATATGCAGAGGAGGGCAGACGGATGGGAAAGGTCAGATTAAATTAATAAAAATCAAACAGCTCAATTGCCACAAATGCTGATTGGACAACTAGTGGGAGAGGAAACCCACGGAACAAATAAAATCCAAACCCAGTGATATACACTGAACTTAAGATCTTCTGGCTCAGAGGACAGGTGCCTCTTTTAGCTACAGGGCTGAATTCAACTTCAGATAAATTATTAGGGGCTTCAGGCACAATGGGGGGTGGGGTCAAAGGAAAAAGAAGGTAATAATAATACCAACCTTCTTCTATGGACAGACATTGTTGAAGATGAATCTGTCACCCATCGGAGTGTTTGATACGGTCTCCCCCATGACATTCTTGCAAGTAAGCTGGGGAACTGTGGGCTAGACAGGACTACAGTCAGGTATATTACCCTAAAAGGTGGAGGGTGTTGGGGTCCACTCGCAATGCCAGCAGCTCCTTAGAATTTGGGGGAATTACAGCTCAAAGAAGGCCTGCAAGAGGAGGATAACAGCAGGATCTTTTCATCCATGTATATCAGTACTAATTGTAGAGAGGACTCTAGTTAAAAGTTAAACAGAGTATTTTATTTGGATTGACAAACACAAGAAATTAGACACTCTCAAGAACAATTCAAGGCTATCGGAAAGCAAGGCATGAAAGGTTGGATAGGGAAAGATATTGGGGTCAAGAGAAGTTTGAAGTGCAGTAGCTCAGGCAGTGTCTGAAGGTAGCAAAGACAAACATTAGTCTGGGTGCCACGTATTACAAGCAAGTACTACAATTTGCTGGAGCCGAAGCTGGGATTTATATACCCCATTTCCTACCCTGAAGTGGGTGCATAGACAAAGTGATAATAGCTTTCTCACGGGATTGACAAAGGAGTCTGGAACAGGCTGATTGCCTTAATTCTTAGGTGAGCAAACACTGATGGGAGTCATGACAATCTCTTAATGTCTTGGTCTGGCAGGGGATATAAGGAAGACCTCCATAGGGTGAACAAGGGATGGTCCCTGATTGCTTCACCTGGGCAGTTTCATTTTACCTTGTTTTCAGGTGTGCACAGAGCCTGAGATGTTGAAAGGACTAGTATAGACTTAATGTTTGGATTTCCCACTGAATAATTTCTGAACTTATGACCTGGCCATGTCTTGGGTCAGCTTGACCTGGCAACGCACTTTCCAGTCAGCATGCCTTCGATCATGTTTTTCAGCCATAAATATGTTCAGTTATGAAAATAGCACATCCTGCAGGATGGGGGCATGTAGGATATGGTAAAAGGTGGATCTGTAACTGGTTGACAGATCAAACCCAGAGGTTGCTCTTCATCCTGGAAAGAAATGACTAGTGGCTTGTCTCAGGATTCTGTTCTGGGCCTGGTTTTGTTTAAGACCTTTATAAATGAACCTAGATGCTGGTACAGAAGGCATGCTTATCAAATTTGTACATGACACCAAGATAGGAGATCAGGAGCAGAATTCAAAAGGACCTTGACAGATTGAAAGGTTGGGTCAAAACTAATGACATGAATTTCAACAGGGATAAATGTAAGGTACCCCATCAATGCAGGAAAAATGAAATGCACAGATATAGGATGGGTGACACCTGGCTTGAAAGGAGTGCATGTGGGAAAGATCTAGGAGGTCTTAGTCGACCACAAGCTAAACATGAGTCAACAGTGTGATGCAGCAGCCTCAGAAAATGGTGAGCTTTCCATCTCAGGGAGTCTTTAAGCAGAGATTAGATGAGTACCTACCTTTCAGGGGTATTTTAGTTGTGTATTCCAGCAGGGGGTTGGATTAGATGGCCCTTGTAGTCTCTTCCATCTCTCTGATTCTATTATTCTATTGCTATCTACGACACATTTACCGGGCTGCAAAGAAGAACCAGAAGCTGGGATTGCTTTATTGGTGACAAAAACATTGTTTCAGGGACTCAGTGGAAAGGTAAATCATAGATTATTTCTCCACAGCTTGCATCTTCTCTTTATCCTTTCTGGAAGAGGCATTTGTAACCCTTGACAACAGAAGGGCTCATAAAAACATCACGTGGCACACACACACTCCTCACTCTGCCCAGACAACAACCAAGTGACACAGTATGCAGCACTTTTCCTGGAAGAAAAAGAACCAGTTGTCTAAGAGACTGTGTTACACACACAGTTCTGCTCTTTATCTGGAGATTAATCAAATAAACCTTTTGTTGATTGGCTGAGGAGATCATGTTTTAACTGGTACAGTTGTAATGAAGTGAACCTTTGTATGACAAGTGGGCAGGGGAAACAGATACTATGTACTATGAAATACTATGAAATATCAGGATTTTTCTCTCCTGCACCCAACGCATTAATTTTTTCATCTTTTAAATGTCTATCCAAATAAAGAGATGTGTGGTTTAAAGTCTGTGGCTTCCATTTTAAATAGGAACCACACTTTCCAATTCCAGGTACATATGTCTTTCCCCTTATGCTTATTTCTTCACAAATATAGCTCCTCTGAGTTGGATGGCTTTTACAGACTCCAGAGAGTTGATTTGCCAACAAGTTGATTTATTTAGTAAGGCAGACTTCCTCCAACTGGCATTTGTGAGGGTCATCCAACTGTCCCACCACTGCCATCAAAAGGGAGGACCTCCACCTGTTCCACCACTATGGCACCAAATGTGGGAACTTTCTAGTAGTTCCTGGGTAATACCTTATTGGTATAATCCTACCACAGGACACTGCCTCTCTCAAACCATTGCCACCACTACAGATATTATATGTCTGAATTCAGCCAGTGGCACTATTGTAGTATTTCCAGAAGCACAGTTATACAATATAAAAATAATTTATTAAGAGCTACCCATAGTTTAGATTACTTCACAGGGCTGGAAGAGACCACAAGGGCCATTGAGCCCAACCACCTGCCATGCAGGAGTACACCATCAAAGCATTCCTGAGATATGGCCATCCAGCCTCTGTTTAAAAACCTCCAAAGAAGGAGACTCCACCAAACTCCCAGGCAGCGTATTCCACTGTCAAACTGCTCTTACCATTAGGAAGCTCTTCCTAATGTTTAGATGGAATCTCTTTTCCTGATGTTTGAATCCATTGCTCTGTGTCTTGATCTCCAGCAGGAAACAAGCTTGCTCCATCCTCCATATGCCATCTGTTCAAATACTTAAACATAGCTATCATGTTGTCTCTTAACCTTCTCTTCTCCAAGCTAAACATAGCCAACTCCCTAAGCTGCTTTCACATGGCAGGGTTTCCAGGCCTTCTACCATTTTGGTCACATTTCTTTGGACACAGTCCAGCTTGTCAATAACCTTCCCGAACTGTGGTGCCCAGAACCAGACACAGTATTGCAAGCGGGATCTCACCAAAGCAGAATAGAATGGCACCATCATTTCTCTTGAGCTAAACACTATACTCCTACTGGTGCAGCCCAGAAATCACTTGGTTTTTTATGAAACCAACTAAATAAATACAGAGACATCCCCTCGTGAAAGTCCTTCAAACTGCGGCAACAAATCAACACCCTAAGTCTTGTGAAATTGTAGCCAAGCTGCTGCCTCTTTTGATAAAGCCGCAGCTGAGCTGCAGGCAGATTCTTCCCAGAGCTGAGCCCAGCCAAACTGGAGAATTTGCACCCCTCATCTCCCAGCTGGAGATGACCCACAAACATCAGAGACTCAGCGCCAAGCCCTGAGATCTGACAACTGTGAGTATACGAGTAAAGTGTACACAGCAAAATGCAGGAGATAAACGGAGCCATTAAAGAGGGGCTGTTTTCGACATGGGACCACACTGCAAAGCAAACAGAAAGCAGGGGGCACTAGGACCTTGGAGCGCCTTTGGCAGGATGTGGTACCCGCTTCCGCAGATGCAGGAGGAGGCTTAGCTGCTTTGAGCATCCTTGCTAGGGAGCCATGGCCAGCCAGACCCAGGGAATTCAGCAGCTGCTGCAGGCTGAGAAGAGGGCTGCAGAGAAGGTGGCAGAAGCTCGGAAACGTAAGCTGAGGATCCTCTTTTCCAAGGATGGATCTGGCTGTGATAAGGATTGGGTCTGAGGACCAAAATACTTGAGTTTCCCGAAATAATACTGTGGGCGGAGGAGGGGGATATTTTTGTAGAGTGGGCCTGGGGGGAAGCAACTGTGGAAAGGCATCGAGTGGTGCAGGTTTTGTGTGACATTCTAAGGGGATGAAGGTTAATGTGAAAGCAGAGCAAGGACAGGGAAACTCGCCCCCTCTGGCTTTTTGAACTGCAGTTCCCACAATCCCTTTCCATAGGCTGTGGTGACTGGAGTCTTTGGGAGGTGAAGTCCAAAACATCTAGAGAGGAAAAAGTCCCCCATTTGTGCCCTGGAGTGGTACTATTGTAATTGTCAAGATTGATGGGATTCAGCACATAGGTGGAGCCTAGGGCAATCCTCTGCCCCGACCTCCCCAACATTAAAAGGGGTCTAAAAAGAGTCTCCAGCTTGTCCTCCAATGTACGTGTGTCTCTTCCTTATTCACGCTGGTCTCAATCCTAGGGAAGGCCCGGCGGTTGAAGCAGGCAAAAGAAGAAGCCCAGGCTGAAATTGAGCAGTACCGCTTGGAGCGGGAGAGAGAGTTCCAGCAGAAGCAGCAGGCGGTGAGATGCGGGACAGGGTGAGGGTTTGGGGGGTGTTATTTGGGGTTTTGTGGAGTGAGGATTAAAAATGGAAGATGGGTCTCAGGGCAGTAATAATCAGGGCAGCAGACACAGGGAGGGCATTGTGAAGGATTTCTTGAGAGATATTTACGTAGACATGATCACTCCATACCCTCCTCCAACATTTCATAGACGAAAACTAGGGTGTATGATACCAAAGAACACCAGAGTGTGGTCAAGATGGCAAACGTTGTTGATGAGGAAGAACAAACAAGATACAAGAGGCTGCAGCAGTTTGCTTTTGTCTGAGCTTACTGGAAAGGGCAAATTTCTGCCCTTCCCCCTCCTTTCTCTCCTTGTGAATTGAGTGCAAATTACTTTTACATTTTGAACTCCATTTTCAGTCATTGAAGTAAGCTTGGGGTGCAAGGAGATAATGGGAGGAGGAAGAGAAACTGTTTTAAAAGCAGCTTAAAAAGTGAGGCTTCTAGAGGATTAATTAGGACTGTCTTTACCAATTTGGGACAGTTGGAGGTCACACAACTTGGAAAAAAGTAGTAAGAGGATGGCTCAGGGATCTGTTGAGAGGGTGATAGTAAATCAGATATTGTTGAATCTCAGCTCCTCACATTCCTCTCCCATAATTGGCTGTGGCTGATGGAACTTAAAGTTCAACAAAGCCTACAGAGCAGCATAATTCCCACCCACAGCATAAATTAAAGGTGGGCAATTTGTAGCCTTCCAAATGTTGTTAGATTATACCTCCCATCAATCAGCATAGCCAATGGAGAAGGATGATGGGAGTTACAGACCAAAAATATATGGACTACAAGTTGCCTACTTCAGTATATAGGGCAACCACCCTAAATGTCCCTATGGTTAGCATTCGAGGATTTGATAAGGCAAGGGCACAAGGGCAGCCAAAGATATTTTGCTGCCTGTGGCAGAACAGCAAATACTTCTCTGTGCCCACCAACACAAGTCATGTTCATAGAACTCAAGGTTGGCCAAGTTAATCTGGCCTGTGAAGAACCCCACAAGCACCTCTTTCTGGGAGCAAAATATTCTATGACCACAACTCTGCCTAATTATACAGCTCAGTGGTGGAGCTTGGAGTGTGTGGAGGAGGAGGCGGAAGGGGGCCGGGCCAAGACACGAGGTGTGGTCACTCTGTGTGGGGGTGTGGCCAAGGTGCACAGGGGAGTGGTCAGGCCATGCAGGGGTGTGGCTAAAGGCTGGGACACCCCAAACATTGCTGCCCGGGGCGAACTACCTCCATCACCCCCCCATCCCTACGTGACTGATAGGGCTTGATGTTTGAACCAAAGGACAGATTATTTATGGCAAGACTGGCCATCTCAGACAACAGTTGTGGGCTGGAGACTCAGGTGGTGAGCTGCTGGAGGACAGAGCTGTGTGTGGCACGCAGGGTGCCTTGCACTCCCAAGACTAGAAGGAAAGAGGGACGACAGATGGCAGAAAGAAAGAGAATACAATGGGCCCTCCATATCTGCTGGGGTTTGGTTCCAGAACCCTCTGTGGATACCAAAATCCGTGGATGCTCAAGCCCCATTATATACAGTGGCATAGTACAATGGCATCCCTTATATTAAATGGCAAGCAACACAGGCAAATGCCGGAGAGAGTATAAGGTAACGCATAAGGTAAAAGTGTGCAGTTTCCTATTCAAGCGGGGATTTGAACGCTGTTCTCCAGGGTCATATTCTAATGTTCAAACCACTACACCTTGCTGGCTCTCAGGGTGACCTTTTACTGTAACACAAAAAGGGGAAACATGATTTTTTTAAAAAGGACAGAAGATGAGTGATTTGCGCAATGTTTGTATATACTGATGTATGTTTATATGCGAATTTAATACTATATATATTTACATACACATACATACATACACACTCTACAGTGACCATTCACTTGGAGGATGATAATAGCACTATATATTTATCTGCCATGGTTCCTTCCATCCCATGGAATCCTGGGGTTTATAGTTTAGTGAAGCACCAGAGCTCCCTGGCTAAGAATTCTAAATGCCCCTCTCTAGACTGCCAGTCCCACGATTCCATTGGACATTGTCACATCAGTGGAAGTGGAATAATTTAATATATAAAAGTCAAAGCTTGTTTGTCTGTGTCAGACAAAGACCTCATGATTGGCTGCCTAAGAAGATTCTATGGAATCCTGGGGTTTGCAGTTTAGGGAAGGGCCTTTAGGATTCTCAGCCTGAGAGCTTCTCAGTCTCAGTCAACTGTGTCTGTCTTGAATAGGCCGGTTGATATGGAGAGGAGGCCTAGCAGCAAAGAGGAGGATAGCATATTCCCTCAGAAACCCAACCTGTGTATGTTAATAACTCTGAATACTGATTGGATTGAGGAATTTGTGGAAAAGTTACAGTTATTGGACAAGACAGTTTGGGGAATTAGAGACACACAGGATCTCAAATCTTTCTAACAAGAATTACATATGAGAAAACAAAATCCCATGCAACACGGGGTATATACACTAGTAGAGCTATAATTCTGTAGTGTGAATGGACCCCGGATGATGTGTATACCCGGCTCATTTTAGTGTCTAGATTCTAACTGATGTTGAGGGCAAATTTCAAGGCCACTACTGTTCTCTCTTCTTTTTCTTCTGTACCTTTAAACTGGATGTGGGCTGCATGGTTGGGAAACACAAATAATTCCTTGTCTTTCCTAATTTGGGAGTAACCCTACTCTTCTCCTTTTTCCTCCCTCCAGGCTCTGGGCTCTCAGGGGAACTTGTCTGCTGAGGTGGAGGCACAGACTCGGAAGAAACTGCAAGCAATGCAGGGAGGACAAGCCCGGGGCAAGGATCGGGTCCTGCGCCAACTTCTCACCCTTGTCTGGGATGTGCGGCCCCAAATACACCCCAATTACCGTGCAGCTATCTAGGGTACCCTTTGGCCCAGGCTACCATTTCCATTTGGTTGCCAAGGATACCTTCCTGACCCACATCCTGCATAAATCCCAGGCTAGCATTAGGTTCCTGACCTCTATGGATCTATCTTGATGTCCCCCCTAAATCTCAAACACCCATCTTGGTCCAAGATGGAACCCTACTTTATCTAATGGCCTCTGCCCATAGGATCGTTCCATCAATTGTTTTTAATATTTGTCAAAATGAATATCAACAGGTGTGAATCTAGCTTGATGGGATTGGCCCTCTGTGGTCTTCAGAGTCTGGTAGGGATTATCTTCAGAAATGCCATGGATGCCTTCAGCACTCTTCCTGGAACGCTTCAGATTTCAGTCTGTTTCAGTGAAGTTGTCTCCATCTAGCACTTTCTAATTTTGCTCTCTCAGTCTTAGGGTCTTTCCGCACTATACTGTTATAGTGCTATCATTACACCTTCAACATCCTATGGAATCCTGAGGGGCCTTTAGACTTCTCAGAAAACTACAAACCCCAGAATTCCACAGGAGGTTGAAAGTGGGGGATAATAGCATCATAACAGTGTGGGTGGAAAGGACCTCAGCTGCTACTCCTGAGAGGGGGAGGGAAGGCCCCCAGAGTTAGGGGCCCTTCCACACTCCATAGTTTTGGTGCTATGATTCCACCTAGTGGAATCCTCTGATTTGCAATTTTAGGGAAGGATATTTCATAGCCCCCAACATTTTACAGATGAAAACAGGCATGCATATGGCCAAGCAACATCATAGTGTGGTCAAGATGGAAAAAGTGATTAATGAGGAGGAACACTCAGGGTAGAAGAGGCTGCAGCAGTTTGCTTTTATCTGAGCCTACTGGGAAAAGCAAGATTCTGCCCTTCCTTCCCTATGCCTGATACTGCGTTAATGAAAACTACTTTTGCACTTTGAACTCAGTTTGCAGCAGTTGAATCAAGCTGAGGATACAAGGGGAAAGTGGGAAGAGAACTAGGAGATTTTAAAAGCAGCTGAAGAAGTGGGATCATAGTAAATTAACTGGGACTTTTCCTGCCAAATTGGCACAGTTAGGAAGTATGTTTTTAGAATTCTTATCCAGTATCTAGTATCTCACTGAAGTACAAATCCCAGGATTCCATAGCTATGGCAGTTAAGCTGGGATCATAGTGCTTTAGCTGTGTAGTCTGAAGAGGCCTGTAATCCCCACAATATAGGTCTATTCTCTTCCACTTTACAGTTCTGAGTCCCTCTATCTGTATTGCTCTTTCCTCCTACGGCATAAAGGAGTATTTCTCATAAATGTGAGGTTCTAGAAATGCCCCCTATTGCCCTGCTGGTATATTTGTGTGCTGAAAATGTGGTTCCTTGTCTTTGTACTCCAGTGTGTGCTGCTTTATCCTTTCCAGTCCTCCATCCCACAAAATGTACTTGTTTACAAATGGACACATGGAATTGTCACTTTAGATCATGGTGAATAAAAAGTGACCCGTTTAAAATGGAGAACAGGTGGTTATTTTACAGCAGTAAAACAACAGGACATCTGATGTCTCTGGCAGAGGGCAGGATCCATCAAGTTAAACAGTAAAGCTGATATTTGTTCGTTTATACATTTTTACCTACTCCCCATTTGCTGTTTGCATCGTAGGGTGTTTCCAGGCTGAACGTTTCTCACACTCCCAGTCTGAAGACACTATGTAATTGTTCCATCTTTTTCTCCTATACAGTGTCTACACTGTACAGTCACAGGAGCTGGATACCACTTTCAGTACCATGTTTCATCCTATTGAATCCTGGGATTTGCAGTTTGCTGAAGTGCTTAAAACTCCCTGCTAAACAGCTCTGGTAGCATAGTTCAAGGAATGGAACTAGAACTCTGCAAGAGATTAACGTGACTGCTTCTTTGAAAACTATCTCTAGCAGAGAGACTTTTTTTTAATCAGTTAGTGTTTATTCATCAAAATAAGATGCAATACCATTGATGTATACACCAGAATTAGCAGACAGATATATAAGTTGCACACCAAACTACAGATCCCAGGATTCAACAGGATGGAGGCATGATAGGGAAAGTGGCATCAAATGGCTACAGCTGTGTATCATAATTTGGAAAGAGGAAGAAGCAGTGAGTAAACATGGGAGAAAGATAAGTGGAGGAGAACAGGGTGTGTACATTTTGTCAAATTCCATTAGTAAGGCTAAAAGTAATAAAAGACTCCTAGAAGCAACCCTTCCATAAGCAACTAAAACAACTAAAATGTAATACAGCATTTACAGCAGAAAAACAGTAGATACCATTAGACTTAGAAATTTATTATGAAGGAACTAGATAAGATCTCCAAGTATACAAATACAGGCTTCCCCTACTTATCTTACAGGTTAGCGACCAGAGCACTGTCAGAAAACAGAATTGGATGAAAAGCGGAACCCATGTACTGTATGTAGAGAACATGAAGGACTTACAGAGGCTCACATGGGACTGATTGCACACTTGCTGCTTGCAAAGTTTCTCAGCTGGCTTAGTGCCCCCCCATCTCAGCTCACTTTGCAAGCAGACCACATATGCAAGCAGTTCCAAGCAAGCCTCTGTAAGCAAGAACTGATGAAAGAACGGAACCCCTGTCAAGTTAATGGAAATTGTTCTTAATTTGGAAGCATCAAAAGAATGAGTCATCAGAAAATGGGACATTCAAAGGTGGGGGCTTCTTATATATAACTATCAAAGTAATGCTTATTAATAACATAGTATTTTCAACTTCTATGTATGAAAGTTAGACAGTAAGGAAAGCTGATAGGAAGAAAATAAACTCATCTGAAATGTAGAAGAGAATTCAATGGACACTGTGGACTGCCCAAAGGAAACATAAATTTCTCTAACAGCAAATCAAGCCTGAACTCTTGGTAAAGAAAAATTACAAGTTTGAGGCTATCATACTTTGGATATATCATAAGATTACATGTTGTTGTTCCAGGCATTCTAGTCATTTCTGACTTACCGCAACTCAAAGGTAGCCTTATCCCAGGGTTTTCTTGGCAAGATTTGTTCAAGGGGGTTTCTCTTTGCCTTCCTCTAAGGCTGAGTGACTGTGACTTGCTCAAAGGCACCAAGGGTTGCTCCTTGGCTGAGCAGAAATTCAAACTCTGATCTCCAAAGCCCTAGCCCAGTGGTCAAACCACATCATGAGATGACATGACTGATTGTAAAAGACAGTAATGCTTGATAAGATAGAAGAGAGTAGGAAAAGAGGAAGATTGCATTATAAGTGGATTGATTTAATAAAGGAAGGCATGGTCCTGAGTCTGCAAGACTCAAGTAGGGCCTTAAAGACTTGAGCAGGGCCATAAAGTGACCTTATGAAGTGACCTTCATGAGGTCACTTTAAGTCAAGCAAATACCACATAACAATAACAAAGAAACAGAGAATCAGTCAATCAAAATATCTTGACAAACCGAAAGAAGTGAATTGTAGTTTTTCAAAGAACTAGCTGTGTTAGTCTTTTGCAGCATAAAAAGGGGGAAGCGGGGTGGGGGGAGACAGAAGTGGAGGAAAAAAAAAGGAACAGAGCAACATCTTTAAGACTAATTGGTAGTATTGCATCTGAAGAGGTGTGTTTATATCTGTGATGCACAGGATAGCTGCAAGTTCAAGGAATTGGGTTTAAAGGTTTCAAAAGCTTTATTCAGGTATATCAAAGGAACAACAGCACACCTTGGCATTGCCAAGAGTTAAGAAATATTGGATTTGCAGTACTATATAAACCATTACATTTCAAAAGTAGCCCATGCTAACATCCCATTTGATGGTTTAACTAGACAACACATTTCCCAGGCTTTCAGTTCCCTTCCCATTTTCCCACTCAGCTTTCAACTAGTGTGATCTTGGAGTCCTGCCTGTTCATACTCGTTACAATAACATCCCCATGTTTCCAAGTCATCCAGCCATCAATGGATCCTATTATCCCCACTTACATAGCAAAGCACACTGGTACTAAACAAGTAATCTACCTAAAAACATGGCAGGGACAGCTCAGTTGACCTGAGAATACCCATGAAAGTTCATGCTAAAATAAAAACTAGATAGTCTTAAAGGCGCTGCTAGGTGCCTTTTTCCGCTCTCCCTCTCTTCTTCTCCTTCTTCTCCTTCTTCTTCTTCTTCTTCTTCTTCTTTTTTTTGGTGCAAAAAGTTCTGACTGGGCATCAAAATTATTACAGTGTTGGTAGATATCTATGTGGAAGATATTTCAGAACTGGGGAATAACAAACTGAGAAGGCTCTGTCTCCTTTGTTGAAATATAAAATGCCCAAGGTTGGAAAAGAGCTACCCCATTGACTCTAATCACAGGCAAGCTGAAATAGGGATAAGGGCCATTTCTGCACTATGCTGTTACGGTGCTATAACTCCACTTTAAACATTCTGTGTAATCCTGGGGTTTGCAGTTTGGGTGTGGGGGAACATTTAGAATTCTCAGCCAGAGAGTTCTTTGGTCTCAGTAAACTAAAAACTCTAGAATTCCACAGGATGTCGATAGTGGAATAATAGCACTATAACAGTGTAGGGCAGAAATGGCCAAGCTCTCTTGCAGATATTTGACTTCCAAGGGGCTGAAGCTTTGGAGTACCAGCACCTTTTAACAATTCTGCAGGAAAAAGACTTTGAGCTACTGTAGCAAATTCCACAGCCGAAACTATGCTCAGAGACAGCCTGTTTCTTAATGCTTAGCAAGGGTCTGCCTGCCTGAGCCACTAGTCAGCCCTCCGTATCTGAAGGTTTAACATTGCAGATATGATGATTTGTCACCACCACTTCCACTGCTCCCTTATGCCATTTTTTAATGACTTATAATAATTATAAGTCTTGTCTTTGTGAAGCTGGAAAGTCACCATGTGCTGCTGGGATGTATATTCCAGCCTGTTATGAATTTTAGCTGTTAATTCAGCTTTGCTGCCACCACCCATTGAATTCTGATTATCTGGACAGTACAATGGGACTCTGTCCAACCATGTACATCCCTAAGCTTAAGGATCTTCCTTTTCCCCCAGTCTACCTAGCTTTGGCGTGGGAAGGAGAGAAACAGGGTCTTTTACAGAAAGTATTTATTAAAGGTATGCAAATAAACAAGGCAAATTACCACCCATGGGAAGCTCCCTCCTCCAAGGCACACTTAGTTACAAGTAGTTACAAAAGAACAGATATAAAAGCGCAGATACATTCTTTAGATCAGCCAGCCTCCAAAATAACAGAAAAGTCCCTAACGCGACTAGATAACTATTTCTAATTACTCACAGATGTTCCTAGGCTTAGATGTTCTAAGAGGAAGACCGCGAGGCGAGGCGAGGCCTGCAGCCTGCTACTGGCAGTTCCTTTGTTGTCTCTTTGTTATCTCTCTGATATCTCTCTCCACGTGGCCTCGCAAGAAGTTTTATAACTTCTCCTTGGAAGCATCCTGAAGATGCTCACCTCTTTCCTTTTTGATTGGTCAAGTCTCACCCAGTGACCTATGATGCTGACCCACATGACCTAGGATGTAATCTAATCCCAACACCTTATTAACCCTTGGTTTACCTGAAGAGGGAAGTGTCCCCCTTTTAGCTAAGTCAAGATAATGGGAAGCCCCATTATCACAGTCTTGCATTCACAGTCTCTCTGCAAGCCTTGCAAAATTGAGAGAGACTGTGAACATGAAGAGAGGCTTTAAGTCCCTTTTAAAAATGGTGAGAGGACAGCAGCAGAGGCAGAGTCAGGTCCCACCAGTCACCTGCTTCTCTCTAGCAAAGGAATGCTGCCTCAAAGGCAGAACTGGGGAGCTGGGAAGCTCCCCACTCTGGATTCAAATGCATCATACTTTTTTTTGTATGTATTATATATAGTTTGGAGGCCTATAGATATTTGTGGTTTTTCCACTTTTGCAGGAGCCCTGTGACCCAAACCCCTCAAATGTGGAGGGATGACTTCATTTCACACTCTGGTTGGTGGGTCCCAGTGTTTTAGCCTAAAATTCTGTGTATCCACCCAGCCTGCTATCTGCTTGCTCCATACTTAAAACGAAACAAAAATGCAGGCTGAGAGAAAATCCTATTTTACAGCTGGGGCTTCTGTGAACTGAAGTCCATCAATATCTCGAGTCCTTCCCCCATTTTAGCTGCTGGTGAAATGCAATTCCTACAAGCGAAAGCTGGCATTATGATTGCCATTGTTATGGCGCATGTTGTTTGGTTGTAATAAAGGTTTTGTTGGAGTGGTTTTTTTTAAATCTCCCAGCAAACCAAGCCTTTCCTTTAAGAGTGCCATGGAGAAGATTGTATGTAGCCATTCGTTAGAGGCATGCTGCCCTGAAGAAGATTATTTCCTACCACTTGAAAGATGGGAGCTTCCCGATGGTAGGAGGGAAGCTGTGGTGATGTTCACTACCTAGTAATGCCACTCAGCTTGTTTTCTACTGACTTTTCTCTTAATGTATCACCTAAAAACTAATCTCCCTCTGCGATAATGCAAAGGCTAGCAGAGAATCATAGCACCACAGAGTTGGAAGAGACCACAAGGGTCATCCAGTGCAACCCCCACCATTCTTCTTTGGAGGTTTTTAAGCAGAGGCTGGATGGCCATCTGTCGGGAGTGCTTTGAGGGTATTCCTGCATGGCAGGGGGTTGGACTGGATGGCCCCTGGGGTCTCTTCCAACTCTACATTTCTATGATTCAAGAATACACGACCAAAGCATTTACTGGAGACCAGAAGCCTGTTAGAATCTGTCACAGACTAAGACCCTGACTAAGCACAATTGTGGATAAGCCCTGAATCAAGCTGGATTCATTGGCCAAATGGACTCCCCCCACCCCAGAAACAATGCAGTCAGAACAATTTCTTACACGAATGAAGAGAAGGAACCTTTATTGTTAAAAGGAGGGGGGTTTAATAGGTTAAGGTAACAACCATCTCATAAAGCATTCCACATATGTGTGAGAATCATTACTTTCTCAAGATCAAAGTTCTGATACATGGTTGCTAATAGAGTAACTTCTGGGTAACAATCAACAATGGACTCTGAATCACAAAGGTATTTGCTCAGGAGTAAAGTATTAGAAATATTGTTACAGAGAATAACATAGCGCTGGGAACCAATGCTGTGAACTCAGGCAGGGACTTTGCCAATTAATGTCAGCATAATTTTAAGTAGGATACGGGGCTAAAAACATGAACAATCTTTAAAGTTGATTAGAATTCAAAATGGAGGAACTTTTAGTTAAACAAATGCAGACACACACACACAGTCTCTTTAGCTTGGATATTTAAGTACACATTACTCTCTTGGAACTGAACTGTGCCGGGTACTGAATTTCTGGCAAACCTTCAGAGTAGACCAGGGAAAAGCTGGTGAAGCGCTATCTATTTTGCTTAAGAGCTTTCCAAACTTTTCATGTTGATGGCACACTTTTTAGACATGCATCATTTTGCAACACAGTAATTCCAGTTTTACTAGCAAACCAGAGGTTAAACGAACCCTTCACAAGAGATACAGACACATACATAAATTGTAATAACAAAATGTATGGGGACACAACATATCTCATGAAAACCTTTCATATATTTTTAAAAATATATGATTTATAAATAATAACATAAATTTCAAAGATTGTAGGTGACACACCTACACACTTCAGACGACACACTAACATGTCACAGCACACCATTTGGAAAGCCCTAAACTCTTTTACAGATTACAGCTTCTTGCCTGCTTGTGCTATACCTCATTTCACTTTTTATGCATCCATTAAAGGTACAGGATCCATTTCCAGTTTTAATCTGGCAACTCCATTCACATTACCCATGCTGCCCCCCCCCAAAAAAATCCAGTTAGAGTATGAGGAGGAATGCAGCTGTAAAAAGACATTATAAAAGAAAGGAGGGGTTTTTTTTAGATTTATTTTTAAAAGTAGTTTCAAAAAATAATAAGTGAAAAATATGTAGGTTATAGCAAAAGGGAGAGAAAAAAGAGAAAAAAATCAAAGTAAAAAATAATTTTTTATATTCGTACAAAGGAAAAATAAAGTAAAACTTCCCTCTGATTGTCATTGGGTTATTCTGGTAAGTATATAATTATAGATCTTTAACAAATTAACAATTTGTATAGATCTTCAACAATTTTAAACACGGAAAAGCTTTTAGGAGTTACATTTCAAATGAAGCCAGAAATGTATTTTCTTGCCATGATAGATGATCATTTAGAAAAAAAATCATGGAAGAATTATACTTTATACGGCAGCTGCAGCTAGGTTATTTGCCAAAAAAGGAGTTTTGTTAACTGCCTGTACTCTTATTTGAAAGTGACCAACAGTTAACCCAGTGACTAGACTTAGGCATTTTCTGCACTGCATTGTTACGCTATTATTCCACTTTCAACATCCTGTGGAATTCTGAGGTTTGTTGTTACTCCTGCTATGGCACTGTTGGGGAGGACCCCAGATATCATTTTGAAATCAAACAATTCGGCCTTAGCTTGACCTTTTCCAGCCACCCCACTCCACGTGTTTGCGAGGTTCTCCGGACAAGCATGGACAGGGTGCAGCCACTAATAGTTTTACATTCCAAACCCCATTGAAGCCAGCAACTCAAGCCTCACTGGTAGCTTCAGGGAACTTCCACTGCAAACCTTACAATGGCTGCATGGCTGTCAGCCGGACTAGTCCTTGTAAACAGGACATTTACATACTGACTAAACTATTGTCGTCGAGCGTTAAGCTCATCATGCAAACTTGACCTTTTCCAACTCCTTTGTCCAGCTCCAAATTTCCTTTGTTCCCATCTGGCATGCCATAGCCGGTAGGCACAAACTTCCCTATAAAAGATCCCCACTTCTGGGACTTCCTTGGATCAGCCTAGACTTCCATCCCGCCTTGCTGCCGCTCTGTCCAGTGAAGTTTTCCCCTTGGTTCTCCACAACTGAATCTGCCTCCCTTCATCGGAACCCCGTCTTTCTCTCCAGGACAACGAGACCAGGTGTCGTATCACCCACTCTCCCCAACTTCTCCGTTTCCAATTCTAAGTTAGCTAGTGTATGTGTTGTTTTTATTTGCTGTTTACCTTTCAATAACACTGTTATTTTTGTTACTTTTAAACTTGCTGGCCTGCTCTCTGACCTGAAGCCATAGACATTGGGTTAAAAGATCCTTGCTAACGTTACCCTGCCTCTCGTTTAGCTCAAGCTAAATTCCCCCCAACTTGTGTTTTTATTTGGTAATTTGGGTGCCCCTCCCGGGACCCCCAACACACAGGGTAACATTGTGGTTTACTGGGGCCAAAGAGCTCTCTGGCTGAGAATTCTCAACGCCGCTCCCTACACTGCAGACCCCAGGATTCCGCAGGATATTGAAAGCAGAATAATAGCACTATAACAGTGTGGCGCGGAAATGGCCTTAAACCTGTACTTGTACTGCATTAAATTTCCTCTATGTGGTGACCATTGGAAAACTTCCCCTAAAATATTAATATTATTGAATACCCTTCACCGCACACCATGAGTAAGAAATGAATTTACACATATTACTACTACTACTGGCCATGTCTGCACTAGGCTGTTAGAGCGTTATGATTCCACTTTCAACAACCCATGGAATCCTGGGGTTTGCAGTTTCGGGAGGGGCCGTCAGCCCCTCCCGAAACTGCAAACCCCAGGATTCCATGGGATGTTGAAAGTGGAACCATCGCGCTATAACAGCCTAGTGCGGACATGTCCAATAATAACAGCATGTCCTATCTTGACTTATGGCAACCCCATGACTTTTTCACAGGGCTTTCTTAGGCAATGCATACTCAGAGGTGGTTCTCCCAGTTCCTCCCTCTGAAATATTTCTTGCCCATCCGCTCTCTCCCCCGCCCCGCTTAACAGCCAAGATCAGATAGGAGCAGATGCCCTTAGGCTATTTTAGCCAACAACAATTCCTATTATTTTAATTAGGCACTGAATTAGACAAAAAAACCGCGAGAAAGGCGCGGGGTCCTCACACCTCAGGTCCTCCTTGAGCTTCCGCCCTGCCCTTCCCCTGCCGGAAGCCGCGCTCATTCTCCTGCGGTCGCCGCTTCGTGTAGTCGTCCGGCCCCTCCCCTTTGCCAGTGGTAAGAAGCTCCTCGGTTCTCGCTTTGCTGCCCGCGCTTCTTTGACTCATCCGCTCCATCTCGGGGTAGATGCTGTTTTTCTAGGCGGTTCTTTATCCGACGGTTCGTTTTTGGAGGCTGGTTCTCCGAACCCGGCGGCCTAAAAATCGCGTTGAAAGGTGCGGGGGGGAGGTTTAACGCCTTCGCTGTTATTGTAATTGCCGAGTGAATCCAAAATGGCGGATTCCTCGGCGTGCCGATGCCTTTCCCTGAGCTTGTTTGCAATCCCGAAACATCGGCTGTGTGCTGTGAGGCAGCCCTTCCGCGCCCGGTTGTCTGGCGAGAGGGACGGCTTGTGTTCCTTCTTGAGCAGAAAGCGGTGGAGAAATCAGAAGTATAAAGGGGTAATTTTGGCGTCTCCACCCGACCTTCCCCTTCCATCTTCTAAAAGGCTTTTATTGAACGTACGAAGTTGTGGGCGGCATTTTATGTCGGGGCGCAAACAGCGCTGGCATCTCTTTGCGGGAATCCGTGGGGCAGCTTCCTATTTCGCCCTTCAATGTCCCATCATGAGTCCAAAGAACCTGCTATGGCTACCTCTGCGATTTTGAAAATACTGCTTATTGTTATTTAGTTGTAACGCAGGGAGTTCCTTGTGCACTTTGTGGGTGGTAAAAGAACTGATCAATAGGCAGAGCAACCCAGGATGGATTCAAGGAGGACAGCTGACAGCTTTCCAAACAGGATGCCATTATTTTATACCTTAAAAGGGGCCCTGTAACTTTATGTGGCATTTCTTGGGGTTGTGTTTGGGAGCTGCTTTACTGTAACCGTTTTAATAGGATGATAAACCTCGCTCTTGTTGTTTGTTCTTTTGTCCTTTGCACAGCGGGGACCAGAGTAATGGGCGTAACCTCTCTCTCCGTCAGTCAGACCCACATGGAGTATATTTCATCTGTCTAGAGCAGTGGTTCTCAACCTTCCTAATGCCGCGACCCTTCAATACAGGTCCTCATGTTGTGGTGACCCCCAACCATAAAATTATTTATTTATTATTTACAATGCCTCCCCCCCCCGGCAAAGGCCGCCTCGCTGGCCAGGAACGGGGGGGCGGGCAGGGAGGGAAAGAGGAGCCGTGGGTCTCCCCCGGGAAAAAAACTCCGAGACCCCCCCAGGCTCTGCTTCTGCTTCGCTCTCGTTTCCGCTGGGGGGGGCAGTGTGGGAAAAGTTTCCAGAGTGTCGACCCTGGTGGGGGGGAGGAATCCCAGCGCCTTTGTCTTTTGCGCCGGGCACAGTTCGTACCCCCAGAAAAGCGCCGCCTTGCGGCCCCCCCGGCCCTTCCGCAGTGCCCCCCTCCGTGGCGAGTGGGGCAGGGGCCGTGGCAAGGAGGGGGCCTGCTCTCCGTGCTGCTGCTACCCCCCCAAGCTGGCCCGTCAGACGAGAGGTTCTCCCAGTAGCAGAGGAGGGGAGTGATTTCAGTCCCTTCTGAACAGGGGGCAGGAGGACGCGAGCCTGTGGCTCATGCTTGCGCACCACCACCGAGGAGGGAATGGAGCCTAAGACCATTGGAAATACATATTTTCCGATGGTCTTAGGCGACCCCTGTGAAAGGGTCGTTCGACCCCCCAAAGGGGTCCCGGCCCACAGGTTGAGAACCACTGGTCTAGAAGGATGGGAGAGGTTAAATTTATCATAGCGAGGGATTGTTCCCCAAGAAGTGCATAGGTTGCCCCCTCTCCATGAATTTGTAGGTCAAGAAGAAACTGCTGCACCTAAGTGTGTTTGTGCTCTTATGTGGAGAATTTCCTTACTGGCCTCTGTAATATTTGCTCTAATATCAGAGATAATTGGCCTTTTCCCCCATCGGCAGAGATGTTGTAAGCAGACACAGAAGGGAAGCTCCAGGAATGGGGAGTGGTTTGGAGCCCATGTGGAAGGCCATTTGATGATGCCATTTATTTATTCTTTCTATTTCTGCTGCTGTGATGGATGCCTGGATGTTAGAAAACAAAACATCTTTAAAAACAATCTTGCTCCTGAATGCAGTAGGAGCAAATCTGGCTATCTGGTCTTGTTTTCTCAGTTTTGAGATGTTTATTTAGAGTTGGGAAGGACTGTGCACTGAAAACATTGTATCTCGGAAGAAAGCACAGTGTTATTGGAGATCGGTTTGTGTTCTGTTTGGCATTAGCAGTTTTTCTGCCCTTTCTCCAAATAACCCCGGCTTTTTCTCAAGCCAGTCCTGTTAGGTAGGCTGATAGCAAATCTGGCCCAATGCCACCAAACAATATGACTGAGTAGAGATTTGAACTTGAGTGCCCATTATCTAAAATGTTGTAAGCCCTCTTGAGTTCCATGATGGGGGGGTGGGATGTAAATGATGAAATAATAATAGTAGTAGTAATAATAGTAGTAATAATAAAAATTGGGAGTGGGAAATGTGTATTAGACTCTATATGTTGTTAGGCTGTAGTCCTTGTCATCCCTCACAATTGGCCATATTTGCTAGAGCTGATAGGAGTTGCAGACCAACAATATCTGAAGATCTACAAGGTACTCATTCTTGCTCTATGGATAGTATTCTCTTTTAAACTTTACATCAATCTAGCCTGCCTGACTTCTAGAGATGTCCCTCCAGTCATGTTGCTGTACTTGAACTAGATTGCTGGATATCTTTGGAAGTCCCAACTCATAAATACATGAATATGTATATAAATATAAATATATGAGTCATCTAAGTGCAGTTGCATCGTGTTCAGTGGGAAGGGAGAGGGGAACTTTGTGTAGGTCTGCAGTGAGCCAATGGCATTTTCTTCCAATACAGATCATAACTACCTAAGCTGGGATGGTGTGTTCTCACAACCATCTGCTGTTTTGAATGTTTATTCTGATATATATAGAATTGTCACAGTTGGAGTCTTTCATGGTCATTTTCTCTTTCCCATTTTTCTCTCTCTCCACGCCTAATCATATGTTTGCTTGCCAGGAGAACATACAACTTTAGAAGGGATTCTAACACTTGAAAGATTATAGAAGAATCTTTCCCCTCCAGCTAGTTTGGATGAAATTCCAGTTGCTGATTCCAAATGGAGTGGACCTGTTGAATCAGTTGAACTTGTGTAAATGCTAACTTAACAAATTCCCGTTGATTGAGTGGGTCTACTGTAAATGAGGCCAACAATTGGATTTGAGACTTGGAGCTTCAACCCCGTAATTCCCTACTGTTGGCTGTTCTGGCGGCAGCTTCTGGGAGCTAAAGTCCAAAGCATCATGAGGGCCAAAGGATTTCCACCCTGAGCTATAGTGTTATATGTTAAGCCACAATACTTGTTTGTCTATCTGTAGCAGATAAACACAGCTAACTCTGTGGCAGAGAGAAGCCATTGTTTGAAAGGAGCAACAGTTTGCTTAATCAGGTGTTGCTACATCAGAAGTGTGGCTAGAGATTTCCCTCTTTATTGTTATTGTTACAGTTTTGTGTCTTTCTTTCAGTTTTTAGACACAGGGAGAGATAGAGAAAGGTATCATAATGACTGAGAATGACGTTGACAATGAGCTGTTGGATTATGAAGATGATGAGGTGGAAAACCAGGCAGCTGGAGAAGGGGTGGATGTCCCATCTAAGAAAGATGTCAAGGGATCCTATGTCTCCATCCACAGTTCTGGCTTTCGTGATTTTTTGTTAAAACCAGAACTCCTGCGTGCCATTGTTGATTGTGGCTTTGAGCACCCCTCAGAAGGTGAGCCTGAATAAGACTTTTATCATGGGGAAGGCTGATGGGAAAATCGTGGGTTAAGAGGGAACTGAAAGCAAGGGCTTCTAGTATTTCTGCAGAACCAGGAGATACTGATTGTATTCTCATTTCCAATGCAGTGCAACATGAGTGCATCCCACAGGCAATTTTGGGCATGGATGTCCTTTGCCAGGCCAAATCTGGTATGGGCAAGACTGCCGTCTTTGTTCTTGCTACACTGCAGCAGTTGGAGCCAGTCACAGGACAGGTGCGTATAAGAAAGCAAAGCAGCTTTTTTAAAAGAGCTGGATGGGCACAGCGGGGACCTGAAAATCTACCTAGTAAAAGGATTTAGGAGAATCTGTCAGTTGGAATAACACGAGAAATAAAAAATAACTTTCTCTTCCCTTGGCAGGTGTCAGTGCTGGTGATGTGTCACACTCGTGAGCTGGCCTTCCAGATTAGTAAGGAGTATGAGCGCTTTTCCAAATATATGCCCAGTGTCAAGGTGAGATACTTGAACGGTCTCTGTCTTCTCTTCCTCAGGCCAAAGCCCAGTTTTTATTTTCATGAATGCAAACTATGAAACAAAAATAAATCTTGAGGATTTTGGGAAGGAATTCGTAGGCTGGAGTTTAATACAGACAGTGAGTTGGGTTCCAGACTTGTCCTACATGAACAGAACAGCTCCATTCCCAGGAATAGTCTCTGAGGACTTTGGGAGTCCTTGTGCACTACAGTTAACCCCATTTAGCAAGATTCTTTGGTCTTCTATAGCATTTTTTTAAGTGGGAAGAGGGTGGCTAAGTCTGTTGCTCTCAGCCCAGTTATTTAAATTTGGTTGCAGCCCTACAGTTAATGTTTTCATCCTAATCATGAATTCTGGAGAATTTGCAATGACCTGATTTCATATAGTTTATTCATGTCCATTTTCTTGGGCTTTTTGAGGGGGAGAGGGGTTGCCAGACTTGGTGTGAAACTTACTTACTACTTTCTTACTCCCTCTCTTCTCTAACCAGGTAGCGGTGTTCTTTGGGGGCTTGTCCATCAAGAAGGATGAGGAGGTGCTGAAGAAGAATTGCCCGCACATTGTGGTGGGAACCCCGGGCCGCATCCTGGCTTTGGCCCGCAACAAGAGCCTCAACCTCAAACATATCAAGCACTTCATCCTGGACGAATGCGACAAGATGCTTGAGCAGCTTGGTGAGAGAGGGGTCATTGCTCAGATAGGTTAAAGATGTAAATAGGGTGCATAGCTAGTTCTCTGTGTTTTGAAAGAACTGGTGGTCTGGAGTTTTGCCTCTTGTGCATCATAAGCAGAAGTAGTGATGTTGACTACTTCTGAGAACTACTCTAGGTCAGGACAGTGATCCTTTGCTCTAGTTGTTCTTTGAACTGGTTTCTAGGAAGGAAATGGCAGAAGGTTTTGATCCTGGCTTGGAAGTAATATTATCTTTCCCTGAAGTCACCTCTTTTCTGCCTCAGGAAGGTGAAATACACAGTGCTCTATTTCCTCTAAAATTAACATGAAAAGGATAAAATGGAGATAGATCATAGATGGAGACAGCATTCCTAAGGTTGCAGTTTAGTTTGCATCACATAGTGCCTTTTGCTCTTCTCACCAAATAACTAGTGCAGGAGTTGAGGCTGGCGGGAAATGGTGCAAGGAGAGCTTAGAATTCCCATCCATGCAGCTTTGAGAGGATGCAAACTTCTCCTCTGGTCAAGAAAGCTACTCTGGGAGAGCATGGAAGAAGCTTTCTTTGGCATCATTCTCATTGCAAGGTGTTGGGGCTTTTTTGGCTGCAACTATATTATACTGCACTTATATTAAAAATGGGGAAAGTGGCTTGCAGGCTATATGTAGCCACCAGAGCCATTTTTGAGGGGCCTGACTTCATTTAGGAGAGGAAGAATTGGGGATTTTTAAAACTCAGAATGCCCTTCTGCTCTTTAAACACTCTAAAAATACCCGTATTCTAGTCTCTTCTTTACAGAGGAACTATTGGGATTTTTGGAACTGGAATAACTACTGAATGTAGATGTGGTCTAGTAGTGGAGCTTGACCGTGATTCTTTGTGACTACAACTCCTAGAATCCCCTTGCCAGTGTGGCTGCTGCCATGCTTGTCTGGGGAATTCTGGGAACTGTAGTCTATTCTCCCCCAGCCCTGTCTCTCAGTAGAGGATGAGAGACTTGCTGGGTATTCACAGAGCACAAAAAGTAATTTCTAACCTATCTGTGCTTTCTTCCCCATAGACATGCGCCGGGATGTCCAGGAGATCTTCCGCTTGACCCCACATGAAAAGCAGGTCATGATGTTCAGTGCCACTCTCAGCAAGGAAATCCGCCCCGTGTGCCGCAAATTCATGCAAGACGTAATTAAATCCCTTCTACCTTCTTTATCCACCTGGCTGGCCAGCCAGCCCCTCTCCCTCCCTCCCTCCCATCCAGGGAAGGAGCAGGAGGCCGGAGCTTAGAACGCCACCACTGTCGACAGCACACTGGGTTGTGTTGCTGCTACCCAGCGTTTACCCCAGTCTCCCTAAGGCACCTGTAGGGCACACACCTTCCGGAAGATCATTCGGGTTACGCTAGTCAGAATATTCACGCGTGCACACACACACACACACAGGAATGATAGCCTTCTCCCAGTAGGGCTAGAGAGCAGTCACACCATGATCTTTTTCTACCTGCTGGCACACTCGGCTTAGAGAGCATCCACTTTTTGTTCACAGGGGATCCATTCCAGAAGGATCCTCTTGTGCCTTCACACTGGGCAGGTGGTGCAGAATTCATTGCACCTCCCACCCTGCTATCCTGTTTCCCTGCATTCCCTCTGCATGGGATCCACCTCCATGTCAGCACCGTATTCAGAAGATCCTGGCCCACACACACTCATGATCAGAAGATCCTGGCCCACACACACACACAGGCGAGTGTAGCTTTTTTTTCTCTTACTGCCATGCATTGATCAGCTACCAGTACACACACCCGCTTGCAGCATGCAGATACGTGTTCCTGCCCTCCCTGCCCTGTCCCTCCCTGCCCACTCATTGTGGCTGGCATTCTGGAGACCTGCGGCGAAGGACTCCTTGAAGGATCGGAGAGATCGGCAGCAGCCAGTGGAGCAGACGCCTGGTGACCTGGAGGAGAAGTTTTATCCTTTTTTTTTGAACTGGCAAAAGCGCGTCGTTCCGTTTTCTATTGCCCCCTTTTTCCTTCCCCTTGTGCCTTGTGGGAAAGTGATGGTTTGAAAGATGTCCCTGTGGGAGGGAAGGAAACAGACTTATTGAAAGAGCCATCAAATTGTGTGGCAGGAGAAATGTGGAGCTCATCTCTCTCAGTATTAGTCCTGGGAATCTTGGGAAATTAATCCTGGAGGAAAAAGCATTTCAGCCAAATATCCCTGTGAGGCTGATAGGGATACTGTTCAGTTGGGGAAGTGATTGGGAAGGAATAGAGTAGTTAGGGTGATGATCTGTGTTTGAAATAAAGGAGGGGCAACTGTATGCTGTTGTCCCAGGTGTTTAGCTGACTTTTGATGCCAGATACCAGGATCTTGGTTACTAGATAGTACATGTTGGGAGTTACAGAGGAAGTGGTATGTGAGCCGGGAGAAGCTGTGTACTGTCAGGAGGAACCCTTTGACAGAATGGTCAAGGACAGTATAGCTGGGGTGGTTGAAGCTCTTGAACAAGCACTGGTCACTTTCCCTATGCATGTTCTGTTGTGTTTTTCTCTTAATTTAGAATAAAATTGAATATTAGGAGGAAATGTAGGTATCTGAAGGAAGATATGTGACTCTTTAGTTTTTTTTGAAGATCAGATACTCTAAAGATAGTTAAAATGTGAGTGATTTGCTAAAGGAAAGCTCTTTTTTTTAAGGTGCCAGTGTTTTGTTTTTCTCATATTATGCTTTGGAGGAGAATTTCTTGGCTAAATGGGGAGAATGTTATCTTTGAAAGGTTTTTGTTTGTTGGCAGTGGATAGGAGTGGGCCATCACTTTGCCTCTCCAGCATATTCCAAGGGACTGTAGGATCAGGGCTCTGTGTGTGGCAGGGAAAGATGCTGCTGTGCACGTCTGTGCTTCTTGTCCCTTCCCTCACCCCTCCCTCCAAACCCAGGTCAGCCTTGCCCTGGTCTAACCGGCCCTGGGTTTGCTCCTCAGCCCATGGAGATCTTCGTGGATGATGAGACCAAGCTGACGCTGCACGGTCTGCAGCAGTACTATGTCAAACTGAAAGACAACGAGAAGAACCGCAAGCTGTTTGACCTGCTTGATGTACTGGAGTTCAATCAGGTGCCTTGAGGAAGTGGACCCCACTTTGAGGATGGGATGTGTCAGTGAGGGAGGGGAGAGATCAGGGGTAGGGTGTGTGGGCAGGTATGTTCCAGCAGGGAGTGGAAGTAAGGGATTGGGACTGGGTCGGAGCGGAGGCACAGGAAACCCCCATCTTTTAATGTCCCATTATTTGACAACTCTTCTGATGCTTCCAAATTAAGAACAAGTTCCATTAATTCAACAAGAGTTTTGCTTTTCGTCAGTTCTTTTTGCCTACAGAGGCTCACTTGGAACCCCTTGCATGCATGTGCTGTTTGCAAAGCGAGCTGAGAGGCTGCAAGCAGTACACGTGGTAGGTCCCAAGTAAGCCTCTGCATGCTCCTTACAGTATAATACATGACTTTCACTTTTCAACCAATTCCATTTTCTGGTGGTGCTCAGTCCTCTAATCTGTCAAATAAGTGGGGAAAGCCTGTAAATCTTACCAAGTTGTCTTAAGGATTTCAGCCATGCAAAGCACAGCAGGAATCTGCATACCTTCTTGAATGGGAGCCCCTGTGCATTGACTTCTCAGTCTGCAAATCACAGATTGTCTTCTGTGCCAAACCTGTCAGGCTTTAAGGAGCCTTCTGCTTCCATTCACTGAACAGAGATAAAGGCAAAATCAGCTTAATAGGCTAGTTCAGATCTTGGAAGCTATTCATTAAAAAATAGTTTGTTAACCCTGATCTGTTATAGTGTTCAGCATTTGAAAATTCATTATTTTAATCAGTAAATGCTGATAACTTTATTTTAGATTAACATTTAAAGTTTCTTATTAGTTGCTTTGGTACTGTTTTTAGTGATTTCAAATATTTTTAATCTAACAAATTAATGAGTTCATTATAATTCACCTTTCTGATTCTTTCTGGATTTAACATAAATGCATTAGCACTAGTGCTAACGTTTCCAAGCTCTGGGCCAGAGGTTCCCCTCTCCTGGAGAAGAACTTGCTTAAATATGGCCTGCCCACATTAAATAAATAAATAAAGCAGCTTGTATGTGAGGAACAGACTATTACTTCTGGCCTTGTAATTGGTCCAGGTCAAAAGGTTAAATACAGAAACTATGGCCTGAGTTTTCAGTGCATAGGAACTGGCTCTGGAATAATTTTGTGGTGGAACAACTTGGTTCTGTCTCCATTACTTCCTGTTAATGAGGGCTCAGTGCCCATTCTGACTACCTTTGTAAAGGTGTTCAGTATGTGCCAAATGTAACAAAATGAGATCACGGCCCCTTCTAGCTGTCAAGAGGCATGGTTGACTCTTGCTTTTCCTATCTAGGTGGTCATCTTTGTGAAGTCTGTGCAGCGTTGCATTGCACTAGCTCAGCTACTGGTGGAGCAGAACTTCCCTGCAATTGCCATACACAGAGGCATGCCTCAGGAAGAGAGGTGAGTAGGGGCTAGGGTCCTGGCAGGGAGGGAGGTTTGGACTTTGGGTATTCTCTGAGGGGCCCATCTGTGATGATGAGTTTGCTCAGACTAGAGTCTCTGATTTACTTCAGTGAAGTTCCTCTTAAGCCCTGAGCAGTGGCCCCTGCAGATGAAATGCTGAGATGCAAGCAGCAGTTTTCCAGCTGTGGGCTGGTTGAAAAAAGCAAACTGTAGGCCTACAAGTAACAGGATATGTAGAAAAGATTCTGATTTGGCATCAGTAGTGAAAACTAATCTTTGTGTATTTCTGAGCAGTCTTTAAGGGCAAGCAAAGCCAGTTTCTTGTTTGAAATATTGAAGCCAGAAAGCTTTGATTCTCTACTTAGCAAGATTTTGCTTAATGCTGTCATTGTGTCAGGATCAGCACTTGAGGCTAAATTCACATTCCTTCTGGGGTGATGGATTTGGATCAAAAACATTGCAGCCTTGTTAGGAGGGGTTTAAAGTCTAATAACCCAAGTGATCAGTGAAAGCTAGTGGGAGGTGTCCAGATTAGTAAAGTGTGAGTGGAAGATAGCCTCTAGGTATTTTATTAATAGGTGGAATTTCTATGGAACAAGAAGTGTTACCATGCTTTTTGTGCCCAATGGGGGTTGTTCTTGCAGGTTGTCGCGGTACCAGCAGTTCAAGGATTTCCAGCGCCGTATCTTGGTGGCCACCAATCTCTTTGGTCGTGGCATGGACATTGAGCGGGTCAATATTGCTTTCAACTATGACATGCCGGAAGATTCAGACACCTACCTGCACCGGGTGAGTGAGGCTAGTCAGTAAATGAGTTCCAAATGCCCTGGAGGTGGAGACACACATTTGGATGGATAAAAAAAAGTCTGACATAGAGTTGCGCTGATGAGGTTGTTAGACTAGAGTCTCTGACCTACTGATGTCTCTTTAAGCCCTGAGCAACACTGTTGGCCCTAGGGGCTGTGGATGTCCTGGCTTCTTTTGCTCCTCTAAATTGCAGGGGGAGCTGAGTTGAAGTTCTTAGCCAGGACTAGTCCCGCACAGGCACTGAGTCTGACTCCTTTTGTGGATTCTGCAGGTGGCACGTGCTGGACGCTTTGGCACAAAGGGTTTGGCGATCACTTTTGTGTCGGATGAAAATGATGCAAAGATCCTCAATGAAGTGCAGGACCGTTTTGAGGTGAACATCAGTGAGCTGCCTGATGAGATTGACATCTCCTCTTACAGTAAGTGCTGCCAGGTATCAGTGATTGTAGTACGTCTGTCAGGGAAATTCTGGTATCTGCTGGAAGTTGAGCTTGATAGTCAACTGAGACTTGAGACTTGAAGAAAGCATAAGCTGGCTTGGTAGATTGATCTACTAAATCATTACTTAAATTAGCTAGGAAAAGGTTGATTTGAATCATTTATTTACACCAACCATTAATACTACTTCAGGCATCTAAATAGTGTAAGCTAGTTTACAGTTAAATAGAATATTATTTACACTGTTTTGTTTTTACAGCCAGTCTTTGTATCTCTGCTGCACAGTGTATATTTTGATCATTTTCTTAAATGCAGAGAATTTTTTAAGAATTATTCCCATGTTGGGTTTTTTTTATGATTGCCAATTATGTCTGTTCATGAAATTAAGTGCAGCTGTATAGGAACCTGACGAACAAATGGTTTTGTGTTATTTTCACTGTTGCTCATTTCTGCTTCACACTTGGCCCATGCTCACAAAAACAAAGGAGCAAACAGAAATGCCCACAAATGATAGATGGAACTAAGGTCTGAAAGTTACTGGGTGCACTAGAACAGTTTATTTTTACATAGTAAAAACCAATGTTAACCAAGTTATTATTTAAGGAGGACTTAGTATTTACATTTTACTTGACATCATTATCATTATCATCATACTTCAACAGTAGTACAATTTCTCCAGCCTTTATAATGCAAAGGCAGCATTGGTCTTGAATGAAGGTGAAAGAAGTGTTAGGAAGGAATGTGTAGTTTTTTGGACAGGTAGTTTACACAGTTGTAGTTTACGGGGGGAGGGGGATCCAGGATCTGGTGCAGGCCTGTAGGAGGTTTTGTTTTGTTTGCTGTGGTGAATTGGACAAAAGGAATGCTCAGTTTGCTAATACAAGGTGCTTTTCAACAAAAGGCTGAGGCAAAGGGTGCTCAGAAGATACAGAATTATGTCATAGCTTATCTACCTTCTACTGCCTGACATGCATTTTTGTCTCTTTAACAGTTGAACAGACTCGGTAAAGGGGGCCCGTCCTCTTACGTTTACCTTGATTTTAGTTCCTGATCTCCTCCACTTCCCTGAAACTTCACCGTTAATTTCACCTGATGGAGAATGAGGTGACAGTCTGGAACACACAAACACACCCCAATCCTCTGGCAGGGATGGAAGAGTTGCTATCACTAGCCTGTGTGTAGTGGAGATGGGGCCAACCTTAGTAGATTTCCCATGAGATCCCTCAAATTGACAGTCTCTTTGCTCAGCTGGCATTAAGAAGATGAGGAGGGTCCCACTGCTGGAGCCTGCACATTAGAGACCTACTTTCAGATGGATTCCGCCTGCCTGCCAGCCAGCCAGCCAGCAAGATTTTGGGACTTTGCTTGTCAGTTTTGCTCCACTTCATCTTCACATCAGCGCTATCCAGTGATCTGCTTCCCATAATGGCAGGTGCAAAAGCAGGAGGAGTTTAGATGTTGATGCTCTGAATTTCTGGCATTTAAAATTTAAGTTTTGTTTTACAAGAAAAAAAAAACTTTGGGGGGAGGGGATTGAATGCAATGCACAGACTTTTTTTTGTATACCCATTCATGAAATTTTTAAAATGTTTGTTTTTTCTTATGTGTGTTCTCCATCATTTTTAATTTGTCTGCATGTTAAAATTAATCCCTTGTCCAAGCTGGTCTTTTTTGGCAGGTAAACTAGTTAGTGAAAGATTGGCAATGTTTTAGCTGTGGCTTGTTCTTTCTCTCCCTTTGATACCCTATTATTTTTGGTAATAAAAGAACCCAGCTCTCATGGGCGTCTAATTAAACTAGTCTTGTGAATAACGTTTTTCTAGTGTGGCGTCTTTCTTATGAGGTATGATTTTTTTCCTCACTTCTGGGGAGTGTGTTACATGGGGGATGTGTGAGAGTGAGTCAGTGTTGGATGCTTTTAAAAGGAACAAAAATGGAGTCTAGGATTTCCAAAAATAGAAGTGTCTTCTAGTGAATCTGAGGCAGGTGTGCTAGAAAATAAAAATACCCATATAAAAAATTAAACACAAAGGCAGAAAGATATGAACCACCATTCTCAGTTGAGTAGATAAAGCCTTATTCAAATTAATTTACCAGTGCAGAAAAGCTAACACAACTGCCGCTGAGGGCTGGCAAAGAGAATGCTTAGTCTCTTTCCTAGCTCTTCACTTGCATACAGGGAAGTCCAGTTGTCTGTGGGTAGTTTCTAGTCACCTACTACAGGCAAGCCAGTGCTATTCCCCCCCCTTTTTTTTTTGAGAAAGGCTGCATTGGGAGGGTTTCCTGTAGGGAGGTATTCCATTGCAGTGAATCTTGCTAGTGAAAGGATCACCCCTAAATAGTAAGACCATTCTGCTAGAATTTAGCTTCTTTCTAGTCATGTGAATGTAGCAAACAGACACTACTGGCCCTGGATTCAATGGGCTCAGTGACAATCTCATAGCAGATCTTTTTTGTTGTTTCCCATCAAATCAGCTTGGACTTAAAGAGACCCTACAAATGAGAAGCTTCCAAGAAACATCCTCAGGTCTTGCAAACTCAAGGTTGTGGCTTCCTCACTTGACTTAATCCACCTGTACTGTGGCCTCTCTCTTTTCCCATTTTACCAAGCATTACCCAGTTTTCCAAAGTGTCATATTGTCTCATGATATGCCCAAAGTATGACAGGTTGCATTTAGTTATCTTTGCTTCTAATGAGAGTTCAGGCTTACACAGCTTCATTTATAAAGGGTATGTGTGTGTAGTTGTAAGGAGTGCTTGTAAAAATGGGGGGTGGGGAAAAGGCCAGATGGTTATCAAAAATGCCTGGCCTTCCCAAGGGTATATGAGGTGCTAATTTCACAGAGCTGTGCAACATGTTCCACAATCATGATTAGATTTGTAGGACCTGGTGGAGAGAGGGTCACATACTAGTCTCATTTAGGAAGTTGAACTCCACAGTTATCTGGTGTATTTCAAGATAGGTTATCTTTCCTTCAACCTGACCACAGTTCTGATACTATACTGTGGTCAGGTTGAAGGAAATATGACACATAACACCAGTCAGAACTACTGCCTTTATAATTGATAGGGAGAATTGTGTGCAGCCCTCCGGATGTTGGACTGTATCTCCCATCAGCTCAGGTGACTGATAGAAGTCATTCAGCAACATCTGGAGGGCTGTGTGTTCCTACCCCTACGTACGTAAGATGGCTGGTGGGTTTTTCCCCTCCTCAGGTATATCTATTGGTGTAGAATGGTATTATTGTCTCCCATGGCAAGTTGGGGAAAACTGGATCCATTTTAGATGATTTCCAGGTATGAGCTTGACAGTGGATCTGCTTGCATGCTGATGTAATTCTCCCAGTGTACTTACCGGTATGTAGTGGTGACTAAATGGCCAGGTGGTGGCTGTTGGGGTCAGCGCTATGTCCAGTTGCAAACATGCAACCATAGGGAAAATGTTGTGTAAGTAGTTGATCCCTCCTTGTGCAACATCTTGAAAACTTTTGAGTGTGATTCTGGGAGCTGCTGTAGTTCAAACAAGTAAAATTTGCAACCTCCAGCAATGAAAATATTAGTCCTTAAGGCTGCAAAAAGCATAATTCTCCCAAGAGAATTCTGGCTCTGGAAATTAAGAGGGAAAAACCAATTTGATTCTAGATGAGAAGTACCAGCAAGGACTGTTATCAACTAGTAGAAGTTGTTTTGTTCCTGTATTCTCTTGGCTAGAGATTGACCTCTAATTAGAACTAGTTTCCATTTTTTAACAATTACTGTTTTACTAAAGCCATGACTAGGCCTAGGACTGGTTAACATATTGCAGAGGTTCCCTTCAACTACCACATTAATAAATTATTTCTGAGAAAGCGTAAGGTTTTGCTTGGATTACAACAGTTCTCTCACACAGTCTGCTAGAGGTGGAACTGGCCTCCAAGTAGAAATTGTTTCTATAGCAACAGAATCACTCATTCCCCTGCTTTTGTTGCTGAAACTGAATATGTACAGCAGCCAGGAAGTCCTTACTGATTTTCTGCCTGTTTTAATTTGCCTGAAAATCCACCCTGTATTAGCTAGACCTTCATTTATTAATCTGAAAGGTCTTTGTCCTTCGTGGGTGTTCTACTTTTCTATTTATTAGGGCTGAAAACAGATACGACTCTTGAGGTGAAAGAAGAGTTAAGAATCCTGTAAAACAATGCTTTGGAAGTTCTAACATCTGTGCACGGGTATTTTGGGTATTGCTGTGTGATTTAGACAGCAACTTTAACAAATACCTGCCCCAGTTTCATTTAAAACATTCCTCCTGCCAGGCGAGATCTTCAGGGAACCTTGCAATTCAGAATGAAAAAGGCTTTTGATTAAATCTATATAAATTATTTAACATGTAGCAATGGCAACCACCAAGTGAAAACCCACATTACAATGCAATTAGCAGCAACTACTAAGAGAGATCCTGTTACCGCTCCCTAAAAGTATGAGGAAAGAAACATTGTTTTCATTTGGCAAGGATTAAAAAATCCTTGATGGATATTTCTCCGTGTTTGACCATAACAGAAAGAATGAAAGAATTCTGAAGATATCAGAACAACATTTTAACAAAAAAACAGAAATTCCTCAGTGCTTCAAGTAAGGAGGGATAACTTTGGTCCTTTGAATATTTTTAGGCTGTTAACTCTTCTCCATCTGGAGGGCCACAAGTAGCCACTCTTGTTTTAGGGACTAATGCCTTCATTGCTGGAGATTGCAAATGTTATTGGTTTGAACTACAGCTCCCAGAATCTCACGCTCAAAATTGATGTGGAAGGAAAGCCCATATGATGTGGTTTAAGCATCAGACTACAACTCTGGAGACCAGGATTAAAATCCCTACTTGGCCATGGAAACCCACTGGGTAACCCTGGGTAAGTCACACACTCTCAGCCCCAGAGGAAGGCAAAGACAAACCTCTGGACAAATCTTGCCCAAAAAAACCCAGTGGTACATTCACCTTAGGACCTCCATAGGTTGGAAATTACTTAAAGGTACACACACACACACACAAAACACAATCTCACAAACAGCCAGTGTAATGTAGTGTTTTTAGTGTTGGACTAGGACTCTGAGAGAAGAGGGTTCAAATCCTGCTCAACCATGGAAACATATTGGGTGACCTTAGGCTCATCCTATTCTCTCAGCCTCACATGAAGGCAATGGCAAATTCCCTCTGAACCAATAAATTGCATTTAGACCTATGAATGTACTGGAAAGATTATTTTTTTCAATAAAACTGCTTGCAAGAACTAATTTATTGGCATATGTATATGTTATGGTTTGATTTCCTGCTACGCTATGGAAACTCATTGGGTCACCTTGGGTATGTCACACACTCTCAGTTCCAGAAAACCTTGTGATATCTTAGGCTTGCCATAAGTCAGAAACAACTTAAAGGCACACAAGACATATGTGTTCTTTTAGCTGTGAGAGATAAAATTATCCTTTTGAAATTTATCAAAATATTATTTTCAATCTGGAACGTGTGTTTGTCATGTACCACCACTACTGAAGGTTTCTCTGGAATAATACGATGCAGGCTTTTGGGGGAAAAATCTGGTTTTGTCCCTCTGGAGTGGGAGATGTGGATCACTGTGGATCCAGATTTGTTGGTATTCATCTCAGGCTGCCAAGCACAAACTTGAGAGTTTCCCATTACTTGTCAGAATAGATTTATACCTGAAGCCTTAATACCACTTGGTACTGCAGCTGAAGAAGTGGGTTTATATCCACAGAAGCTCATGCAAAAATAAAAAAAGTCTTAAAAGTCCTGCCACATTTCTTTTTCTCTTTCTCTCCCTTCCTCCTTTTTACGCAGCTACTTCTTTGGAAACTTAAACTATGAGAGTATGGAAGAAAAAAACGCTTTTTAGCTGATGCCTAAATGACAACAGAATTTAAGAAGGAAATTTCACAGCTGTGCTGCTAGCCAAGAAGTCCCTGCCACAGGAAGTCCCCACTGGCCACACTTACTCATTGAATATAGGGAACAATATAGATGTAATACTTGAAGGCACCACAGAGACCCTCCCAGCCAATTCTAAATCCTGGAGTAACTGGTACTAAAGAACATGGTCCTCCTGACTGCTTTTGCTTCGTGCCATTTAGGACTTTGTAACTACTGTAGTAATAACAATAACAATAATAACAACAACAACAATAATAAAATTTATTTCTGTCCCGCCTGCCCCCATGGATCGAGGCGGCGAACAACAATAATACATTAATTACATTAAAAAACATACCCAATCCTCCCCACCCACCAATCCATCTAAAACCATCCCCCTAAAACACACAACAATTAACAATTAGCAACAATCAACTGACTATTAAAATAATAGCAAGATGGTGGGAGGCGGTGGTTATTTATTAATAACTACCGCCTCCCACCAACTGTCTTGCTATTATTTTAATAGTCAGTTTTTGTTTTACCTTAAACCTACCTATTTACCTATTGTTTTACCTTAAAACTACACTACAAGGGAAAAAAAGCACAACTGTTTCCTCCTATTGTTGATCTCATTTCTTTCCTTAAATAATCCAGGGGTTCTGGTTCTTAGCTCCCTCCATTCCAGTCCTACTACCACAAGCACCCAGTAATTCCAGTTAGTTCCTGACGAGCAGGCATGAATCCTTGCTTCTAGGCCTCCATCCAAAAGAAACCTGAGTTTAAGACTATTGAACTATTGAGAAATCTGGTTCAAGTTCCTACTGAGCCATGAAACTCACTGGGTGGCCTGGGGGGGGTGCAATCATTCTCTCAGCCTGACATACTTCACAGGGTTGCTGTGAGGATAAATCCTTGAACTTCCTGAAAATGGAATATAAATGGGAGTAATAAATCATCACCATAGAACCCAAGAGTCCTGGGCTTAAATACAATTTCAGTCCCAACTAGAAAAGATCTAGATCTACTGATAGCTATGGGGTTTTGATAAGCAGCGATAAACAAGTCATGGAGATAAAAATTGATATAGCCTCTGGTTCTTCCTCCTAATTCAGCAAGACATTTATACCACAAGAACAGTGTAAGATAACTTCGGCCTCTCAGTTCCTTCTCTGGAAAGCCAAGAATACTAACCCGCTGCCCTTGCTCAGGATAACTACCACAAAAGCAAGAAGTTATTTCAGTTTCTCTTCAATAGAACCAGTAACTCACAGCTTATTACTTAAAAGCAGAGCCTTCCACCCATCTCTTTGAGACAATATTTTTCTCGCTCCATATTTTTCTCGCTCCATTCTGACCCCATATTTATGTAACTGTTCATTATAGACCATTTCCACCCTACACTGTTATAGTGCTATTATTCTACTTTCCACATCTTGTGGAATCTTGGGATTTGCAGTTTAGGGAGGGGCATTGAGAATTCTCAGACAGCAAGCTCTTTGGCCTCATTAAACTACAAATCCCAGAATCCCACAGGATGTTAGAAGTCCAATAATAGCACTTATAACAGTGTAGTGCAGAAAGGCCCTGTATCTGACACTTGAATATTCACTCCATCAGTGCATCTGAGGTAGTAGACAGTAACCCAGAAAAGTTCATACTAAAATAGTCGGTCTTAATGGTGGCACAGATCTCCTCTCCTGTCTCTTTTTTTATTTTGCCCCCTTTCTCCGCTTTTCTTTATCTGTAAGTTAGCACTCATCCACAAAACTCAGAAGTTCTGAGTGCCATATTTAACTGCACTGCACTGAAGAGATCCAACCCTGCTTGGAAAAGTTACTTTTGAACTACTGCCATTTCTGCCTTACACTCTTACAGCGCTATTATTCCCCTTTCAACATCCTGTGGAATTTTGGGGTTTGTAGTATCCTGAGGCCCAAGAGCTCTCTGTCTGAGAATTCTAAACGCCCCTCCTTAAACTGCAAGCCCCAGGATTCCATAGGAGGTTGAAAGTGGAATAATAGCACTATAGCAGTGTAGTGCAGAAATGTCCTACAACTCCCAGGATCCCCCATGCAGTACTGTCACCTACAGCAATAGTTCTGGCATGAGGGCATGCTCATCAAATTTGCAGATGACACCAAATTGGGAGGGGTTGCTTAATACGCCAGAGGTCAGGATCAAAATTCAAAATGACCTGGATAGATTGGAGAGCTGGGCCAAGGCAAACAAAATAAAATTCAACAGAGAGAAGTGTAAGGTCCTACACTTAGGTAGAAAAAATGGAATACAGAAATATAGGATGGGGGACACGTGGCTGGATAGCAGTACGTGTGAAAGGGATCTAGGAGTCTTCATAGACAAGCTGAACATGAGTCAGCAGTGTGATGCGGCAGCCAAGAAAGCCAATGCAATTCTCGGCTGCATCAATAGGAGTATGGTGTCTAGATCGAGGGAGGTACTGGTACCACTCTACTCTGCTTTGGTTAGACCCCATCTTGAATACTGTGTCCAGTTCTGGGCACCCCAATTCAAGAAGGACATGGGTCAAGCTGGAGCAAGTCCAGAGGAGGGCGACCAAAATGGTGAGAGGTCTGGAAGCCATGTCCTATGGGAATAGACTTAGAGAGCTGGGTATGTTTAGTCTGCAGAAGAGAAGGTTAAGAGGGGACATGATAGCCATGTTTAAATATTTGAAGGGATGCCACGTAGAGGAGGGAGAGGGCTTGTTTTCTGCTGCTCCAGAGACCAGGACAAGGAGCAATGGATTCAAGCTGCAGGAAAGGAGATTCCACCTGAACCTCAGGAAGAACTTCCTGACAGTCAGGGCTGTCTGGCAGTGGAATCTGCTGCCTCGGAGTGTAGTGGAGTCTCCTTCCTTGGAGGTTTTTAAGCAGAGGCTGGATGGCCATCTGTCGGGAGTGCTTTGAGGGTGTTCCTGCATGGCAGGGGGTTGGGCTGGATGGCCCCTGGGGGTCTCTTCCAACTCTACATTTCTATGATTCTCAACTTTGGGTTTTTCAGCTAATTTTGGACATCAACTCCCAGAAGTCTCAGCCAGGCCAGCCAATAGTCAGGGATTCTGGGAAATGAAGTCCAAAAAAAAAAAACCCTCTCAAGGGCCAAACATTGAAAACAACTGACCTAGAAGGGTCCCCTGTTCCTCAAGCCATCCAGCAAGGTTACTTGAAGACTACAGCTCCCAGAATCTGCGGGCGTTTTGGGAGTTGTAATCCAAAAATAGGGGGAAAAAGATGGATTTCCCCCCCTCCCCTCCATCCCAGCCGACACAGGATCCGGCCTCGGGTGGTGGAGCCCAACCTCTCCTCTGCCTTCCTTCTCCCTTCCCTCCCAGCGGCGTTTTCCCCAGAGGCCCCACCCTGTCTTTGGGGTGGCGCTTCCTTCCACCCAGGCCGGCCAAAAAACCCCAAGGAAGAGTTGCTCCCTCCTTCCTTCCCTTCCTCCCTCCCTTTCCACGCTCAGGGCTGGGCTGGCGTCCCTTTTCTCTCTCCTTCGCTCGGCGGGTCCAAAGATCCGCGGAAAGTCCCCGCTCCCGTTTTGGCTGGAGCCGATAGACTGCGCTGGATTAATACACGTGTAAAGATTGCCATTGCACGGGAAAAGAAACCAGGGCAGCTAAAGCGAAGCAAACCAGCGCTTTGGCAATCCGAATCTCAGAGGACGGAAGCCGGAGGAGGGGGAGTTGCTCCGAAGTCACACCGTCCATTTCCCCCCTTTGCTCCCGGTAGGTGCTCGAGCCCAACTGCCTCGGCGGTTTTTTGTTTTTTTTTTGCTGCTTTGCGGCCTCTCCTGAGGGAAACCGCGCAGCCGGGCGGAACAGTTGTGGGGTTATTTCGGGGTGTGTGGGAGGGGTGACGACGACGAGAGAACGGCCCTTATGGGGAAACTGTACACAGTCCGAAATTATTAGGGTTTTGTGTATATGTGGGGGGAACAGAGAGAGATTTATACCCTCATTAGGGGTGTTGGGTACTGTAGTGAAGGAGGCTGCCTGTCTGCGTGAGGGAAGATTTCCCTGAGCGGGAAAAGGCGTTGGAGGGAAAGTCCAGATTTGAACTCCTGAGAGATTGGGGGCTTTTTTAAGGTTTGGGGTGGGGGTGTCTGCTTTGGAAAAAGGAGCAGGGGAGCCAACAAAAGCCTGGAGTTATGCGCCCAATCTGATTTAGGAAGAGAAAAAAATACAGTATGGAAGACCTATAAGGACAGTTCCAGTCCTCTCCACAGGGAGCCTCTAAAACAGACCCACAAGCAGTCTAAAAATAGCTCATATATTTTATATACTCCCCTCTTTTAGAGTAGTCAGTTATTATTACAATCCATCAAAGAAAGGACTTGAGGATAAAACAGAACATGGACAAAATATTTGAAGGAAAAATCAAAACAGGAAGACAATCGTATAATTGACTGTTGTCTAATACACAGGAAGCTGTAATTCGGGCGGCCTCTTTGAGGAATTTTAGCAACAGCCAGGGTCACTTTTGGGGACTTGTTTTCCAGCAAGAACTGAATATAAAATTGATCTGAACTTCCAGGAAATTGACTCAACAATGGGGTAATTAAACCATGGCAGATCTACAAGCCAAAACAATATGCTTGGTTGACTCAACTTCCAAATGATCACAAGGGTACTGTCATTCCAGATAGGGGACACCAGCAAATCTATCCCTTTTAGAATATGTGTACTGAAATATTATTATTATTATTAATAATAATAATAATAATAAAAATTTATTTGTATCCCGCCTCTCCACATGGATCGAGGCGGCGAACAACATGAAATACATAATACATTAAAATACCATAGATGGCTGAAAGGTGAAGTGCAAGTCCTTGAAATGTAGAGAATACCAGGTGATCTGGGCAACCAAGAATGTTTGCCTTGACATTTTATGATGCACATTGAGAAAGAATGGACAAAAGATTCTAGTAATATGTTCAAATAGCTAACAAAACACATACATTCATACCCACAATAGAAACAAAATCTAACAACAACACTAAAGAAGAGAAAAAAAATAGTAATAATATAAGCTGTCTGTTACAAAAGACTTAGTACAAAAGAAAAAAAAAGAAAGGAAGAAAAAGACAAAAAGTGAAAACATGAAATAGTCACATTAGTACCCCCCCCTTTTAGACCTACATTGAGCTAAAACATATGTGTAAAATGTTCTGATCACTTGAAATTTAGCATGTTAATTCTTCATTATTACTGCCATTGTCATCATTATCACATGGCACAACTGGAGACAAACTCTTCAGAGGCCTCCACGAAGAAAATGTAATATTATGAAAATATTATGCTGTAAATGTGCATATGGCTTAAAATTTCTCCTCTGCTCACAAATGTCTGCACAAAACAGAGTCTTCTGAAGACTGCAGGTCTCCTCCCAGCAAATATATTGCAAAGCATTCTTAAAGTATCTCTCTGTTAGACCTATAGTGAACAAACGACACATAATACCAGCAATATTCCCACATCCAAACCCCCCTTCTCCCAATCCCTATAGGTCCCTAGGCAGAATACTCCTTATATGCAGTAAAATGTCACGAGATGGATCCCATCTCCTCACAACATAAGGTGCCTCGTAAGTACATAGTGCTATAATTACCACAGAGCAGCCAGCCCTTCCATCTCCAAGTCCCACAAGTGGGGACTGCGGATGATTTATGTCTGCCCCCTTCCATCTCACTCCACTGTCGTGATATCAGAAGTTGCCCGTGGTGGTGTTTGAGGAAAAAGCACAGAGATGTTTGCAAAGGCACCAGTACATGTCTAGGCCTGCAGCTGTGTACACAAGGTTGTGTTATTCAGGGTGCGAATCTTTGAATTTCCTGCATGGATAACTGGAGTTTGTGTGTATGTGAATGGCAATGAAAGCAGTCCATTTCAAATACTTTTCATGGTGATCTTTGTTATTTTGATGGACACCTTATCTTTTTACAAAATGCTTATACAAATCTGTGTACTAGGAAATAAGTTAAAAGTACAGCCAATGCAAACAGACTAATGAGCAAGGCCAGCAGTAATTAAAGGTGAGCAACACTTTAAAACAGCAGTAGAATACAATAAAATTTAGATTCTCAAAGGACTGAGAACCTTAAGTAAAACCCACTTAATTGTTCACCAGTGGAGATGATTACACATTCTGTATTCAGTTTCCAACATGAGACTAAAAGGAAGTTGTAGTTATGATATGAGGGTGCTGTTTCCTCATAGGAGGAGAAAAGCAGTCTGAACATGCTTAGAGGCATTCCCTTCATTATTACTGCTTTACACATTCTAAGCCTAGGTGACCTTGAACATGAACTTTTCCAAGACTTCGGTTTCAAGTAAGTGTTTTTTAGTGTTGCAGGTATTTCTGTGCATATGCATACACATTTTTACCAACTAATGAAACAATCAGTGTCTGAAAACCATTAAAGACTGCAATCCTATATCAAGTGTACCTGGGAGTAGGTGCCATTCAGTTCAATGAGATTGATTTTCCAACAGATGTGAAACAAGTTATGTTAATTTCTGTCTCTTTTGCATGAGTTTGATAACTCTTTCAAATTAGGAAGTTTTACTAGGTGTCAAAACAATGTTTTTAGCAGTGTAACTGCCTCCTAACAGAAGAGAGAGATAAGAGACAAAAACAAGTTTCAGCTTGATGTTACAAAATATATTGTTGCCCATCTATCGTGCCATGGCATTGTTGTTTTGTGGCAACAGCAGTTTGAATACCCATCTAAGTATTTTCAGTTTGTTATATAGTCCAACCTCGCACCATACAAAAGAGATGATTAAAGCAATTGAAAACTGAAAAATAACTTAGTTGAGTCTCTTTCACAGGGAAAAAAGATCCTCGTTTTATAATTTTTGAATGTTTGTCTCTTGAATGGACAATTGAATGAGCAAGATGAGAGGGGCTGAAAGAAGAGTACAAAGGCTGGTGTGTATCTCTGGCAGAATCAAGTGGCAACTTTTACCCCTAAACTAGTGAGAGAATATGCTTGAACACTCCTTCACCAAAAAAAGAACCAAAATCCCTCCGTGTATATAGAAAAATAAAAGCCTAGGATGAACAATTCTTTGTAAAATGCTGCTTTTCAATATGTATGGAGCATTTTTTCTCTCTCAATAAATTCAACATTCTAATGGTAAATTTATTGTTATATTTTCAAGCTGTGAACCTATGAATCAAAGATTTCATATAAATCTTGAAAGTCAAAAGAAAGTCAAAGTGAAATTATATGTAATGCCTGGTGAATTTCTTGTTTGTTCTGTTAAAAAAGTAGTGTACATTATGTCATACTGTCATATTGTTAACAACTTTATTTTTTTTAAAAAAGTCAACATTCAGTTACCACCTGCAGCCTGTAATACAGAGTTTTTCAAACTTTTCATGTTGGTGACACACTTTTTAGATATGCATCATTTCACAACACAGTAATTCAGTAAGTAATTCATTAGGTGGAGGCAGTCCCTCCGCCTGAGTCTGGCCTACTGCCGCCACTGCCCTCATTGGGGTCTTCCTCAGCCTTGTGGCAGCTGTGGCAGGCGAGGCAGCCCCTCCACCCAAGCCTGGCCCACCACTTCCCTCTCTGGGGTCTTCCTCGGCCAGGGGTGGTGGCAGGAGAGGCAGCCGGTCCACCCGTTACATCTGTGCAACTCACCTACACACTGCGGCCAACACACTAATGTGTTGTGACACACAGTTTGGAAAGTTCTGCTGTAGTAGTATAACCCAGGAGGTTTTGCCATTTTATTTTTATTATCCACATGCACTGTCCCTTAATCTCTGCCTGTTTATAAAAGTTAACTAGATAGTTTGGTACAAGTTGGTACCTGTCAGCTTACTCTACAGCACAGGGTTGTTGAAAGGATACATTGGACTAAGGCCTTGCTTTTGTCCTCCTGCACTCCATAAAGGAAGTGTGAAGATACAGATATGATTAATAGTTCCAACAGTTAGTATTGAAAATAAAGAATTGAGATAGTGTAGTGCATTGGTTATTAACCTTTTCTTTACCACGGAGCCTCTGTAAATATCTTTTGTTGCCACAGACCGCCAAGATTTGAAGGTACACAACAAAGAGTGTTGAGAATGCATGTCATGCTGGTTTGATCATGTGAGTTGAATGAGTTTTTTTTTAAATTGATAGTTTTCAAAACAAGCAGACGGGAAGCACAGTAAATGTGTTCTCCCCATGAGCTGCACAGCCCAACAGCATGTGAAGATACCTCCTTTTTTGGCTGTCACAACAGGGGGTAACATCTTCTTATTTCCAGTCACCCTTTTGCCTAGGATATGGATGAAAATGGAAGTACGGGTTTGTAGGGGAGAATATTGCTGCATGTTTTTTGCACATTAGGGCAAAATTTGCCCCAAAATTGTACCCCCCGGCAAAAAAACTTGGCAGAAACTTGGGACTGAAAAAGGGCTCCTGAGGCCATGTTTACCTTGCAGTCCATACTTTCCTCACCCCTGCATTAAGAGCTGCAGTACACAGTATGATTACTTCCTATGCATCTGAGAGGCCATCTCTTGCCTTATAATCTGACCCTTAATTCCTCCCTTTATAATTTGTGGAACTGAAAATTGCTTGCTCTGTTCCAGGTAGAAGCTGCTTTGGAGTGAAAAATCTTGTCTTTGGTTGGAAGGCGCAGAAAACACCATTGTTCAAAACCCTTGAATTGATGCGAATCTGAGATTTCATGTGACGGATGTACAAATATACCCTTTTGGAAACAGGGGAGGAAGTTCTCCATATCCGTTTTGAGAAATGGGCCTGCATGTTTTAAGTTGGTCAGTTTGTCAGGAGGATTGGAAAATTCAGTGCAACGTGGCAGTAGCTAAACTTACATGTGTGTAAGTAAACCAAGGCCCGCCACATGCATTTCCTGAAACAGAGAAAATTATATTCTCAACAGCCAAGGCCTAGAACAGCTGTGAGCCTGGATGAGCCACAACTGTGGTTTCACTTGGAGATTGCACCAACACCCTCAAAATCTGAAGCACCGCAGATCAGTTTGATGCTAGCAGGGAGGAAACACACAACACTTATCTCTCCCTTTTCAAGTGGCAGCTGATCTCTAAGAACCTCCGAGTCCTAAGTTATCTTTAGTTGTTCTGGCTATATGCACCTGCTTCTGCTTTAAAAAAAACACCCCACAACATTTATTTATTCATTTATCTTTCTTGGGCTAGAGGCCTTTACTGGCGAGAGAGAAAGAGAGCAGTTTCTCCCCTGGGTGCCATGTTCTTCAGTCGTGTCAAGTCGTGGCTCCCTGGACTACCTTGGCGACGGGGTAAGGCGGAGGAGCTCTGGGGAAAGCATCAGGAGGACTGGAAGGAAGGGTTTGAGAAAACTCCACCATGTGCCTCCCCTCCCAAGGCCAGGTGGTGGAGCGGCCGCCGGCTTTTTGAAGCAGTTGGATGGGGTCGAAATTCCACTGATGGAACTCACTCCCTATTGGCTGGGATACCTCAGCACCTGTCCCCCCACAAGCCATCTGTGGAGTCCCCGGAACATTTCCAGATCTGCTTCAACTTTGCTCGCCATCTTTTTGACCTCTGTGTGGTGACTTTGCTGTGCGCTTCTTCACCAGCTTTCCGGCTGGTATTGGATATCTTGGGATTCGGGGGTCCCCTTAAGGTTTGGCTTCACGGCTTTGCCTGTTTCTTGGTCACTGCCTATGGGATGTACTTGGCCCTCTGGCTGGTGCAGGAATATCTTGTGCAATTTGCTTGCCTCTATGGTTTCTTACAGACCTTGGTCTTGTGTGTCAGCATCCGGGCTGGGCCACTGGAGCCCCAAGAAGATGAGCAAGGCACTGACCTTGATGCGGCCAAAGGAGAGGCAGGCAAGGAAGAAGAACTGTCAACGACTGACACATGTAAACAATAATTGGCACTATGAAGCCACCTTGTTAAGCCACCTTGTGATGTTTCTAGCCATCGCCTCTTATTTATTGGGGAAGACATGTGGGATGGAAGCCAAAGAGATTAATGGAGACCATCCTCCACTGGGGGCAAGGGGGAAACAGGAAGATGGAGCTGATATTTTTTATTTAAGATGTCTAGACAAATGATAGAGAAATGGTGATAATTCTGATGTGTTTGCACATTTGCAAAAATGACCGAGTGGTTCAGGGAATAAGATCTTGTGTTACAAAGTCTTTTGCTGTAATGGATTCCAAGTCCCAATTTTAGAGCAGCTATGAGGAGAAGAGCCATTATTTGGGGAGGGAAATCTGTGTGCAGTGACCACCTTCTAGCAGTCCTGGGGAACAGATATCAAGGAGGGAATAGGAGTGGGCTCTTCTATACTTCAAGGGTAAACCAGCTTGAAATTGGTTTTCCTGTCATAGCTGCCTCCAGAGGAGCTGTGCAGTTGTGGGTTTTGTATGTTGGAAAGTGAGGCAGTGTATGTTGGAAAATTGTTCTTGGATTCCTTGACAGAGAATCATGTGATCAGCACTTGGTAAAATTTTGGATGATAGCTTCTAGAATCCACCAGCCAGCATGGCCAGTGGCTATGCTAGCAGGGGATTTTGGGAGTGGTAGTCCAAAAAGGGAACATTTCGAAGCCCTGTATTTCGCCACTGGTTTATGCTTGCAATCCAGACATGTCCATATGCAGCATGTGCAGCTTGCAGTTTCAGAGGAGAGCAGAGGACCAATTTGTGCATTCAGAACCGATTGGAATCTCCACAGACCTATGGTTTCTGTCAGCTCTGGGCCTCTTTGCTTTCTGGTAGAGGATGCCTGCTGCCCCAGCAAAAGCTATCTAGAATTAAACAGCAGGAGCCATGCCTGGATTGTAGAGAGTATATGTTGCTTCCTACACTTGGTGTCTACCACAGTGGTGAAGAACCTTTGGTCCTCCAGAGGTCTTGGACTATGACTTGCATAATACTTTACCACTGGCCTCACTGGCTTTGTCTTCTGGAAGCTGAAGTCCAAACAGCTGAGTTCCAAGGTCCCCCAAGTGTAGTTAAGCATATGTGGGCAAATAGCTTGCTTTTTTGCAGATGAGAGCTTTTTGATTGGATGGAGTTTAAAAGAATGAACCTCTTAGAAGGAGCAAGAGGAGAGACAATTAGTTGCATTTCATGGGGCCAAGGTGAAACATATCAGGCCAGAGGATGAATCCACAGCTATTGAAGAGAGGTTGGGTGGAGGAAGTCTTATATAATGGGGACCAAAGAGTGATTTTATCTTTATTTGAGCCACAGTCAGAGCCTGGGAAAAACTGCTCTTTGGATGACAGCTGTTCAGATTCTCCCAGCCTATACAACTGCTAGCCATATCGGCTGGGCAAGTCTGTGACTCTGACCACTGTAGATGATCACAGTGGTGTGAATTTGAAAACTAATGTCTTATGTAGTCAGTTGGAACAAGAATTGCCTTTGGAGAAACACTGAGGGGAGCACCCATTGTACATTTGAGAGAAGGAGAGAGAGATTGTATCTAAATGGAAGGACTGAGGTGAACAAATCAGACAAAATTGATGTCTGAGGAAAGGGTAATTTTGCAGTTCAGAAGAAGCAGGATAGAAAATTTCCAGGGGAATATAATTTGGGGGAAGGGAAGCATGTGGATTAAAGAAAAAAAAGATGTGTGTATGTGTGTGAGAGAGAAAAAACTGAGTGTAGCAAAACTTTGAGGAAAACCATTTGTGAGCGGGGAGAAATGTTGCACAGGCATATTCTTGTTGGGGATAGGCTAGATTTTCACAGCTAATTCTAATGGGAGTTGCTGAGGTGGGGAAAGATGCAGGTCTAGAAAGATGATCTTTTCTCCCTCCCTGTCTCTATCCAGCAAGCCTCAGGGATAAGCAGTTCTGAGCCTTAGTTCTGAGCCTAGAGCCCACCTGCTCCTCCCTCACCAGCATCTAAAAGCCTCTCCAGATTTAGGGGAGAACTAGCTCTTTGACTTCTTTCTTGCTTTTTGCCTCTCCTCAGCAATATTAAAATTATTTCACCAGAACTGAGCCACTGGTTTTGGGTCAGAAGATGACTATGGTATCGGTACTCATCCTTGTCTGATGTGGAGTAAAAGTCACCCTGCCATGTGGTATGATGATGGCTAAGCTGTTCATGCAATGAAAGAGTTCACATCTGGAGAAATTTGGCCATCTTTGTGCACCTGGTGGTTGAGGTAGTTGGTGAAATCTTGAGTCACCTTGATTTCAGATTGCTGAAGTCCAGATGCTCTTGTTGATGGCTGAATAGACCATATGATTAACCTTTCAAAGTCTTGTTTGTGTTTGTTGTCAGAGCTATACTCCAAAAAGGTAACTTTTCCAAACTGACTGGGGTTAGTGTTATATCATAGCATGTGTACCTGCCACCGTTCAAACAAACGATGATTAGAGCAGTGGTGATCGTCTTAGGAAGACTGAAAATATAACTTATTTTTCTGAAATTAAGAAACCTCATTCAGATCAGGCTTATGAACTCCTGATGAAATTTCCCCCCAGTTCAGTTCCACTGTGATCTTCTAGATGAGGAAGGTTCAGTTTGTGGCCTTCCTGCTATTGTCGCATTGCAATTTCCATCTGCTCTGGTCATTGTAGCCACTGATGAGCAATGGTAGGAATCACAGTCCAAACAACACCTGGAGGGATACAAGTAGTCCACTTTGTCCTAGATTTTAGAACAAAAGGCACTCTGTAGACCAAGTAACCCGTCGTACTTTGCAGCTGCACTATGTTGGCAGCAAGTTATATACTTAGGTCCGTTTCTCTTCCTCCCTTCAGAGCCACAGTCTTGGATACTGTGAACCCCATGTTGGGGGAACAAATTACCTTGAATCTATGAAAACACACTCTTGCACCTCCAAGCAGTGCCCCCTTCGTCTTTCCATAAACATAAACACTGTGTATCCCTCTCCTCCTTTTCAATGCAGACATGGATGCACAAAAGACAGTTTAATTCAGCAACTCTGACATCTAGGCTAGATGCCTCTTATTTTTCATTGATCCTTTTGCTGTCATCCATTTTTGTCTAGATGTCACTTCCGTGTTCCTGATAGGCAGCATATATTCACTTTAATTGAGGCCATTCCTTAACTCCGAATGATGACAGACAAAGTAGGGAGCATCATCAATCCATCTGTAGCAATACCAAACAGTCTTATTTCAGCATGTGCAGAAAATAATTCCTCAGTGCATCCACATTCATAGTAATTACTTTCTTGTTTTGATTAGAAACTTTGTGTATCACCTAGAGCAGAAGTAGACAGGTTGTGGCTCTTCCAGTGTTGTCAAACTGCAATTCCCAGTAACTCTAGCCAGCATAGCAAAGACGAGGATGACAATCCAAAAGACCAGAAATTAGCCATCCCTGATCTAGAGGGAAAAAACCTTGGGGATTCAGAAACTTGCCCAGAAGTGCTGCAGTACCCTTCTCAAGGTGATTGCTGCCTCTGAATATTTCCTAATATTTCAGATGTAAACATCTTTCTTCTGTTTTAAGGATTCTTTCTCATCTATTTGGAACATTCTGTTCTATCTGCCCCTGGCAAGAATCAAAACTTAACCTCCTGGCTATAATGTAGAACCAGTTTCTGTATGTCCTTACATATGACTAGTTAGACATTGTTGCTCTCATCAAACTGAGTTTTGTTGGTAGAATCAGACAATTCATTTGTAATGTGATCTCGAGCATAAAGGCCTGGAATTTCAGTTAAATGTATTTCCCATGAAGGGACTGGAAGTGAAAGGAAGCAACTGGGTTGGTCCAGACTACTTTTAGGTCTTAGGGACTCAAGGCAAGCAGTATGAAGATGCCATCTTCTGAATTCTGCTGCCCGTTGGCCTTTCCCACATTGTTGAGGGTCATGTCCAAAGACCTGGTCTGATTTTTTTTCTCCCCACCTGGTTCAATCGTACCTGTCTACTGCTCCCTGTCATTATGGGAAGCAACCAGGAATGGAACTGGTTAAGAGTGTGCTGTGGGACATCCAGCAGCAGACATGCGACCTATGTCTTCCCTCACCCCCAGAAGCTGGAGAGCATCATATTGCCTCTTTGGGCAGACTTTGGATAAGTTTTGTCAGCATACTCTCAGAATGCTTTGTCCAGCATGGCCTCTGGCTGTGCTAGCTGGTGCAGTCTGAAACTGCAGTTTAAAAAAAAGAGTAACTTTTCCAAGCTCTGCCTCTAACTGGAGGTGGGACACTGTTTTCCTCTGGTGTTCTGCGAGAGAGGAGACATTAGGAATCACACCAGCCAATAACCTGGAAAAGTATGCAAGTAGTATGCTTGAAAAGTATGCTCTTGGAGCCTTGGCAGATGACTAGTCCAACTGACTGTTGACACCAGTCACATATGTGATGTCTGTATGACATCATATCGTCCTTGGTTGACTTCTGCAAGGTCTGTCTTCCAATGGACAGCTGTGTGGTACAAAGAAGCCTTTCTCCCCTGTTTTTTTACTGTGATGCACATCTGGAGATGCAGCTTAGCCAGAGAAGTGTTGGACTTATGCATGCACCAGCCAGCCGTTGTGGCTGTTTTCATTCTCTGAAATCAATTTGAGACTGCCCAGAGAGCACATTAACACTGGGCATGCATCTAGCGCTGTAATGTCAAATAGTATCTTAAATGTGGTCTGGAATGGCGCAAGCCAATCTGGAACATAAACACCAGCATTCTTCTGATTTAGCACAAAACTTGTAGAATTCTCCGTTTGCACCATTTTGTAATCTTGCCTAAAACCCATTTGCTGGGCTCTCTAGTGCAAAGACCTTTGTTCCACCCACTGCGTGGTCTTGGAATACCTGTAAAGGCATTTTTAAAAGGAGGGACCCATCTAGAAAATGGACTGAGGAGGAACTGGAGAGGCGCCAGACCTCAGAAATTGGCCAGACAGGATTTCTGGGGTTTTCTGCAGATGCTCACGTCTTTATCTGGACAGTGGGAATGACCCCTTCCCCAGAGTGTTTGCATGTATGTAGTCACTGTCCCCCCCCCAATTTTTAAAAGAAACAAGAGGAGAATAATCCTGTTTAATGACACTTGAAATAACAGGATTTTCCTGAAGGGCAAAGGAAGAGACTGGCACTCTTCCCCCCTCCCCTCAACTCCAGCTGGGCTGGTTGAAATTAATTACACATAAGCCCATTAATACCTTAGGGATTCAAGGACTGTCTCAGCAAACCTTGGTTTCCTGAGCTAATGTGAATGCAAGGCACTGAAATCTTTTACTTAGAGGGTTGGGTGGGAGGGAAGGAGATGTTAAGAATGCATTAACCCTTCCTTTAGCTGTTTTTTCCCCTGCTGCTTTCCTCCCTTGTTTCCTTGACCAAATGTGCTCTTAATTACAGTGAGGGGGCATAAAATTTGATGTGGAAGGACATTTTTGAGGCATGAAAAAACTGAGAAGTATTAAACCAAAGGTGGGGAACCTTTTTCTGTGCAAATGTTTTGGACTGTAACTCCCATAATCCCTTAGCAGTTATCATACTGGCTGGGACTTAGGGGAATCGTAGGCCAGAACATTTCATAGGTTAAGTGTTTCTGCCTGCCCACTAATTCACCCCAGGAAATGTCCCAACATGACATATTTTGTAAGAGGAAAATATGAAGTGAGTAACTTTGCAGTTTCCTAATAACATGTAATTCTACTCTACCTTAAGATGTGACTTTTTATCTGGGTTTCCATGAGAGAGCCAAAAATCAATGTCTTTTTTAAAAAAAAAATTATATGAGTACTTATGTTGAAAAGCTGGTAAGCATTCACCCTCTAATGAGCTGAATTATATATACTGTATACTGAAGGATATCATAAAAACTGCAGGTACTTTTGGGTGAGAGGTTGTGCTCCTGTCAGTGACTGCATGGACACTGTCCCATAGGTCCTTGTGACATTCACACAGAAGCATTATGCCACTGGTGGGCAAAGAAACAATCCTCCAGATGTTACTGGACTAGAACTACCAGCATTCTGTACCAAATGCTGTGCTGGCTAGGGAAGTTGGGAGTTGCAGTCCAACCTCATCTGAAGGGTTGCACTTTGTCCTTCCCTGCACGACGGTGTAACTTTTCTTGGCACTGTTGGTTATCTGTGTGTGTTTTTGCTGGTGGTGTAACTCCAGGATTTTGAACAGGTGAATCCTTCAGAGGCATTATCATGAGAACCAGTTGCCAGCAAGGAAAATGTAAGGAGGGATAATAAATTAATAAATGTGTGAATTGGGCTCAGGGGCTGAAGGATGAGCACCTCATATCTCCAGAAAGGTACTGCTGGTACAAACCCTAAGAGCCAAAAAATATACCTCTTTCTTGTTCTGTCATGCCTTGCTCTAGGAGTCTAAATGTTCTCTAGTGCCTTTTCTAGAGAGTATTCCTGTATGTAGGTTTGGAAGTGTGTTGGGTGTATTCCTCTGTCAGGGGAATCTAGTTATCCCTCCTCTATTTTAATTGGGAATGCATGAGATGGGAATAGGGTGGGTGCGGGTGGGAGAAATTCACTAACCTGTGTTATCTATGTCTTGACCACTGTTTATTCACTAAACGCTATTGTTCTGAATCTGTTTATTTTTCCAACTTGTGTTAATATATATATATATATATATATATAAGATATATTTAAATAAAAAGGAAAACTTCAAAGAACAGCACATGCTCCACTATATGTGATTACACGAGTTGACAGCTGTGTGTGCCACTAGTTCTCATGACAGTTGGATAAAGCTTGGGCTTGCAAGTAGCTTTTGATTTAAGTTACAAATGTTAAAACTGAGTTTGTATGGAGCTTTCTGGGAGCAAGGTACTTATTTATGCAGTTCAAGTCAAAGCTGCATCTTGTTTCAGCAAACATATATTCCTAAAACTGGCCAACCACTGAAAGAAATGGGGGCAGAAGGAGAAGTTCATAACCTTTCGGGCACCTGCCAATTCTCTTCAGCAAATAATCCCCAGATTTTCTCTTCCCTCCCTTGTAGAGCTTCTGCTGATGTAGTCCAGTAATTACTTAAAATGTCTGAATGGGCTATCTGGAGTGAAGAAGCTTCAGCAAGGGGAGGGATAAGCACTTTCATGAAATCTATGAAAGTTCTTGATGAAATAAATCAGTCTTAAAGGTGCTGGTGGATTCCTTCTCTTCATGTTTTCCTTGTTATGCCTCCCACTTGTGGATCTGTGTGGGACTTATGTTTCCCATCTAGCATGTAATTCTTTAATTCTTACTGAACATATGCTTTGCATCTATCCCTTTGCTCAGTCCTTGGCTCTGTCTGCTGTTAAACTATGTTGACATCTCCGAGAGCCCAGAGATACCACATTAAAACTTTCTTAAACAGAGCCTAGCTTACTATTGCCTACATCTGCCCTTCTGGACTGGGCACCTTCTACAAATATGTTGGATTTTAACTCTCATCTCTCAAAATAGCATGATTATGGTCAAAGGGTGGTGGGGGTTGTATTCCAGTGCATAAGGAGGACGAATTGTATCCCAATGGGTAAGCTGTTTCTCAAACGTGTGCCTTTCTCATGTTTGTTTTTTAGCCATAATTCTGTTCCTTTTTCTGCATTAATCTGTTAGGCTTTTTTAAAAAAATCCATCAAAATCCATCTTTGCATATTTTGTTATGCTTCAATTGGCAAGAGCTATGTTGCAGCATTTGGAGAAGCGTTAAATCTGGTGGCTAATTTCTGTGTGATCCACATATTAGTCTCAAGAGGGGCAGATCAGGAAATTTCTTACTGGAATTTGCAAAGGTCACATTTTTCAAGCCACTTTGTGATTCACTCGCTCTAATCTTGTGATTCCCAACCACCACATCCTCAATCAACGGTCACAATTCTTGGTCTTTGCTGTCATTCATCTGCGTATGCCTTACAGTTCTGGAGAGGGGCAGAGCTGGACACCATTAAAAAGAAATTTTATTTAACTTGACAAGATAGGTGAAGAAATCAGTTCTCTGAGCAAACGAGGCAAGTGAACTTCCATGGATGATTAATTCCTGCCACAATGGAGCTGAAGCTGATGAGAGAACAAGAAAGAAATTAAAGAGGAAATGAGTGGGGGAAGGGTAAAATGAAAGAATTTGAGAGTTCATATTTCATTGGTTGTAACAGCAGCTGGAGAATAAGATTCAGTCAGGAGATTCTAGAAGACAGAAATCTGCAGTAAACAGAATGTTTCCATTTCTTTATTAGATCAAGAACACCCTGCAGTCTTGTGTATGTTCTTTCTTTCTCTGAATTGTTGGTAACTTTCCTTTGCCTTTTCAAACCAAACAATGCTGCAGTGTTGTTACTTTTACACTTATTGAAAGGTTCACCATGGTTGGTTTCAGGCAAGAATTTGCAAACTGGGTAAGAAGGAGGCTTGGAGAAAGCCACGAGGACTTTACGGTTACTGCAGATATAATTCTGCTCTATGGCTATTTTGGGAGGAAAAAAAGGCTGGAGGGAATGCACACATGATGGAGAAAGGGCTCTTGATCTAACCATAGTTAGGGGGTTATGGGTGTTATCAGACCTTCGTTCTCTCCAGGAGTTGAAGAAAGACATATTGGCAAACATTCATAAGACCTTAACTTTCTTAGTTTTGTGGCCAAACAGTCTGTATTTTATGAAGCTGTTGGGCTGGCACACACATTAATGAGGTGAGGCACAGGACTGCTGTTCTGAGTCTGGAAAAGTAACTTTAGGGGAACTGCAACTCAGAGAGCCCCAAGTCAGCATGCTACCTGGGAGATTCTGGGAGTTGTAGCCCCAAAATAACTTTTTCATAGTCTGCAACTGTGTAATCACAATTTATATATTTTAGGAAGGTGTTCCTGGGCTGAGACTTTAGCCAGGGATCTCAAATGCTGCCCCAGGAAAATCCACAATCTCTGCAAAATATACTCATTTACATAATGTACACATCTGTATAGTTTGTATAATTGCTCTTGGTCAATAGCAATGAAGTGCAGGGGATTGAAACACCCCCTGCTGACCACAGTCAATTACACTGCAGCAGCAGGCACCGGATTGTCATTCCAAACACTTTCAGGTCTGGCTTTGTAGTCTTAAAGGCAAGACACTTCCTTTTGAAACAGCACAAAATAAAAGAAATAAAGCTGACTTTATCAGATGCTGCATTTCACTCCTGTTGCCAAATTTATAGAGTTATATAACACTAGCAAATTGTCAGGAAGCAGAGCAAAACCGATGTGCCCTGGATTTGGTTTTCACTGTGGTGCATGACAGTTTTGAAAGAAATAGCCATGCTGATCTCTGGCAGCATAAATAGAAGAGAAGAAACGGAATGTGGCAGCATCTTTAAGACTAACTGGCTTTTGGGGTTTATATCCACAAAAGCTCATGCTAAAACAAAAATTAGTCTCAAAGCCATTTTGTTTCTCCTTATCCTTCCCTCTTTTCATGCTGCAATATATAGGAGTGATTGTTCAGCATGGAGGTGGGGAATCCTTTCAACATCAACCAGTCTGACAAGGAATGTCTTCACCACAGATTGGAAAGGTTACTTTTTGGACTACAGTTCCCAGAACCTATGGTGTTTATTTTGGCTGGGGGAATTGTAGGAGCTGTTGTCCAAATTTCCACCACCCTGGCCCCCCTGCTAAGTGTTCCCTTTACTTCTATGAAGCTTTGACACATTGCAGAGTTATATTTTCTGGTGCGGCTTCAATGCTTGCAGAGCACTTGCTAGGCCTGTTGGGTCTCATTGTTGCCCTGGCTTGAACTGGGAGTATGACTAAGAAGAGCACGCCCAACACTTCCCCAATTGGCCCTTCAAAATGGGAGGAGAATAGTGCACAGTGATGCCCTTTATTGTTGCCTGTTTTCTTTTTGAGCTAGTTTTGATAAACTTCTAAAGAAGCTCAGCGAACACATATCAAAAACCACTAATCCAAAGCAAAGTTGGAGAAACCTTTCCCTCACATATTGTGTAATGTTGACTGAGGACTATCTGTACCTTTAAGGTTAAGTGAGGCAGCTGTCTCAGGCAAAGCGGGTTTTGGGTGCCATGGTACGGCAGGAAAAAAAAAAGGTTAACTTTTTACTATTTGAATCTTTTTACTTCCAGAGAGGAAGAGAGGTCCTTGGGTGAGGACTTTTCTGCCTCAGTTTGGTTGGTTGAGTACTGTGCATTCAATCAAATCAACTGGGATGGATGTGTGGGGGCAGTGAGCCATGTGCCACCTTGTTTCAGGCCAAAAAATATTTAGGATTTTTTTTTATTTTTTTTTTGTTTATTTGTATCCCGCCTCTCCATATGGACCGAGGCGGCGAACAACTTAGCATGTATTTCGAAACATTTCTATACATGCCCCCAACAAGCTGGGTACTCATTTTACCAACCTGCAAAAGGATGGAAGGCTGAGTCAACCTTGGAGCCCGGCAGGATCGAACTCACAACCTTGTGGCTTGCAGTACTGGCATTTAACCACTGTGCCACCAGGGCTCCTTTTAGGATTTAGGATTGACCCAAATACCACAATTCAAGAAGGATATTAACAAGCTAGAATGTGTCTGGAGGAGCGCAACCAAAATGGTGAAGGGCCTGGAAACCATGGCCAATGAAGAGGGGCTTAGGGAGCTGGGTATGTTTATCCTGATGAAAAGAAGGTTAAGAGGTAACATGATGGGCATGTTTAAGTATTGGAAGGTGTTACTGTGGTCCATAGTCCTATTCCAGGGTCTACTGAATATAATTTGATATAAAAAGATTGGCTATTCAAACTATTTCCCTCCACGTGCTTGGGAGGCTCCTGGATAAGCACGCACATGGACACGGCCAAACGGCTGAAAAATACAAGAAAAATCCTAGGTCAAGCCAGTAATTTTCCGGCATGCAGCTTCAGGAGACCTCCAGGCAAGTACACCTTGAAACTAAATTAAGTATGCAACAAGCATACAAAAGATTCTCTGCCCCGAACCGTCAGCTTGACAAGATTAGCGCTTCTGACTAAGCACTCTGTATTTTGCCGGAGTGCGCTATTGACCACTCTGGCAAAATCTAATCATCTTAAGGGCTGACCTTTCGGAGGCTTTGTCTCTGATCTGAAACCCATTGTTCTCCCCGGGAACAGACTACACTACAGGCACATTTCTCCCTATAAGAACCCCTGATTTTGAGTGCTTCATCAGATCGCTCCTGGTTGTCATCCCGCCTTGCTGCCACTCCGTTTGCTGAGCCTTCCCCTCAGCTTCCACGTGCTGAGAATCTCCGCTCTAGACTTAATGAATTTCTTCTGGCTACCCGGGCTGCAAGATCAGGTGTAGTATTTCCCCTGAAAATCCTTCTTAAAATCCCCTATCGAATTTCCTCCCTTTATTTTCTTAGGTCTGTGTGAGTGAGTATGTAAGTGTGCAGTGACTGTCTTTTAAATAAAGAAAACAATTATAAACTAATTTTGCTTAGTTTTTGACTCAGCCTGACCCCGTAAAAATTGGGTTTAAGATCTCGCTAGGTTGCCCTGCCTCTTGTAGCGCCACAGCTTGTGCTCTGGCTAATTTCCATTCCCCATTATTTGGAGCCCCACAGGACCCCAGAAATCAGGGTAACAAAGAGATGTCATGTTGAAGATGGAGCAAGCTTTTCTGCTGCTCCAGAGACTAGGATACGGAGCAGTGGATTCAAACTACAGGAACAGAGATTCCACTTAAACCTCAGGAAGAACTTCCTGATGGTAAGAGCCATTCAGCAGTGGAATATGCTGCTTCAGAGTGTAGTGGAGTCACCTTCTTTGGAGGTTTTTAAACAGAGGCTGGATGGCCATGGGGGTGCTTTGAGTGTGTGTTCCTGCATGGCAGGGAGTTGCTCGATGGCTGTTGTGGTCTCTTCCAACTCTATGATTCTATGACCCTGTGTTGCTTTTAGGAGAAGTCAAGATGGGGGAAGCAGCAGGTGATGGGTAAAATGAAAACCCTAAAAGGGGGGAGGTTATACCACTGTGTGGTGTTTTCTCTCTGTGTGCTACCTCACATCTCTCCACCACTCAGCCTCTGCAAGCAGCATGATATCAAGGGCTAGAGGCACAAATTTCCCACAGAAAGGTCCCATTCATACTATACAAATATAGTGCTATTATTCCACTTTGACTGCCACGGTTCTATTCTATGGAATCCTGGGGCTTATAGTCCGGTGAGGTGGTGGAGCTCTCTGGGAGGGAATTCTAAGTATCTCTCCATTTTAAATAGTTTTATTTATTTTATTTATTTTTATTTTAAATGGTCTTATTTTATTTATTTTAAATGGTTTTATGTATTTTTAGTGTATTTTAATTGTATTTTATTGTAATTTATGTTGTATTTATGCATAACAATAACAACAACAACAACAACAACAACAACAACAACAACAACAACAACAAACAATAATAATAATAATAATAATAATAATAATAATAATAATAATAATAATAATAATATAATGTTGCAAATCCCAGGGTTCCATAGGACAGAACCATGGCAGTTAAAGTGGAAAAGTAAAGCTAAAATTGTGTGATATGTAGGGCCCCCTGATCTAACAGGGAGGCAAGATATTGTTATTTTGCATGGTACACGAAGATGTTTTCACTCTTAGAAAAACGGAAGCACTGGTTCCAAGATGGAGGTGGGGCAACCAAGTATGAATAAAATGTGGGAAAGGATGTTTTTTCCTTACCCAAGGGCTTGAAGGTCAAACATCTTGGAATTCACAAGAATCTGAAAGAGAGAAGATAGAGAACAAATGCATATTAAGGTGTGAGACTCTGGCCTTTGGAATCTAAAAGTGGACTTGAGTTTGCAGCTCACCTGGGAAAAGGAAGAGATAAAGGAGCTTATCATATGAGGCAGGTAAATTGCAATTACAGCAAGATAATAGCATCTTTGCAATATGAAGTCATTCCTCTTCTGTTGTTTTCTTGGTGGGAGACCATTTGGAAAGTGTTTCTTTTACAAAGGAGGATGTTATAGGATTTTTTTGTGTTTGTAAAAGAAATGCTTTCCAAACAGTCTCCCACTGGGAGAATAACTGATGAGGAACAACGCATGATAAGTGCCAGCCAAAGATGCTGTTATCCTTCTGTAATTGTGATTTACCTGCCTCATGCCATAAACTCTATAAAGTGGGCAGCAATACTCTGTTCTTGTTTTTGCAGGCCTGACTCTGACAAAGCTTTTCAAAATCTTCTAGCCAGCTCATGGGGAAGTTAATTCTTGGGGGGCGGGGGACTACAACTCTCAGAATCCTCCAGCCATCATGGCTATGCTGGCCGGGGGGTTCTGGGAGTTTTAGACCCCCTCCAAAAAGAACTTTCCCAACCTCTGCTTTCAGCCCCAAGAAATTGCAGGCTGAGCTCTGTAAGTCAGTAGCAGTGACTGGGTGTGAGGTATAAAATCTTGAATCCAATTCTTTATAGGAAGTGGAAGAAGAAAACAGACAAACATCCCTACATATTTACTAGGGTTAGTGGAAAAACCGTAAAGTGGAAAAACCGTGAATAACCCTGGGACCTCCCAAGCCATATTTAACACAAAAAAAAGTATGATCACCGTATTCAACCCACCATGGATTCCTTTGAGGCCTCTGGGTTCCTTCAGAAGGCAGAAGTGGGGGGCTGGTGAGGCTTACTGCCACCTCTACCTGTGCCCCACAGCATTTTTAATGTGTACTTACTAGCCTCATTCTTAGTTCCTCAGTCTCACAAAGCTTGCAAGTCCCTATTAAAAATGGCACAAGGAGGCAGAAGAGGTGACAGCAAATAATCCGTGAATAATCAAATCCACCAAAGTGAAACTTGCAAATATGGAGGGCTGACTGTATTACATTTGATACAGCAGATCTGTTATAACAATGTAAGTGTTCCCTTGCTGGGTCAGTTTAGATCAGATGTGGATGAAATGCAGCCCATAGGCTACATGTGGCCCTCAGTGACTCCAGTGTGGGCCCCCTGTACCCCTTTCCTTAAAAAAATAAAATAAAAATTAAAACAGCTCCTCATACGGGGGCCATTTCATATTACTCTCTTTGCTTGGTATAGGCCAAGGTAGGTAGGGGACTTTTTGAAAAATACATTTGGGGAAAAAAAGGCCTATAACTATTAGATGAAAACCCAGTGTGGTATAATAGTTAAGAATCATAACAAAGAAAGCAACAGAGGTGCCAAAACCAACACCAGGAATGGTTGTATAAATAGAATAATGTTTCTGAAACATATACAACATATAGAATAATATAATCAAAACACATATACAGTATAACAGATTTCTGGGATAATATCCATTTTGATGATGATGATAATAATAATAATAATAATAATAATAATAATAATAATAATAATAATAATAATACATGATGGTGATGGTAATGGTGATGATGATTTTATTATTCTTTATTTATATCTCACTTTTCCCCCAGGTTAGGACTCAAAGTGCCTTACAACAATTAAAAAGATGTAGTTAAAACCCACAGAATACAAAAGTTAAAACATAATTAAACAATCAAAAAGGGTCTTCTTTAAAATATAAATATTTACAGCAACCAGATCTAAGAGCAAACTTTTATCTCATTAATACCTAAATGTCCTCTAATCATTTAACAAGGGCAGTAAGACTCTCAAGCAAGACTGTTACATAGGCCATTTCTGCACTGTACTGTCATGGTGCTATTATTCCACTTTCAACTTCCTGTGGAATCCTGGGATTTACAATTTAGGGAGGGCCATTTAGAATCCTCAACCAGAGAGCCAGAATTCCACAGGATGTTGAAAGTGGAATAACAGCACCATGACAGTGTAGGGTGGAAATGGCCCTTAAATAACACAATGATAAAATAACAAAAAATACATGTAACAAACACAATAATTAAATAAGTAACACACTAATTAAAGCCATTTTCTGTGGTGGTGTTGGTGGAAGGGAGGTTAAATTAATAAATTGTTGGAAATTTCTAGCATTCTCTCTCCCTCTCTTCTTGTTCTAGGACAAATGAGGTTTAGGCCATTTCCGCACTAGAGTGTGATAGCGCTATGATTCCACTTTCAACATCCTCTGGAATCCTGGGGTTTGCAGTTTCGGGAGGGGCCACCCAGCCCCTCCCGAAACTGCAAACCCCAGGATTCCAGAGGATGTTGAAAGTGGAATCGTCACGCTATAACGGGCTAGTGCGGAAATGGCCTTAGATAGGATAGGGTTAATTTTCCTTTGAATGTAAAAGCCCTTCCTGGCCTCACAGCTAAAGTCTCAACTGTTGTTCTGTGTTATTTTAAAATGACTGGCTATGGTATCCGGACCATGTGGCCCAGGATACATTCTTATATGAGTTACAGGTCATACTTAGAAGGCCATGCCTCCCTCTCTCCCTTTTAGCAATATTGCTTCTAGCAATTTCTTTCTCTGTGCTAGCCTCTTCACCAACAAGTTGATGAGTTTAAAATGAAGATACTATCTTCCCAAAACCTTTTGTTAGTGAGGATCTAGTTTCTCTAATGGATATCTAATTATAAAGTTTATTAGTAAATCTTTTACATTTGGAACCTGAAGCTGCCTGCTTTGTTTTTGCTTTCAAGTCAGCCTTCAGTTCAGGGAAGACACGCAGAGATTGCGACATGCTTTTTTCTTCAACTCTGCTAAAAGAAGGTTAATTCCTTATAGCTTTAGCTTTCATAGGCCATTTCTGCATTACACTGTTTTCATGCTATTATTCCACTTTCAACATCCTATGGAATCCTGGGGTTTGCAGTTTAGGGAGGGACCTTTAGAATTCTCAGCCAGAGAGCGCTTTGGCATCAGGAAACTACAAACCCCAGAATTCCACAGGATGTTGAAAGTGGAATAATAGCACTATCACAGTGGCCATTTCCGCACTACAGTGTTATAGTGCTATTATTCTACTTTCAACATCCTTTGGAATCTTGGGGTTTGGAGTTTAGGGAGGGGCCTTTAGAATTATCAGCCAGAGAGCTCTTTGGCCTCAGGAAACTACAAACCCCAGGATGCCACAGGATGTTGAAAGTGGAATAACAGCACTATAACACCGTAGTGCGGAAAAGGTCAGTGTAGTGCAGAAATGGCCATAGAGTTTCCCAAAGGGCTAACACCCTGGGAAACTCTAACCCCCAACATAAATAATTCAAGAAAGAAAGAAAAAAGGAAGGAAGGAAGGGTGCATGCATGCGTGCATGCATGCATGCTAGAGCTGGAAGGGTCCCCAGAGGCCATCAAGTCCAACACCCTGTTTGATATAGGATCTGCAGCTAGCAGTAGTTCCCAAACTTTGACTCTCCAGCCATTTTGGACATCAACTTCCAGAATTCCTGAGTGTTAGCCAATATGTGGAGGGGCAAAGTTTGGGAACCATTGAGCTAGACCATCCCCAGTAGGTAGCTGTCCAGTCTCCTTTAGAAGACATCCAGAGAAAGAAACTCCATCACTTCTACTAGTTTACTAGTGCAGAACTGATACCTACCTTGGGTCCTTGGAATAAGAAGGAATTCCTCCATGTCAAGGCAGGATGCTTTGTCCTTGAAATCATCAATACAGTCTTCAGCAGGGTGGAGGACTCGCGCTGGGGAGAGAAAGGAGGCCCAGTTCAAATCAAAGGGAGGAAGCTGCTTTATACTGAGTCTGACCATTGTTCTCTCTTGCTCAATATTGTTAACTCTGACTGTAGCAAGAGCTCTCCAAGCTTTTAGGTAGGACTTTTTCCTTACTCTGGTGGTATTGCATCCAAGTATGAACCAGGCCAGAACCTGCTTAGTTTCTGAAATCAGACAAATCAGGTGCGTTCAGTGTGGTGGGATGGCATGTACCACCAAAACCAAGGCGATAACCAAAGATACCCAGAGTTTAGAAATTCTGCTTTTGGGGCTGCGACTCCCAGTGACTGTTCTGGGTACAGGATTCTGGGAGCTGCAGTCAATAAAGGCAATTTCTTCCAAACTCTTCCCCAACCTATCAAATATCATGTTTGACTTTCCACTGAATCCAAGAGTCTGAGCAAAGGACTCACAGTACAAAAGGATCCTCCGATAGTCTTGGTCTGTCTCCTGGACAATTATGGAGTCAGGACACTTGGCTGAGAACAGTTCTGTCTTCATGTAGGGCCGACCTGTAAATGGTGAAACCAGAAATAAACAGGTTGCTAGACCAAGAGAGAAGGGGGTAGAGGGAGTAACAAGGCTGTCTTTGAGAACCAAGTTTAGCAGATGATGTAATGGGTGGTTGAACCAAGAGAAAGCCCTTTCAGCTGGACCATGAGGCATATCCTTGTACCCTGATGCGCTAGAACTTCCTATAGGGAGCATCTCTCTCTCTCTCTCTCTGTTGCTCAGTCTCTGTGTGCATGTGTGCTAGAAAGAAATTGAGGTTGTTCCTGCCCTCCACTGTTGTAGTGCTATTATTCCACTTTCAAGATCCTATGGAATCCTGGGGTTTGCAGTTCAGGGAGGGGCCTTTAGAACTCTCAGCCAGGGAGCTCTTTGGCCTCAGTAAACTACAAACCCCAGAATTCCACAGGAGGTTGAAAGTGGAATAATAGCACTATAACAGTATAGTGTGGAAATGGCCTGAGACTCATAGGTGGGGTGGCTTTCAAACTGTTACAGCATGATGGTTCTACTCTGACTACCATGGCTGCATCCTGTGGAATCCTGGGATTTGTAGTTTGGTGAGGCACTAGAACTCTCTGGTTCTGGATTCTAGATCTCCCCCTCTAAACTACAAATTCCAGATTCCATAGGATGTTGTGGCAGTTTAAGTAGAATCATAGCACTATAGTTGTGTAGTATAAAAGGGCCCAGAGAGAGAGAGAAGGAAGGAGGGAGAGAGGTTTTTTCTTCTGGACCTAATGGGTCTCAAGACCAAGCCATCTAAAAATATTTTGCATAACAATAGGGATAGTTCACCAGCTCAGAGGTAACAGGGAGGCCTGCTGTACAGGGAAAGGGGGTTAGAATAGGTGATATCATTGTCCCTGCTAATAAAAAAGTTCCCACCACTCAGGTCCAAGAGCCTTACCTCCCCTACAATACTGGATCACTCTTGTAATAATTTACTTTGGTACACAGTTATTGAAAAGATGCTTCCAGGCAGACAGCTCCTAACAGTGAATCAAAAATGCACTGGGCAGCAATTTTTTGGCTTTCCCCCTGTCATGAATTAATTTGGGAGTGTGACAGATAGTGCTGGCTAGTTGCTCCTGTATCAGTGGGGTGGAGAATCCATTCCAGACTGTAGTATGAACTTTAAAGGGCCATTGACATTGATGGACCCAATGCCCTCAAATAGGTTTAGCATCTTATTTTTTTTTTCCTGCCAAGGCAAAATCTAAGATATTTAATCAATCCTGGAATTGTGTTTTAAAACAGATCCAGAAATCTCTTGAATGCCTGAAATTTTCATATTGTAGCATAATGTGATTTACATGGAAGCCAGCAGGGTTAACATGGAACTCCTAACTCAAAGGGGATTCAACAACCCATTTTATATGGGAACTACCATCTGCCACTGTACAAATCTTATTTTTAAGGGAGGTCAAGACTACAGTAGAAACCTCTGCTCTTGTGCTTCACAGTCCCAGTGAGCCAAGAGCAAGAGATTGTTCTGAGCTCTGTTTTGATACTGGGGGCTGTTCATCATCAAAGATGCCAGAAAGAGAAGTTGGATCTCACCTTCTGTGGCCAAGTCATCACTCCCTTCCTTAAGCAAGTAAATCCATGACCTGGGAACACACTGGCCTGTCTTCCTGGGAGAAAGAAAGACAGAGAACAAAATTATATGTGGATGGATGGACAAACAGGCAAATATGTAGCAGTTATCTTAGGCAGGGTCTGTCAGAGGGAGATATGTGTGCATGTAAAATCACAGACCACATCTGTATTTGTTTTTAAACCAACCTCTCTTGATTTTTTTTGTTAATTATCACACTGTTTGACTGATTTGAAATTCCATTGGAATTTTAATTTAAATTTATAATCATAAGGAAAACGGTCTTCATCACTGATCCCATCCTTGGCAAATTCCTTGTGCAGACTTTCCTTCAAAATGGATGGATTAGACAGGGAGGAACAAGAACATGAGTGGGATGAGGGATGGGTGTTTGTGCATTTATTTTATTTTACTTTATTTTAATCCTGATTTTCTCCCATATGGGAATCAAATCAGCTAAACTGGGTAAACAATAATGGATATGGCTGCCTCCCCAACCATTCAGCTCTCCAACCTTTTGGACTACAGTATTACTCCCATTATCATCAGACTGCAGGACTAAGGGTGTCTCCAGTTCGGTTGGATTGCAGGACCTATCTGTGAAGGAAGTATAAACCTGGCTGAGGGCAACCAATCACAGCTCAGGGAATGCTGTGATGAAGGATCCATGGGGAGGAAATGTTACAAAACTGAGGCTTATTTCTGTCAGAAGGCAGATAAGGAAAAGCTGACAGAGATAAGGGACAGACTTCAGAGAGATAGAATAGAGGCAGGAGAATCAGACAGAAGAAAGGACTAACTATGGTCCTGCAGAACTGTAAATGATTTAGTCATTCAGAGGTTTATGTATTGTTTCTTTCCCAATCCAGGAATGCATTAAGGGCTGGTGGGAGGCATAGTGAGTAACAGGAAGCCAGGGTTGGAACAGACAAAGAGATTCATCACATCATCGTTACCAGACAGTAGAGTGTGGGTGGGGTCCAGGATATAGTAAATAAGTTTCGCAGGATCAGAATTCCTTGGACTCAACCTGAAAATCATGATCTCTTAACAGGAGACACCCCCGGGTATTCAGAATGTTGCCCCAAGAGTGAATTAGACAATCTACCTCCCCATTTTTTGTCAGGGACATGTCAGTGGGGTGTGTGATGGGGGGGTGGGCGCAGGAGGACATGGCAGAAGGAATGTGCATGTGCCCAAACAGCTCCCTTATTTGCGAGCATGGGAGGAGTTTGACACCCGGATGTGCGCGCGTGCACACACCCCCCCCGTTATCGCATCCCTGTTTCTGCCACTACTGTTGGTGTCCAGCAGCAGGGCTCCATGGACTCCTTGTGAAAGTTCTATGGACTCTAAGAGGTCCACATACCCCAGGTTAGGAACCACTGTTTTAAACTTTAAATGTCAAAAATCCTTTAAAAAGTGTATGCTTTTGATACAGTTTATAGCTTAATTAAGTTTTAATGCTGACTTTTTGTATGTTTTTAACTGGAATCTCTTAAATGTGTAAGCCAACTTGAGTCTCTGTCTTGGGGGAAAGCAGGACATTGATGATGATGATGATGATGATGATGATGATGATGATGATGACAGACACCATCAGCCACCACTTATCTTTGGGTGGCAGAAGGGACAGGAAGAGATGGCATGCATTTCAAGGTAATGGACAGGTGGGCTGGGGGGAGGACACTTACAATCGGATGGCGGCCTGCAGTTGCAGCCGTTCTGGGTCGTTGCTCTGAGTCATGCTAAATAAGGTGCTGTCAATGCTGGTGAATGTCCTCAGCGAAGAAGGGGACGATGAAGCGGCGGCTATGAAGAGCCATCTGCCAAGATACTGCAAAGGCAAGTCATTTGGGTTACTTTTGGGACAAACCTACATGTTGCATACATGTTACATACAAATGTGTTTTTCTAAAACTGCCATTGGCTGGTTTCTTTTTCCCAGCAGCTAGGGCTGGCGGGTCAGGACTATCCCCAAAGTTTCAAGACTGAAACCTGAGGATAAGGGACTTGTGAGAACCAGCGTGGTGTAGTAGTTTGAGCCTTGGACTACGACTCTGGAGACCAAGGTCCAATTCTCCGCTCGGTCATGGAAACCCACTGGGTGGCCCTGGATGCATCACGTGCTCTGAGCCCCAGAAAATTTTGTGATATTTTCACATTTGGGTCGCCATAAATCAGCAACTGCTTGAAGACACACCACCAAAAATGATGTCACACAGAGTGGGCCCTGGCGGTGTTACAAGGGCAAAGTTACAAGGAGTGGCCCCTGGTAAGCATGATACATTATGCATCAATCACAGCTGTTCAGAGCGTGCCATTCACATAAAAAACACCCATGTATAACAAATGAGAAAAACTTGCACACACACAGTTTTCAAGGCAGTCATCTTGCCCTGAGATTCATTCACCTTACCTGTGGATTGGAGAAAGGGATCAGGCCCTGAGACCTGGCAAAATACAGCTGCTGTATTTTGGCTGCCATAGGTGAAACTTCACATTGGCAAAAACACATTTTGGTGCCAAACACCACAAGGGAAGAATGCAAGAAGACAATATCTCTAGCCAAAAAAGAAAGAAAACTCTACTGATTGGCAGATGAAACTCTTCAAGTAGGTAAGGACAGATAAGAAGCAAAAGTAAAAAAAGGAGAGAAATAGGGTGAGAACCTTGCATGCAACTGTTCAATGACTTGTGTGCAGGGATACAGAGGACTAGTATAGCAATGACTGGGGAGAAAAAGAAGACAACAACAACAGAAAAGTAGAACAAGAGACCTCTTCCACAAGATCCAAGAAATCAAAGAGAAATTTAAACCAAGAGTGGGGATGCTCCATGGCCAGCAGGGGAACACACTACATGATTAAGAAGAAATTTTTTAAAAAGGAAACAATACACTGCAGATCTATATTAAAGTAATGAAAGGTTGACAGATTCATTCAAGGAAGAAGCATTTCAAGATGAACCCATGATTTTATAAAGTGAAGTGAACACTGCACTCAAAAGATGGGGAGAAATAAATCACCAGGAACAGATGGCATACCAATAGAGTCGTTTCAAGCAATAAAGACAGAACCTACTTAAATTCCTACTAATAAATGCCAGCAAATATGGAAAATAAAATTGGAAATGCGATTGGAAATGCTCAATATACATTCCAGTCCCCAAGAAAGGGGACACCAGGGATTGCAGTAATCACAAGACCATTGCATTGATCTCCAATGAAAGCAAAGTGATGCTCAAAATTATAGAACAAAGACTGTTGTCATTTATGGAGTGATAAATGCCAGATGTCTAAGCAGGGCTCAGAAGAGGAAGAGGCATGGGGGATCATATTGCACATATATGTTGGATAATGGAGTACACCGAAGAATTTCAGAAGAAAGTTAGCCTGTGCTTTATAGATTATAGCAAAACCTTTGATTGCGTAGAGCATGAAAAATTTTGGACTGATCTTAAAGAAATGTATGTACTACATCATTTGATTATCCTAATATGTAACGTACTCAGGACAAGAGGATGCTACTAGGACAGAATATGGAGAAACAGAGTGGTTTCTGATTGGCAAGGGGGTCATGGAAGGCTGCATTTTATCACCTTATCTGTTTAACTCATATGCTGCACTTGTATGTGAAAACTAGAGGAAACAACATCAACAATATGCAGATGACACCATACTACTAACCGAAAATAGCAAAGACTTGCAACAATAGCTGAAGAAAGTCAAAGAAGAAAGTGGAAAGGCAGATTTACAGTTGAACATTATGAAAATAAAATTAATGACCATAGATAACTCACATAATTTTAAAGTAGATGAAGACATTGAAATAGTTCAAAATTTTCCATAGCTTGGCACAGTCATTAATCAGAATGGAGACTGCAGTCAAGACATCAGAAGAAGACTAGAGCTTGGAAGGGCACCTATGAAGGAACTAGACAAGTTCCGGATGTGTAAAGATGTATTATTGAATACTAAAATTATGATTCTCCATGCCACGTTATTTCAAATTTCAATGTGTGGTTGTGAAAGCTGGACAGTGAAGAAAGCTGATGGGAAGAATATCCACTCATTTGAAATGGAGAAGAGTTCTACAGATACAGATGCTAAAGGGACAAATGGATGGGTCCTAGAGCAAATCAACCTGAACTTTCCCTAAAAGCCAAAATGACTAAACTGAGACTGTTGTACTTTAGATATATCATGAGAAGACACAGCTCCCTAGAAAAGATAATAATGCTTGGAAAGGTGGAAGGCAGCAGGAAAAGAGGAAGACTGAATTACAGATGGATACACTCAATTAAGGAAGACATGTCCTTGAATCTGCAAGACTTGAGCAGGGTGGATGATGATAGGGTGACTTCGAGCTCTCTCATCCATAGGGTTGCCATAAGCGAAATTAACTCTGAAGGCAGTTAACAACAACAACAACAAGTAGACATGAAAATTAGAGGAAGGAACACCAATGATTTAAGACATGCAGATGACACCGTATTACTTGCATAAAGTAGCAAAGACTTGGAATTACTATTAAATAAAAGGAAGGAAGGAAGTACAAAAGCAGATAAGAGCTGGTTGTTAAAAAGACAAAAAATAATGACCAAGGATGATTTATGTAACTTTAAAGAAGGTAATGAAGACATTAAAATAATTCAGGGCTTTCCAAACGGTGTGTTGCCTCCTCGGCTGAGGACCCCCCCACCTGAGTCTGACCTGCTGCTGTTGCTCTCGCTGGGGCCTTTCTCAGGCAAGAGCGATGGCAGCAGGCAAGGATTGCTTCCCACCTGGGCTGTCTTCCCCCTGCCATCGCTCTCACTGGGCCTTTCCTGGTGAGAGTGATGGCAGCAGCACAGGATCGGGGGGCTGCTGCCTTTCCCCACCCTAGATACAGCTCTGGGTACCCTTGGTTTGTTAGTAAAACTGAATTACTCTGTCGCGAAATGATGCATGTCAAAAAAGTGTTTCACCAACATGAAAAGTTTGGAAAGCTGAAATAATTTAATAGTTCCTATACCTTGGTTCAATCATTAATCAAAACGGAGCCTGTGGTTAAAAAAAAATCAGAATCAACTTAAGACTTGGGAGGATAGCTATGATGGAACTACATAAGATCCTAAAGTGTAAAAACATGTCATTAAATATCACAGTCAGAATCATCCAGGCCATAGCATTTCCCATTTCTATGTATGAGTGTGAAAGATGGGCAGTGAAGAAAGCTGACAGGAAAAAAGAATCAACTCATTTGAAGTATATTATTATTATTTATTATTATTATTATTTATTTGTATCCCGCCTCTCCATATGGATTGAAGCGGCGAACAACTTACAAATAGCATGTATTTCGAAACATTTCTATACATATAGTGCTGGAGAAAAATTCTACAGATACCGTTGATTGCTAAAAAGATAAATGAATGGATCTTAGAGTAAATCATGCCTGAACTCATGCCTGAAGATGACTAAACTGAGGCTGTTGTACTTTGGACATATCATGAGAAAACATGACTCGTGTCAAGAACGATAATGACCACATTACAGGTGGATTGATTCAATCAACTAAGTTACAGCCCTGAGTTTGCAAGTTCTGAAGAGGGCAGTTGATAACTGGGGCTCTTCGAATTCTCTCATTCATAGGGTTGCCGTAAGTTGAAGTTCACTTGATGGCAAACAACAACAACAACAACAACAACAACCCACTACATCATGCTGGCTCTCCTTCTGCAAGTTTACCACAAGGCAAAATTAAAAACAATCCCCAAATCTATATCTGTCGCAATCCCAGTTCAGTTGTGTTTTTAATCAATTTCTCCAAGATTTGATAAGAGATCTAAGGATTTTTCAGCATTTTAATTCAGTTATTTCCTGGTGATGGGCAGAATAATAAAAATTACTAGGATACTGATGTGCCTAAATGTATTTGCAGCTCTCTATTCATTCCATTCTTTTAAAAAAAAAATCTTTCAACACAATCTGAATGTATCAGAGAAGCTTTCACTGATAAATATTTTTAAGGGGAGAATGGACATTTAGGCCATTTCTGCCCTACACTGTTATAGTGCTATTAATCCACTTTCAACATCCTGTGGAATTCTGGTGTTTGTAGTTTGCTAAGGGCAAAGAGCTCTCTGGCCAAGAATTCTAAAGGCCCCTCCCTCAATTGCAAACCCCAGGATTCCACAGGATGTTCAAAGTGGAATAATAGCACTATAACAATGTAGTGCAGAAATGGCCTTAGTTTTGTTACTGCAGTCCAGGCCTACCTGGAGATAGCACTCGATATCACTTTGATATCAAACAATTCGACTTTCCTCTGCCACCCTGCTCCACGTGTTTGCGAGGCCTCCTGACAAGCATGTAAACAGGCACGGCCGATAATTGCTGGAGATTCCATTCCCCACCCAGGCAGGCCAGATAACGCCGGTTCGTCGCTTCAGGGACCTCTCCGGCAAACACCTCATTGCATATGCGCGATACTAACAAAGGCTCCCTGCCCCGAGCAGGCAACCTGACAAAGCTGTACTAAGTGCTCCGCATTTGCATACTGGCTACACTACTGTTAAATCGGTGCTAAGCCAATCATGCTAAACTCTGACCTTTCCAAAGCTTTGTCCTGCTCCTAAATTGCATTGTTCTCACCGAGTAAGGTATGGCCTGCAGTCACAATTCACCTTATAAAAACCCCTGATTCCGAGACCCTCCTCGGATCGCTCCGGACTTCCATCCCGCCTTGCTGCCGCTTTGCCAGGCGAGCCTTCCCCTCAGTTCCAGTAACTGAGACTGCTCAACCCCGGACCGCTCGGACCGCTTTACCACTTCGAGTTTCTCCACTGCACCCCAACTTCGCTCTCAAGGTCCAGGACTATGAGACAGGTGTCGTATCACCCATTTCCCTCCAAAAACCCCTATTTCAAGCCAATCTCTGATTCTTTAGTTAGCTGTGTGGCTGTGGTGTCTTTAATGTTTGTCTGTACTTAATAAACACCATTTTTATTACTTTAAACTGTCTGACTGCTTGACTGATCTGACCCCGTAGACGCTGGGTTGCAAGATCCTGCTAAGTTATCCTGCCTCTCGCTAGCTTTAGTGAGTGCTCCAGCTAATTTTCCCCAAAGTTGTGTTGTTGTTTGGTTATTTAGGTGTCCCTCCCGGGACCCCCAGTAAACAGGGTAACAGTTTTCCCATTCAATTGTTCACCTAGTAACAAAACATTTTTGTCTTGAAATATTGACAATAGCAGCAATAATGCACCACCCTTTTGGATATTTTGACCAGGTAAGTCATTAATTGGATTACTTTGTCCCCAAACTGCTTCACTTTTGTACGTTTCATCTACATATGAACAAATATGCTTGCCCTTTTACCGTTTCTCCAACACAATGGAAAAAGTTGTGCATTTATACAATTTATTTTTGAAGGATACCAGTGCCATTTAGGCACTGTTTTTAAAGCTGATTCTTTTTATTTGACTGAAACAGAGCTTGTATAGAGTGAAGATCTTTATCACACTACATGTAATAATTGGCTTAGCCGAATCACTTACCTGTAATCAGCACTACAATTAACTGCATATAAAACTGAAATTTTTGTGGGCTATAGTGTGGAATAAAGTATGCCATGCTAAATAATAAACCATTGGACTGTTTGTTATTTTGAAAAGCCATTGGGTCTCAGTAGCATAGAATCATAGAATCATAGAAATGTAGAGTTGGAAGAGACCACAAAGGCCATCCAGTCCAACCCTCTGCCATGCAGGAGCCCACATCAAAGCACTCCCGACATTGCCATCCAGCCTCTGCTTAAAAACCTCCAAGGAAGAAGACTCCACTACACTCCGAGGCAGCAGATTCCACTGCTGGACAGCCCTGACTGTCAGGAAGTTCTTCCTGAGGTTCAGGTGGAATCTCTTTTCCTGCAGCTTGAATCCATTGCTTCTTGTCCTGGTCTCTGGAGCAGCAGAAAACAAGCCCTCTCCTTCCTCTACATGGCATCCCTTCAAATATTTAAACATGGCTATCATGTCCCCTCTTAACCTTCTCTTCTGCAGACTAAACATACCCAGCTCTCTAAGTCTATCCTCATAGGGCCTCTCACCATTTTGGTCGCATGGATCTGTGCACCTGCGATTGTTAGTCTCTGCCTCCCACCCTGAATTTTTTTGTTACCTGGTCTCGGTTTAGCCCGCTAGCTTGCAGCTTCACAGGTTCTTCGCACAGGGAGAGGGCATCCACAAAGGCCCCATACAGGTAGAGGAGATAGTACCACGGGCCTTCCATTGCAAGAGTTACCACTGGAGTTTGGTCTGAGAACCAGCCTCTGCACTAACATCCTGTGAAGCTCACCTTTGTCCCAGGCTTGCTAAATGTTTAGCTCTCTAGGGTCTAGAGTCCATTGGGAGCTGTGGTGTGGGTGAAACTGAAATTCCGAAAGACCCTGGCAAGCAAAGCCAGGGGCCAGAGAGCAAACAAAGGGGCGAGTCCATCAGTGTTTAAAACAACAGAAAGTATATACTCACTTGTAGAGAAGGTCACAAAAGGGATAAGAAATGAATTTTCTCTTAGCCCATACCTTCCAATATTTCACAGATGAAAGCAGGTACATGTTTGACTAAGCAACACCAGAGTGTGGTCAAGAGAACAAAAGGTATTAATGAATAAGACACCACAATCTAGAAGAGATTATAGCAGCTTCTTTTTGCCTGAGCCAACTGGGAAGAGCAAGGATTTGCCCCCTCTTTTTTTCCTCCACCCGTGGCTAGTTTGAGAGTAAAGCACTTTTGCACTTTGAACTCAGGGCCTTTCCACACTACACTGTTATAGGCCCTTTCCACATGGGGTTAAAAAAACAGTGTAGAGCAACCTCCGCGGAGGTCGTCTACACCGTTACGCGAATTGGGGTGGATTACTCTCGAGTAATTCCACACCGCAATCTGCGGTCGGGCACCCGCAAGTGACGGCGCCACGCGCTTTTGAAAAACCACATTTTATGTGGTTTTTCAAAGGCATGGGGCATCCAGCCCCGTCGCAGCGCCCGTATGGATTTATAGACGCGCGAAAGGGCATCCTTGCAGATCGGGCAGGGGGCGGGATTTCCGGCTGGCAAGCTTCTCTGATTGATGGAGAGGCTCCACCAGTCACAATCCGCCATTTTGGGCGCTGCTGGGCGCTGAGGACGCCGTGGGACGCTGCTGCGTGTAGAGCAGTGAAATGCACTGCTCCGCGCGGTGACGGAACAAGGTAAGCCCACGTTTTAGCGTGGCTTTCCTCGTTCCCCTGCCCGCGTGTGGAAAGGGCTATAGTCTATTATTCTACTTTAAACATCCTGCCGAATTCTGGGGTTTGTAGTTTACTGAGGCCAAATTGCTCACAGGCTGAGAATTCTAAGTGCCCCTCCCTAAACTGCAAACCCCAGGATTCCATGGGAGGTTGAAAGTGGAATAAGAGCACTAGAACAGTGTAGTGCAGAAAGGCCTTCAGTTTGCAGCAATTGAAATAAGCTGAGGACCAAGGGAGAAGTGGGAGGAGGAGGAGAGAGAAAGTCGACCATTTAAAAAGCGGCTGAACAAGTGAAACAACTGGAAACCATTCTGTTTCTCCACATTGTGTCCTGACAGTAGCTTCTTGTTCACAGTATTGGTTACACCCAAGTAAAATCAGATGTTAGAGCACTTCCATTTCTTTTAGAGCAGTGCTTCCATATTTTTTTCACTTGTGTACTTCTTGGTGGTCCCTTTCCATAAATTGTACCCTTCCTCTGCTGCCATGGGTCTTCCTTGCTGGGAAAAATCCCCATCAGAAAGCTTCTGGGAGCTCTGAGAAGATGCCCCCCCACCCACAGGAGGAAAGGCACAGTGTCAGGCCAGACACTTTGTTACTTCCGGTATGGCACCCTTGGAGAGGGCTCCCAGATATCACTTTGATATCATTTAATTCGGCCTTAGCTGGATTGGCTCGCAATTACCTCATTCCACATGTTCGCGGGTTCTCCGGACAAGCACGGACAGAGAGCGGCCGTTAATGGTTTGCATTCCATTCCCCATTGAAGCCAGCAACTCAAACCTCGCCCGCAGCTTTAGGGAACTTCCCGCCACAAACTCCACAATAGCCACACAGCTTTCAGTCAAGTTACTCTTTTATGTTGAATCATCAATGTCCCAGCCACAGTATTGTCTTCACACGCAAATCCAATCATGCTAAACTTGACCTTTCCAAATCCTTTGTCCAGCACCAAAACTCCTTTTGTTCTCCCCGGGACTGCCATAGCCGAAAGGCACAAACTTCCCTATAAAAACCCCTCGCTTTTAACCGGTCTTCGGATCATCTTGGACTGCCATCCCGCCTTGCTGCCGGTCATCTAAGGGACTCCCCTCAGCTCCCCAGGCTGAGCTTTCTTCCCCGGAACCCCTCTTCTCTCCAGGACTACAAGACAGGTTGTATTGCCTTTCCCAACAAACCTCCGTTTCTCTTTCCAAGTTAGTTAGTTTATGTCTTGTCTTTCGTGTTTTTGCCTTTAATAAAGAATTGTCTATTATTTGGAAAACCTTGTCTAGCTACTCTCTGACCCGCCGCTGTATACATAGGGTTAAAGATCTCGTGACGTTACCCTGCCTCTTGCTAACCAAACAGTGTTCAGGCTAATTCCCCCAAAACTCGGTATTTCAATTGGCAACCTGGGCCACAGGACCCCCCAATTCTCAGGGTAACAACTTGGTCTGGGCCTTTCCATGCCATGCCATGCCATGCCATGCCATGCCATGCCATGCCATGCCATGCCATGCCATCCCATCCCATCCCATCGTGCGCTGTTACTCAACCTATGTTACCACAGTTTCTAGCCTGGACTTGTGGGATATTAGATATCATTTTGATATCAATAATTTGGCCTACTATACCTCTCTTTTCTCCACGTGCTTGCGGGGCCCCCGGACAAGCTCGCATACAGGCACGGCCACTAATTGCTGAAATATCCCAAACAAATACAGGCAGGCCAGAAGTAGCTGTCCCGCCACTTCAGGAGACCTCCAGGCAAGTATCACATTATGTATGCATGCTACTTACAAAAAAATCACTGCCCCGAGCGGGCAGCTTGACAAGCTGAATACTCAAATATCAAGCACTCTGCATTTGCATACTGGCTACTCTATTAACGATTCGGACTTGACTCAATCATGCTAAATTCTGACCTTTTGGAGGCTTTGTCTCCAGCCCAAAACTCATTGTTTTCCCCAAGTATGGACTAGCCTATGGCCACATTTTCCCCTATAAGAACCCCTGACTTTGAGACCTTCCTTGGATCGCTCCCAACTTCCATCCCACCTTGCTGCCGCTGTGCTTGGCGAGCCTGCCTCTCAGTCCCATGTACTGAGAAATTTCATCTCTACGAACTTCTGCTTCAGATTTCCCGGGCTTCAGGACAACTACCTCCTCTAAAAATCCCTCTGTCCAACTCCAACCTTTGTTTCTATAGTTATCTGTGTGAGTGTGTTGCATACACTGTTTGATTGTATTTTAATAAAAACAACAATTATTATTTTACTTCTGTTTGCTCCTTGACTTGGCCTGACCCCGTAGACATTGGGTAAAAGATCTCGCTCCGTTGCCCTGCCTCTTATATTGCTAGCTTGTGCTCCTTGCTAATTTCTCCACCTTGTATAATTTGGAGCACACTTAGGTGTCCCTCACGGGACCCCCAGAAATCAGGGTAACACCTAGATGCTCTGCACAGTCACAGGATCCAGTTTGCGCCTGACCAAAGGCATGGAGAGGAGTGACTGGTGCTGCATATACCTCCTTCAGATGGATTTGGGATGGAACTGGATGTCTCCACCAGGCACTCTCTCTCCAGGGGACACAAGGAAGAAGGAGAAAAGAGAGTGTTGTACGCAAGGCTCAAGAAACCACGTAGTGTGGGTGAGGCTAGGATCGTGGCAACTAGAATAGAAGGCTGTGTATGCATACACAGGTGAGAAAGACTCTTAAAAAAAAAATTTGTGGGCCAATGGCAGCCAGAAGTTCAGCTTTGTGTCACTGTTCTCTTTATCTCTATGATTCTCCCCCATCCATTAAGGTTCTGGGAGACGAATGCCAACGCCGTGGGCAATCAAGAACAACATCAAGTTGTGGTGTCTTTTGTGAGTGGCTTAAACTTTACACTTTTCCTGCTATTATTACATTTTTTGTGCACCCCTAAATGTCCTTGCTTGTATCCCTGAGGGCATGTGTACCTCAGGTTGGAAACTACTGTTTTAGAGTGAATTATAATTTTTCATGATCATGGGCTTGTTTTCTGCTGCTCCAGAGACTAGGACAAGGAGCAATGGATTCAAGCTGCAGGAAAGGAGATTCCACCTGAACCTCAGGAAGAATTTCCTGATGGTCAGAGCTGTCCGGCAGTGGAATCTGCTGCCTTGGAGTGTGGTGGAGTCTCCTCCTTTGGAGGTTTTTAAGCAGAGGCTGGATGGCCATCTGTTGGGAATACTTTGATGTGTGTTCCTGCATAGCAGGGGGTTGTACTCAATGGCCCCTGTGGTCTCTTCCAACTCTATGATTCTATGATTCTATACTAGAGGTTCTTAACTTGAGGCCCAGGGACCCCCAGGGGTCCGCAAAGTCCTCACTGGGGGTCTGCATAGCCCTGCTGCTAAACATCAACAGCGGCGGCAGCAACACAGCAGTGGGAAGGAGGAATGTGGGTGCCAAAACTGGTGCTTGGGTGCACACATACACCTGCCACCACGTCCCTTTCGCCACAGACACAGAAGCAAGGGATGTGGGGGTTGAGGGACACGTCGGCAGGCAAATGAGGGAGCAGTTTGCTGCATGCGGCCATCCCCCATTGCCACGTCCCTGACGAAAGAGACATGGCACCAGGAACGTGTGTGTGCCCAAACTGATCAAGGGATCACTGTACAAAGAATCAGTTTGGGCATGCCCACATCCTGTGTTGCCATATCCCTGACGAAAGAGGCATGACGGCAGGCATATGGGCACGCCCAAACTACGATTCTGGAGACCAGGGTTTGAATCCTCATTTGACTACGGCAATTCACGGGGTGACCTCAGGCAAGTCACATTCTCTTAGCCTCAGAGAAAGGCAAAGGCAACAACCAAGAAAACCCCCACGAGCTTCACCTTAGAGCTGTCATAAATCAGTTTTCAAAGGGGAGAAACATGTCAGCAAAGAAAGAGCCTCCTCCTGTTAGCAGCATTTTTTTGTTGTATGCTTGCAAGTAACTTCTGAGTTACAGCAACCCTAAGGTGAACCTATCACAGTGTGTTTGTTTGTTTGTTTGTTTGTTTTTGCAAGATTGATTCAGAGAGGATTTCCTCATGCCCAGGAGAAAAAGCCCTTTTTGCAACAGAAAGTGAATGGGAACTTACTTCCTGTTTGTAAAAAAGGACGGTCCCGTGCCTAAGAAGACCCAGGATGATAGTCAAAAACATAGCAGAAATGCTCCCATGCCTCCTTTAGGTCATTTGGGAGCCAGAACTCCCACAGAAATTTTTAACCCTTGAAGTGCCAAGGAAGCCACAAAAATGTCCTATTGGGCGCACATGGCCCACCCCTGACTTAAAGAAACAAATCAATAAAGTAAACTCCCTAAAGCCAAGCTGGCCTCCCATTTGACTTACAATGTTGACCATTACACTGCGTGTCAATATTCAAATACTGGCAGTTTTCCCATGACTGAGTTGATCAATAGTCACAAAGCAGAGACGTACCGTGAAAACCTGAGGCAGAGATGATAAAGGATGCACAGAAACAATATGGTTCTACAAAATGCCCGCCCCCACTAAAGCTGAATGTGTTGCAGGGTATACAGAGCAGGAGTGGGCAAGTGTGGCCCTCCAGAAACTTCAAGACTACAGTTACCGTTAGTCCTAGCCCCTGGTAGGGAAAGATGGGAACTGCAGTCCAATCATGTATGAAAGCTGACATGCTCCCCACTTCACATGTAGAACTCGAGAGGAATATTTGACATCAATTGTCCAGATGTTTAGAAAACGGTTCACACAGTCCTAACACGGCTATATATGTTGCTGGTTTGTATTGACTGAAGAGTTTGAGAAAGCAGTTTAGCCAATGGTAAGAGGGACGAGCGGACTTAAGTATTGATAGGCAGGTAACATCCATGTCACAAAGTTTACTCTGTAGGCAAAGTTCCCTATTTTGAAGCATAGGCCATTTCCATACTACGCTGTTATAGTGCTATTATTCCACTTTCAAGATCCTATGGAATGCTGGAGTTTGCAGTTTAGGGAGGGGCCTTTAGAATTCTCAGCCAGAGAGCTCTTTGGCCTCAGGAAACTACAGACCCCAGAATTCCACAGGAGGTTGAAAGTGGAATAATAGCATTATAACAGTGTAGTGTGGAAACGCCCACAGTCTTCCTATGACTCCTTGCATATGCACATTAGTTTCCACAGGAAAGCTGCACATTTTTCCATTTGGGTAACAGAAGGTGTTGAGGCCAGGCTTCATTTTAAAGCAGAAATAAAAACCCTAGTCTCCCCACTAATTTTTTTAAGGGGGAAGATTGTGTGAGAACTGCATACTTTGCTATTGTGCTTCACTCAGAGAAGGAAGAACTGCAGAAGGCAACAGCAAAAATAGTGATGATGGCAACCTCTGTTATAGAACTTTTAAGAAGAAGGGAGATCTTCAGTCTGCTGGCCTAAATTCAGCACAGGGAGGATTGTAGAAAAAGCTTCCTATCTTTTCTAAGCTTCTGTTTCCTTCCATTTGGGAGGGAGACCAAGGCAGGGGGTGACTGTTGGAATTCCAGTGATGGAGCTGATCTGTGATTTGAAATGGCACATTGATGTTCATCGTGCTCTCTTTCTGAAGCAGTTTGGATGTTGAAAGGTGTTGGAGCAGACTTTCCCTACGTGAGGCTTCTCTGTCCAGAGTGATTGGAGAATTAGGTCAGAGAAAGATATGACTGTAGGGGAAGAAGCCCAGAGGGACAGAGCCTGGCTCCTTGATGTAATTCAGTCTGCCAGATTCATTGGGAAAGAGGTGCAACGTGGGTCCCAAAACAGTTCCCCAGCCATTTTAGAATGGTCAGAGTATAATCAGTCCTCCACATTTGCTAGGGTTAGGGATTCAGGACCCTCACAAAAGTGGAAAAACTGCAAATATAAAAAATGTGTGTGTGTGTGTGTGTTTGCTTGTGGAAATGGACTGAGGCATGGTAGGGAGAGCAGGCACCCAGGGTCTGAAACCAAGTCAGGGAAAGGGGGTGGGTTAGCATGATGGCCCTATACTTTCTCTCTCTCTTATCTCCTTCTTTCATGGTGGGGAACATCGGGAGAGGTTTTGTGTTGCTGAGAAATTGGGCTTTGATCTGTCCTTAGCTACCAAGGCAGCTGGTGGTGGTGGTGGTGGTGGTGATGGAGGAGGACTAGAGGAGGGTTTTTAAAGCGCTATGTTTACTTGATTACTTGTGAGCTTCTTCAACTCTTCCCCCCACACCTCAGGTACTTATTTTCTATGGGAACCTTCCCTCTTGGCAGCTCCAATCAGGCTTCACAGCCCTTCCTCTTAGCAGTGAGGTATCTAAGTATGTTATTCTAAGTCTTAAGTCTCAGTCTCAAGTCCCTACCTCCAAGTCTCAAGTCCTTAAAAGAATATTTCAAGTCAAGTCTCAAGTCTAGGAGCCAACTTTATGCCCCAACCTATATTCCAGAATTTCTGGAAAGAGTCAAATGAAGTCAGTTTTAACAGTTTAAGCAGAATCAGCCCTCCACAGTGGCGTTTCTAGGCCCAGCAGCTTCTAGGGCAAGCACACCACTGCACTGGGCCAGGAAGGACCTTGGTGGTAGTGGCAGGTGTGTGTGGGGGCAACCGGCAGGCAACATGCAGGAGGGTGCCCCCTGAGCATTGGCGCCCAGGGCACAACCCCCAGTAGCCCTGCCCTAGATCTGCCTCTGACCCTCTACATTTGCGATTTTGCCATCTGGAGCTTTGGAAGTGGGAAATAGGATCCTTCTTATTTTCCCTTCACAAAGCTGGAGGCTTTTGTTTTGGGCATAAAAGGGTCTGCTGCTTCTGAAATGGGAAACAGGATCCTTCTTACTCCAAAAACTTTAGAAGGAAGGATCTTTTTTCCTCAAGACTGGTGCCTAACACATTTGCTGTTCCTGAGAAATGCATCCTGTGCTCTGGGGATAAGTCTTGCCTTCTGCTCATAGGAAATGCTTTAGAAGGCTCCTCCAATATGCAGCAGGGACAGGCTGCTGAGCTGCTTAATGGGCTTGCAGTTCCCCTCCAAGAAATGTACCTACGCTTGAGACAGATCGTCACGTGAGCAGTAGGAAAAAAGAGATGGAAATATTGCCCAAAATGGTAAGGCTTCTGGGCGAATGTATTATGTCAGTGAACCAAGGGCAGCAAGTCGGTCACTAAAAATATACAAGTCATGAGTCAAGTTGAGTCAGTGAGTCATTTATTGCTGAGTTGAGTCAAAGTCAAGTCACTGAAGTGACTTAAGTTCAACTTGAGTCCGAGTCAATTGAGTTGAGTCTACATCACTGTCTCTTAGGGTCTCCATAAGTCGTAAATAATAATAATGATGATAATAATAATAATAATAATTAATAATAATAAAATTTATTATTTATTTATTAAAATTTATTAAAATTTATCCCAATGGATCGAGGCGGCATTACAGCAATAATGATTGAAGGTGCACAAGAATCACAGCCATCTTTAAATCTTTCAAGAGATTTAAATCTCTGACATGCAGAAGATGGAGCAAAGTTGATTTTTGCTGCTTTGGAGACTACAACATGAACCAGTGGACTAAAATATCAAGAAAAGAGATTCCAATTGATCATGAGAAAGGATTTCCTGACCATAAGAGTTGTTCAGTAGGTTACCACAGAAGTTAGAGGAAATTTCTTCTTCAGAAGTTTTTAAACAAAGCTTGGAAAGACATCTTTCTGAAGCACCTTAGCTATGGATTCCTGAATGGTTGGAGACTAGACTAGATGGTCCTTGGCAAGCTCATTTCTGATGGTGTAAGTAGTAAAAGAGTACAGACAAATTGGACAGTGTTTCCTAGCTTTTCTCTTGTCTATTCTGCAGGGCTGTTAAGAGATTCAGCACCCCGGACAGTTCAATTCACAGTTCTGGTTTAATGTCTAAGCTAAAGAAACTCTCTCTGTCTTTTTCTATCTGCTTAACTGAAGCTCCTCCATTTTAAATTCCAATCAACTTTAAAGGTTGTTCCTGTTGTCAGTCCCTTGTCCTACTTAAAATTATGCTGGCATAACTTGGCAAAGTCAATAGCTAGGTGCTCAGCATCGGTTCCCAGCACTCTCTGTAACAGTATTTCTTATACTTCACTGTTGAGTGAATGCAGGAGTGATCCAGGGTTCATTGTTGATTGTTAACCAGAAGTTACTGTATTATCAACCATGTATCAGAATTTTAGTTCTGGGAAAGCAAATATTCTTGCACATGCACTGTGTGCCTTATGAGATCGTCATCATCCCAAACCTATATAACCCCTCCTTTTTTTTCAATGAAAGGTCCTTCTCTTTGATCATGTAAGAAATGGTTTTGACTGCATTCTTGCTGGTGTGGGAGTGGGAATCCCTTTGGTCAAAGTTGGGGATCTTTTCAGGCTGATTCAGAGCTCACCCACAATCACGTAGACTACCTGAAGTAGTTCGTGAAGACCTAATATTTTAGGTCTGGCCCCACATTTTTTTCTAGAGTTTAGGGGCAATTGCCAATTGTGGGTTCAAGTCCCACTTGGCACGAACAATTTTGGAGGGGGTTCAAGTCCCTCTTACGTCACTAGTAATCCTAAAAATTTTGGAGGAGGTTCAAGTCCCACCTCAGGGTTATCCACCACTAACTGTGGGTTCAAGTCTCACTTGGCATCAAGAAGGGGTATCCGTCAACTGTGGTTTTGAATCCCACTTGATGCCAACAACGGTATGTGTCAGGAAGTTTGTCATAGATTTTAGGGCAAAAGTTGGAGTCAAGAGACACTGTTCTCAGGTCAGGAAAACTCTATGGCTGATTGGAGACCAGTGTAAACCCGATGATGAATTAATGAACTACTGTTAGTGATGATGAGCTCCCATTTTTGATTTCCACAGTCACCATTCATTTCCTGAACACAACAGATGTCACAAAAATTTCCCTGCTGGCATGAAAAAAGTGACAACAAAACTTATGAACAAGGAAATTTATTTAAAGCAACAGCACGGTGGGATGTACTGAAGACAAGAAGATGGCAGTTGCTGTGTAACAAACAAATGAAAACTTTTATACTTCATATTTTCAACAGCTGATTGGCTTAAAAATGCTACGCAGGTGGAGAATAAGGCTGTAAGGCAATTGCCTCCCTATCTAAAACCCCCTTCCCTTGCTGTTGTTTTTCTGATTAAGCTCAAGGTCAGTATGTGGCTACTTATCAGCCATAGGCCATTTCCACACTACATTGTTATAGTGCTGCTATTCCACTTTCAACATCCTGTGGAATTCTGGAGTTTGTAGTTTACTGAGGCCCAAGAGCTCTCTGGATGAGAATCCTAAATGCCTCCCCCAAACTGCAAACCCCAGGATTCCATAGGCTGTTGAAAGTGGAATAACAGCACTATAACAGTGTAGTGCAGAAAAGGCCCTAGTCTCAGAAGGCACATTCCAAAAAACTCTAAGGCAGAGCTCCAAGGAAGAGTGGAATTAGGCTCAATGTGTTTCTTATCTCAGCAGAGACCTGTGGCATATTAAAAATTAACAGGTTTATTGAATCAGTTAATTCTTTAATATTTCTTGTGATTTTCTATTTCAGTCGTCTGTTTTTGAGAGAGAAGAAAAATTAAATCATATAAAAAAAGGCAGGCAATCGATGTAACTAAATAGTAATGTTAATAGTCATAAAAACCACAACTGAGAAAAGAGAGGAATAATCAAATTGCAGCTATAAAGGGAAGTAGGAAATGAATTTGTACACTAGATAATTATAAAGTAGAGGCTGTTTGAGGGTTAAACAAACGTAAAGGATATTAAAAGTGACAAGATGGTAAAGAAATTAGTACAAGTGTTATTATATTAAACTAGCCTATATACCTGGTGTTGCCCGGAGTTTTATTTTCTCACAGGTGTAATAATTGTTAGAAATACCTTAGGAATTATATTACCTTAGAAATTAGATGCGGTTGAAATGCACAGATTTGAGATTCTGTGTCTCTAATTCCCCAAACTGTCTTGTTCAGTACTTGTAACTTTTCCCCATATTTCCCAATCCAATCTGTATTCAGAGTTATTAACATACAGAGGTTGGGTTCCTGAGGGAATACAGCCCTCTTCTTTGCTGCTAGGCCTCAATTCCATAGCAACCGGAGTATTCAAGACAAACAGAGTTGACTGAGGCCCAAGAGCTCTCTGAAGGTCCCTCCTTAAACTGGAAACCCCAGGATAGAATCTTCTTAGGTAGGTCTCCACCTGACACAGACAAACAAACCTTGACTTTCATATATTAGATCAATAGAAGCTTTATTTAAGTAGATTTTGATGTCGTCTCCATTTATAATGTACAGATTGTTGAAAAAAAAATTCTTAAATGTACATTATTGTATAGTAATATTTTACATTCATACAATGTTTGTATATGTTTATAATTTGTCGTGTAAAGACAGTCAGTTGAGGGTTATCTTTATTTGTTATTGTTGTTGCTATATCCTTTATTTTCTCGTTTTATTTTGAATAAAAATTAATTAAAAAATTAACAGGTTTATTATAGCATAAGTCTTCAGGGACTATAATAAATTTTAAGAAATCTATATTATCTGTAGGTATGTAACGTATTACATAATTATGTAATTAAATTACATAATGCATTACAAATAATGGGACTTCTTACACAAAAACTATTTATTTACCTATATGTATATATCACTTATACCCAAAAATTTCAAAATGATGTACATCACTGGTAAGGTAAAATATATCCCAAGCAATACATTTGGAAAACAGCACAGCGCGTTCAGATATTACTACTTTGGCCACAAATTGCTAGGATACAGGATAAACAAAGATTATTTTTTTTTTTTTTTGAGGACAACCGAAACAAAGATGGAGGAAGCTTGCTTCCCTCCGACAGTCTTGCCCTCAACCATCATGGCGAATATCGATTAGAACGGCGTCTCCGCTGTTCTGTTTCATAGCTTTCCTTTCGCGCACATACGCCAACGAGAGCGTCACAAGGGGGAAAAAAACCCCCACTCTGCGTCAGAGTAACTAGTGCGCCGGCGCGTATCTGCTGAACAACTACCAACCGTTGGAAGCTTGAATAATTGCCGCGAGAATACTTTTATTAACCGTGCTCGCTCAGCCTTGATGCCAAACTAATTTTACACCGTATAAAGATAATAATTTGAGCTGGAAAAGGCCAAAAGGGAAGCAGTTGGTGTTGACATTTGTAGGTTAAAATTTGAGCAGGCACTAATTTAGACAGCTGCAAGCTAAGACGCAAAGGGCTTTCGCGGTCTGGGCACGCATGCGCAGTTACGACGAGTTTAGGCACCCAGCGACGTTAAGAGGAAGAAAGACGCTCCGAGGCGCGAGGGCGGCGGTTGTTTCGCCCCCTTGCGACCGCTTCCAAGCTTTGTAGGTTTTGAGGAGGGACGGCAGTGCCGTGAGAAAAGAAACTGGACAACTCGGCATTGAAGGAATTTCCCCTCACACCTTGGCTGTTTTTTTGCCGAGGGAAGCGGAAGTGCCGCCATCTTGAAGACAGGCAAGGGAGCCGCCACCGTAGATCGTGAGTCATAGAGATAAAAAAAGAAAAGAGTGACCAAGTGTGGAGTTCCGTTTTTTTCAACTGTGACGTCTTAACCGTGGCCTCCCTTGGTGTGGGCCGCCGAGGCTGTATCCCTTCCCTTCCCTGAGAGGAAACCCTAGAACTTTCTAACGGAAATTTAATTCGTTTCGTTTGAGGTTTGAAACGCTTACGAGTCGCGGTGGCGCGCGACTTACTTTTCCCCCCATCTATTGCGACTCTGGTCGTACGCTCGGGGGGAGGGACTATTTTTCCTGCGCGGGTAGGGTTTGTTTGACCGGAAGTCTTTTTGTTTGACCGGAAGTCTTTGTGTTTGACCGGAAGTCAGGGTTTTGTGCTGGAATTGGTTCCTCTTCGACGGGAAGTGGACGGAGTGGGGCCAGGTTGGAGAAAACGACGTCGAGGTTCGCTACGTAAAACAAATGAGTAAATAGAAGTGCTGGTGGTGGGGGTGAAGGGGAAGGAAGGAAAATACAGGAAGGGCGTGTTTGTCGCTATCGCTTACCTGTATTTGGGTGGTGAGGTCGTTCGTTTCCAGGTCTATAGATATTTAGAGGGAGGAACCTGGGAGTGTGAGGTGGAGCTTAGTCGTGACGGCTGCGCTCAAAAAGATGGTAAGGCGGCTGCCGAGGGCAGCGGTTCTCAACCTGTGGGTCGGGACCTCTTTGGGGGTCGAACGACCCTTTCACAGGGGTCGCCTGAGACTGTCGGAAAATACGTATTTCCAATGGTCTTGGGCTCCATTCCCTCCTCGGTGGTGGTGCGCAAGTGCGAGCCACACGCTTGCGCCCTCCTGCCCCGTTTAGCAGGCCAGGGTCGACACTCTGGAAACTTTTCCATACTGTGGAAGGGCCGGGGGGCCTCAAGGCGGCACTTTTTCGGGGGGGGGTGAGCTGCACTCGGCGCAAAAGAGAAAGGCGCTGGGATTCCTTCCTCGCCCCCCCCCGGCCAGGGTCAACACTCTGGAAACTTTTCCCACACTGCCCCCCCAGCGGAAACAAGAGCGAAACAGAAGCAGAGCCCGGGGGGGTTCTCGGAGTTTTTCCCGGGGGAGACGTGCGGCTCCTCTTTCCCTCCCTGCCCACCCGCCCCCCCCGTTCCTGGCCGGCGAGGCAGCCTTTGCTGGCAAGGGAGGCATTGTAAATAATAAAGAAATAATTTTATGGTTGGGGGTCACCACAACATGAGGAACTGTATTAAAGGGTCGCGGCATTAGGAAGGTTGAGAACCACTGGCTTAGGGGAAGGACCCTGTGAGAACAAGGTGGAGGGGGCAGCATTCGTGAACCTGGCAGCATTTAATGTGAGTGGAAATCTAGCATGAACTTTCATGCCCTCCTGCCTCCTGAGAGAGAGCTTAAACTTTTGAAATTTCAGAGCAGACCCTGAGACTTGCCTCTGGTACGGATTTATACGCAGTTGTATGCTGGTACTCAAGTGATGGTTGGTATGGCCGATTTTAGAATCTTAGAGCTGGAAGAGACCACATGGGTCAGCCAGTTCAACCCCCTGCATACAGAAACAAACGCTCAAAGCACTCCGGACAAATGGCCATCCAGCCTCTTTAAAAACCTCCAAAGAGGGAGACTCCACCACACTCTGAGGCAGGTTATTCCACTGCTGAACAGCTCTGACTGCCAGGAAATTCGTCCCGAGGTTTAAGTGGAATCTCTTTTCCTGCAGTTTGAATCCATTGTTCCTTGTCTTAGTCTCTGGAGCAGCAGAAAACAAACTTGCTCCATCTTCAGTATGACATCTCTTCAGATATTTAAACATGGCGATCAGGTCCCCTCTTAACCTTCTCGTCTGTAGACTAAACATACCCAGCTCCCTAAGCTGCTCCTCATAGGACGTGGCTTCCAGATCCTTCACCATTTTGGTCACCCTCCTCCGGACATGCTCCAGCTTGTCGATATCCTTCTTGAAATGAGGTGCCCAGAACTGGACACAGTATTCCAGATGAGGTCTAACCAAAGCAGAATAGAATGGCACCATTACTTTTCTCAATCTGGACACAATATGCCTACTGAAGCAACCAAGATTTTAGTCTCTGTTTGCTTGGGTCAGGTTGTACTGTTCTGCTTTCACAGTGACTGGCATGGTCCCTCTGCTTTAAATCTTGTATGCTTCTTCTGCTCAGCATCATGCCAGCTGGTGGGTATGTCAAGAGCCTTCTGATTGTGCTACTTGCTACAGAGATGTGTTGCCTTGTAGAGTTGTTGAGATAAGGTGTGCGGGTAGGTTTTGCTTCTTACGACATTGAGGTTAGTTATACATCACCATCAAGGGATGTGATGTTTTGAAGAGCAGTGAGCAAAACAGACAGGTTCCTATCCAATGGAGAGTGTGATGTCAAATTATAACAGCAGGAGAGATAGCTAGTCTGTTGGGAAACTCTGGATTCTTAATCTTTTCTGCTCAGTTGCGAAGCAAAGTGTCTGTACTTGGGCATGTCTCTAAAGTGGGTTATAGTTTAAAATTAAGTGCGCTGCAGAATAACACAGAATAAAAAATGTAGTAAGGAGATAAATTATATATATCCGTGGCCTTTGTTTTTCCAGTTCTTCCTCCTGAATAACCCTTGCTCCTCCTTTTCTCTGTGTTACTGCACTGTAGGATATACTATCAGTTGTAGGGGAGAATGAGAATTGCAGGGAAAGTTGTCTGCTTCTGCTGTTTGAAATTTGTTACAATCAGCCTTTGTTTTGGGGACATGGACAGAAACAAACTTCTAAATGATTTTTATCTTTCTATTAAGAGCATGCTATTTTAATTCATGTAACTGCATTTATTTAGCTACTTATATCTCGAGGGCCGAAAAAACTCCTCTGAGTCTATGTGGAGGAGAGAGATAATCAAGAACATGGGGTTGGAAAGAGACATTGTCAGGGAAGGTTTCAGTCTTCTCTCCAGGAACTCAGGATGTGCTATGGAAGTGTTGTCCTATTTTGTGTTAAGCTGGAAGGCTGGGACTTGCATAAGGCTGCCCAGTGAGCTTTATGGCTGAGCAGGGATTTGATAAACTAATCTCTGTTGCAAGAGATAATAGGTAGTTGTGTTGTGTTCCATGCTTTATAAATGGTACAGGCAACCAAGGAAACAGAAGCTGATAATAGTCTAAGTGGTCTATCTGAAAATCTTAAAAGTATCAGTGTATTAGGCAGGAATGAGACTGAACAATCCTGATCCCTAGCCATGATTTCTCAGTAGTAAGTTTCCTGATTTTCATATACGTTCTAAAGGGCATGTTTGTTTATAACCTAACTTTATGTTTTTTGTTTTATTAGGTGGAAGATCGAGGATTTCTTTTGGGAAAAGTGGAAGTAGTGTAAAGTAGTGGAAATAGTGTAAAGTAAAAGTAGTGTATATTGCTTTTTTAAAAACAATTTTAAATGGAAAGATGACCATTATGTGCTTCTTTATGGGAGTTCATAATGTTGCTCATTTTGGCTACTATCTTTGTCAGTTAATCACTTCTAAAGTAGGAAGACTTTCTTAAAAATGGGAGTTGGTTTAGGAATAGAACCTCCCCCCCGCAGTTGTGTCTTGGACCAGCACTAGGGAATGTTTAATACACCATGGAAAGGTCTTACTAGCCTGTACATAGCAACTTGTGTCTTCGTGTGTGCTTAGTTAGAATTATCTCTGAGTAACAAAACTGAACAAACATTACAGAAGTTGGTATGTTCGTTCTTTTAGAGGACAGGTGATTAATATAAGACATGTGCAGAGTGGTAGGCTAGTATATTTGCAGGGCTTTCCTGCCAATAACTTCCTCAATGAAATATGAAAGAGAAATTGCCAGTGCAATTTCATGCATGTTACGTCCCTCTAGACTCTGAAAGGCTTCCTTCCATCTATGTATATGTTGTAGTTCTAGAGGATGCTTCTTTGGTATTCTCAAGGCATGTAATAAAGCTTAATAGTTTATGCTTTTGGAGCTAGGATTTTTACAAGGTAGGAGAATTTTAAATTCCTTCACAGGTGCATGTCTGCATCTCAGTGAATGCAGACACATTTTGTTTGTGACAGGAACGAAATCAAATTCTTAGTAAATGAGCATGTCTTATACCTTAAATGAACAAGGAATATGTAGAAATAATGGTCAAGCCAGCAGGTATGATATTGGGAAAGGGGACAGGATCAAAGGAAAGGCAAAGAAAGAAATTGAGATTTTCCACCCCCATTATACTATGGTCTTAATTTTGTTAATTAAAAAAGCAGGTTTTTTGATGTTAGTATGTACAGAAACAATTAAGACACAATATTGCTGTTGTAGGATGAAATTGTATTTTGTTCTTGTGCTGCATGCTTTTATTGAATGATGCCCTTGTATCATTCCCAGAGCCAGCATGAGTCTAATTAAGTTCCATGTAGTGCACTGTTTTCAGAGAGGAAAAAACTTCTGGTTTTCTGTTTTGTTTTTTTTTTAAATTTCATTTTATCATTGATTTGAAGAAGTAAATAAAATACGGCCATCAGGTAGACAAATGAAAGTCAGCAGAGGGACAGATTTCTTGTGGGATAGACTTGTGTGAGCAAGAGCAGTGGGGGGCCAACTGCTTTCTTGGACTACAATTTCCCCCTACACCCCAGCTATCTGAGAGATTCTAGGGACTGTAGTTCAAAAAGTAACGTTCAGGTTTTGAGTTGATAGCCTAGCTCAGTGGCTCTTAACCTTTTCTTTATTGGGGACACCCTGAAAATACCATTTTTTTTGCCAGGGACTCCCAAGACTTTTAAATCAAGATTTACATATTCAAATTTAGATTTATTAAAGGCCCCTGGAGACTAGGATTCAAATCCCTGCTCAAACAGTGGGTGGCTTTGGGCCAGTCACATTCAGCCTTGGGAGAAGGCAAAGGTAAACCCCTTCTGAACAAATCTTGCCAAAAAAATCCTCTGTGATATGGTCACCTGAGAGTTGCCAGAAGTCAGAAGGGACTTGAAGGCGCACAAAAAACAAAATGCTGCTGGCAGGGGGAGGTTCTTCCTAGCCATTGGAGCCCTGGTGGCGCAGTGGTTAAATACCAGTACTGCAGCCACAAGGTTGTGAGTTTGATCCTGCTGGGCTCCAGATTGACTCAGCCTTCCATCCTTCCGCAGGTCGGTAAAATGAGTACCCAGCTTGTTGGGGGTAATTAGCTAAAAAACACATTGTAAACCGCTTAGAGAGCACTTAGCTGATAAGCAGTATAGAAATACATGCTATTTGTAATGTATAATGTATTTCATGTTGTTCGCTGCCTCGATCCGTGTGGAGAGGCGGGATACAAATAAATAAGTTGTTGTTGTTGTTGTGTCTCTCAGCTTATAAACTGACTTATGGTGACCCTAAGGTGACCCTATCATGAGCATTTTCTTGACAAGATCTGTTGCCTTTTCCTTCTTCTGAGGTTGAGAGAGTGTGACTTACTTGAAGTCACCCGGTGGTTTCCATGGCTGAGTGGGAGAGTCATGCCGTGGTCTTCAGAGTCATAGTTTGGGCATACCGCCGTGTTCCTTTTGTCAGGGATGTGGCAGTGGGGGTATCTGTGTGCACCTCCAAACTGCTGCTTCATTTGTAACCAAGGGAGCAATTTCGGCACCTGCAACCCTCTTGCTGCCACGCCCTGGTTGCTGCTGTTGTTGTTGTCCAACAGCAGGGCTTTGCGGATCCCCAGGGGTTCCCAGACTCCAGGTTAAGAATCACCGACCTAGCTCATCTGACATATGGAAGGTTTATCTTTAAATGACATATATGGACATGCAGCCCTGTGAGAAAACAGTGCTTATTTGAAACAGAAGACTGCCATCTTAAAATAACGCATTCAAATGTTATTGGCTGTTGCTTTTACCGTCAGTGTTTTTTTTGTCACACTGTTTGCCTTTCTGCATCCTCCTCCGTAACGTGTGCGGGCATTTCGTAGATGTAAACACTCAGTTTGCCAGCTGAGTCTACACTACATATGTGTCAACAATGGGCTCTAGTCTATCAGAGCTCATGTCACAATAAACATTTTCATCTTCAGTGTGTTGTAAGGTTCTGTTTTCTTTTTGATTCCTTCCCTGCTTCAAAAGAGGTGTAATTACTTTTAAAATAAAAACAGTAGCACTGTTAAGGGGTGAGAAGAGGTGAAAAATCAAATCCGTATATTGGAACTTTTCTGCTCACAAGTATCTCTGAGGATTCTCAATGATAGTAGTTTCTCATTGTGGGATCGCTATTCAAAGACAGTATTATCACTCATTGTTTAAAATAGTCGTTATCATCTCTTTAGGTTTTCTGATACAACCTTGAGATTGCTAGGATTGGGAGCGGAATTGTTGGCTTTTAAGGTAACAGCTGGTGATGGTGTCATGGTGCTTTTCTAGCAGTCCTTAGCTGTACTTTTTGAACACCTGACCTTGCTAATTTTAGCAGAGTAAAAAGGATAAATACATAATCAGTACTAAATGGAACTCTTTGTTCGATGATAACATAGCTGCCGGAGGCACACACAGTTTTGCTTGATCTGAGCTTCATGTTCCTTATTCAGGCAAGGCTACATCTGTTCTGTGGAGCTAGTAACCTTTGTGAGCACTTAGTACGCATCATTTGCATTCGTCTGTTTTTAAGAATAGAGCTTGAATCTTCAAGAACAAGGTTTCCATCATAAATGGAGAAATTTATTTGCCCTTCCTGCAAGGACTATATGGGGATCTCTGCCCCACTTCATTGTTGAAACCACCTTCAGTGTGAGGAAGATTTGGGAGCGAAGTGGGGAGAGACTGATAGTGTGTGAGAGGTGGTTAAAGGTGAAGTGTAATGAGCTTTGTGGCTTAGTGAGGTTTTTGAACCAGCATCTTTTCAGCCCTGTGTGGACATTCCAATGTAGGGGTGGAAATCATCTGGTGCTGCGGATGCTGTTGGACAACTGCTCCCAGCATTCCTCACCAGTGACTATGCCTGCTAGGGGTGCTGAGACTAGCAGTCCAACAGTGCCTGTGGGGCAGCTCGATTCTCATCTGTTTAATCAGTGTGTATTTACAGTTGTGTCCTCAGCCAGTTGGGAGCAGACCCAGACCATGGCATATTTTGTGTATGTCTCTCTCTCTCTCTCTCTCTCCCTGGCTCCTCATCAATACTCAACTGCCCATTTTCCCCTAATGTTTTTCTCCTTATTAACACTGGTCTAGACTAATTACACACAAGTGGATGAGAAGATATTTTTAAAAGATTGCTCCAGAGGGGTTGAGTAGGCTGGCAGCATTCAAAATAATACTTCTCTACCTCTCCTGGCTTGAAAATGAAAGATACCTACAATTCTAATGTTATCTCCCTTAAGGAAATAGTCAAAATAATATTCCTTAACCTTGTAACCCAGTTATTCATCACATAGAGATATGTGCATAGAAATGCTTTATAGATGAACTTTCTAAAAATCACATCTTGAGATATATTTGGAAAAAAAGTTTTGTTGACATTTGATACCTTCAGATTTGCTGGGAATTCTTTCATAGCAGCTTGTATGAAGCTTAACAGCTTCCCCCCTTTCTCACAGGAGAGTTGAAGGCAGCATTTGACAAGCTACCATGGCAGAGCCAGAGAACCTCGAAGTGATGGTGAAAACCTTGGACTCTCAGACAAGGACTTTCACAGTTGAGGAAGAGGTAAGATGTCTTGAGTGGGAATGGGAGTGGTAGATGGTAAGGGGCCCTGTCTGAATAGATGTGGTGAAAATCCACAACAGAGGATCATGTGGCACCCTAAAGACTAAAGAAGTTTATTTAGCTCAAGATGGAATCTTGCCTGAGTTGTCAGATATTTATGCAGGTGCTTGAGTGAGAGGGAGACATGGGGAAATAGAAAGGCAGATGGTACAAATGTAGACATTACATTGACAAGAATAATTAAAGCAACAGTTCTTGGGAGGTAACAAGGATATCCTTGCATAGATAAGCAAACTAGCTACATGTATTGTGATGGAAAGCCCTTTTTTCAATCCAAACAATGTATGCTTTATTTTGTGGGGTTGATCTTCTATAGTCCAAGCAGACTCTGTACCAGTGGTTCTTAACCTGGGAACCCTGGGAGTCTGTGAAGTCCTCATAGGGGGTCTACAAAGCCCTGCTGCGGGATGTGGCAGTGGGGTCGAGGGATGGAGCGTGGGTGCCAAAACCGCTCCCTCATTTGCATCAACCTTTAGTAGGGGGTGTGGCTGCTGAGGGACACAGCAGCAGGCAACCGAGGTGGCAGTTTTGGTGCCCTCTCTCCCCCTCCTGCCACATCCCCAATGAAAGGGACACAGTAGCAGGCATATGTGTGTGCCCAAATTGATTCCTTGTACAAGAGATCAGTTTGGGTGTGCCCATGCCCTCTGGTGCCATGTCCCTGATGAAAGGGACACGTTGATAGGTGTGTGTACGTGTGCAAACTATAACTCTGGAGACCAGGGTTTGAATCTCTGCTCAACTGTGGAAATCCACTGGGCAAAGGCAAAGGACTTTTTTTCAACCTCAGAGAAAGGCAAAGGCAACAAGAAAACCCCCGTGATATGTTTGCCTTAGGTTGGGCATAAGCCAATTTTTCAAAGGGGAGGGGCATGATGGCTAGAAAGAACCTCCCCTTCTTAGTGGCACTTGGTTATCGTATGCCTGCAAGTGACTTCTGACTTACAGCAACCCTAAGTTGAACCTATCACAGGGTTTTTCTTTTTGGCAAGATTTGTTCAGAGGGGATTTGCCTTTGCCTTCCTCTGAGGCTGAGAAAGTGAGATTTGACTGAGTGTCAGAGCAGGCACTTGGATCCTAGTCTCCAGAAGCCTTTAGTAAATAAATATGTGGGTATTTAAATCTAAATTTAAGTATGTAAATCTTGAGTAAAGTCTTGGGGGTCCGTGGCAACAAATTGTATTTACAGGGGTTCCCTGATAAAGAAGAAGGTTAAGAACTGCTGCTCTGTACCATTTCAAAGCAGTATGTAGACTTGATGACTGTTATACCCGTAGATTCCCCCTGCTTGCTTTGTTTCTATTTTTGGCTGAAGAAGAAGCCTGTGAAGCTTCTAAAGCTGGATGAAGACTTGTTGGTTGACCTAATAAAGGTTTTGCCACATTAGGGACTTTGGATTACGTCTTCTGGAGCAGCACAGTTGCCTTTGTGTTCATGTGTCCCATCTAAATGACTGTGCTGGCCTGAGAATTCTGGGAGATGTAGTCCAAAAAGTGACTTTTGTAAGCTCTGAAAATGTTTGCAGGTCACTTGGGGTGTGTGTAACTTTTCAGACCAATGAAACAAAAGGAGGCCCAGAAAGTGACAAATGAGTTTGTGAGGATGGAGGAGGGAAGCGGTTTCCTGCTGGACCTTCTCAGTTTCACTTCTGTTTTTCAGATCACTGTGAAGGAATTCAAGGAACATATTGCAGGTTCAGTCAGCATCCCCTCAGAGAAGCAGCGTCTCATCTATCAAGGAAGAGTCCTGCAAGATGACAAGAAGCTGAAAGAATACAGTGAGTGGAGAGTCCAGAAGCAGCTGTGGGTTTGCATGAGGAGGAGAGGGAGAGCTTGGGGACAGGATCTAAGGAGTTCTAGTATGGTGAACATGAAATTACAGATGTGAAGTACATTTGAAAAATGCTACATTCTTCCTCCACCCAAAAGTTAAATGTCAGTATTGCATAGTTTTAATGTTCCGGGATTTATTAGTGGTTGTTCATACATGCCAGAGGCTCAAGAGCATCCTATTTGCAGAGTTTGGAGAAGTTGCCATTTTGGATGGTAATTGCAGAATCATCCAGCTAACACACGTGCTGTCAGCATGGCCAATTATTGTAGATGTCGTCTGAAAAATCTAATTGTTCTAAGCTCTGGTTTTGTTCAAGGGTAGTCTCAATGTCTAAAACAGCACGTTGAGAGCAGCCTTGGGAACCAGTGTCCTAGGTCCTGCAATAGATATGTGGAACACAACCTCTGTGCATTTCTAGGTCCCTCTCTTGCAGCATCCAAGCCTGATAGGGCTGCTGCCCTTGTCACTGCTAAATGGCTGTTGAAGAGGAGTTGATGGCTGGGCGGCAGGGACTCCCTTTCCTCCTTCTAGCAGTTTGCTACAGAGGCAGGTAGAGGAACAACAATGTCTCTCTCTTGTGCAAATTGCAAGGGAATGGGAGGGCAACCCCTTCTGCTCAGTTGCTTTCCTCCCGCTTCCTTGTAGTATCAGCTCCAGCCGTTGCAGCTGTGAGTGGGTGGAGGGAGAAGTTTTGGGCAAGGCTGAAAAGACTGGAGAATTTTCAGTAATGGAGTGAGTTGTGCCCTTCTCCCCTTAATGGGGTTTAAAAAATAATAAGCAGGGTTCTACACACACTTTTCATCTTTGGAAACATATGTCTAGAATGATGGGGAGCAGGGAGTGATTTTGAACACAGGATGGCCAGCAGGGGAAAGTGTTCAGCTTCTCCTTCACCACACTTTTGTTTAAGGTACATATCCTGAGGGTATTCCTCATTTAGATAAAGGCGAAAATCTGAGGCTTTGTTACATACACTGCAAGTCATGTGGTTACCTCTTAGAGAACTACTGTTTCAAGATGAAAATTCAGTGCAGTCTAGTGGCTGGAGTCCCGTTAATGATTTATACTTACATAAGTCTGAGTTTCAAAATTCAAAATGACCTGGATAGATTGGAGAGCTGGGCCGAGGCTAACAAAATGAAATTCAACAGAGAGAAGTGTAAGGTCCTACACTTAGGTAGAAAAAATGGAATACAGAAATATAGGATGGCGGACACGTGGCTGGATAGTAGTACGTGTGAAAGGGATCTAGGAGTCTTCATAGACCACAAGCTGAACATGAGTCAGCAGTGTGATGCGGCAGCCAAGAAAGCCAATGCAATTCTCGGCTGCATCAATAGGAGTATGGTGTCTAGATCGAGGGAGGTACTGATACCACTCTGCTCTGCTTTGGTTAGACCTCATCTTGAATACTGTGTCCAGTTCTGGGCACCGCAATTGAAGAAGGATATTGACAAGCTGGAGCAAGTCCAGAGAAGGGCGACCAAAATGGTGAGAGGCCTGGAAGCCATGCCCTATGAGGATAGACTTAGGGAGCTGGGTATGTTTAGTCTGCAGAAGAGAAGGTTAAGAGGGGACATGATAGCCATGTTTAAATATTTGAAGGGATGCCATGTAGAGGAAGGAGAGGGCTTATTTTCTGCTGCTCCAGAGACCAGGACAAGGAGCTGCAGGAAAGGAGATTCCACCTGAACCTCAGGAAGAGCTTCCTGATAGTCAGGGCTGTCCGACAGTGGAATGTGCTGCCTCGCAGTGTAGTGGAGACTCCTTCCTTGGAGGTTTTCAAGCAGAGGCTTGATGGCCATGTCGGGAGTGCTTTGATGTGGGCTCCTGCATGGCAGAGGGTTGGACTGGATGGCCTCTGTGGTCTCTTCCAACTCTACATTTCTATGATTCTATGATTCATGTACATATGTCCCTTTTTTGGATGGGGCATAAAGGACTGTTCTCTAATCCTCTGGGTCCCATGCACAATTTTCCACTAGCAAGCCCTATGCTGCTGCTGCTGCTGCTGCTGCTGCTGCTGCTGCTGCTGCTGCTAGTGGATGGGTAAATGAGAAGAGGAAGGAGTTGCTGCATGGGGAAGAGAAATGGGGACACATCCCATCTGGGCCTAGCCTTTTTTTGTTCCCCTTCTTCTCACATTCCACATCAATGTCCTTCTTCTTCCGAGCTCTGGACTGCAGTTTCCAGAGTCATTAAGCCAGATGGATACTGACTATCTTAGTCGTGGGGAATGAGTTGATTTTTGAGCATCTTGTCTAAAAGAAATAACTTTTTGCTCCAAGGGAAATGAATACAACATGGCTACCAGAGAGCTGCAGGGCTGGATGCTAGGGAGGTCCAGGTTGAAGTTGCTGGTTTAGGCTCAAAGCCTGCTGTCTGGTTTTGGATTCATCCCTCTTGGACATCCTCTCCTTCTCCAGCCTGTTGTGAGGATGAAATGATTTTGATTAAAAAAAAAGAAAGAATAATCACACACAAATGCTTTGTTTTTCTGGGCAGATGTTGGAGGTAAAGTCATCCACCTGGTAGAACGCGCACCTCCCCAGACACAGTCACCTTCCTTGGGGGGTCCATCTGGAGCTGGCTCATCCTCCGTCCCTCATGATGGTGCCGGCCCCCGGGGGACAGGCCCCACAGTGCATGACCGCAACGCCAACAGCTACGTCATGGTGGGAACCTTCAACTTACCAGTAAGCATTATGGACCCACAGCCACCCACACAAGTGAGTCTTAGCCAGAAGGGTGCTGCACTGCACGGGAAGGGGGAGTTGTATGTCTCCCCATAATTGCTTTCTGAGCCCCCCATATAAAAGGGAGGAGTTTCCTGTTGTCATCATACTCTGCAGACTTGTCAGTGGAAGTGAGGAAGAGCTTGGAAAGATGCCATTTTTTTGGACCACAAGTCCCAGCTGGTCATGCTGGCTGATGATTCTTGGTATTGTCCTCCAAAGAAATGACATTTCCAACCTCTTAAAATGGTGGGTGGCAGCTTGCAGAACCCTGTGCTGGCATGATGAGGGGCTATAGTAGTGTACTTCTCTTCTGCAACTATGCGGAACAAAGTTCTGCACCTCCTTTGACATGCCCTTCTGAAATATTGGTATAGTCATAATGAAGGTATTCCCCTACCCGATTCATTTTTGTCCATCTCCCGCTTGCTGTATTGGGCAGGCTTCCAGTTGTGTCAAACAGGGCAAAGGAGGGCTGAGAGTCATACCAGGCAAAGGGCAGGTTAGAGAAGCCACATCTAGTGATAGGGTAGTGGGGAGATCGGCAAAGTAATGCAAGGTTACTTCTTACACAGGCTTTGTAATATGCTTTGAACGATGACAGTCATTTTCCCCAGATGCGTCTTCTCTTTTCAGAGTCCTGTACGTACTGCTCAGACATAAAACCCATTGAGTTCAGTTGTGTTCATTTCCAGGCACATATATTGGATTGTGGCCTTAGTATGCCAGCCACTTCTCAAAAAACACTTTTAAAATGATGTGTGTGGGACAATTTAAAAACAACAACAACAACAACTGATCAGACCTTAGAATTGTGGTCTGAAACAGAGTAACAGGGCCAAGTCTGAGACTGCCTCTCTGTAATCCTATGTCAAGTTAAGAATAGCAGAGCTTCTATATGCCTTGGCTCCATAGGAGCACAGTGAAACACATGATGTGATCTAGGCCAGCATTTTGCTGAATCCCAGTTCCGTTGTTTTTTTATAAAAAAAAAAGTTCCTGATCCTTATGTCTGCACTGTTAGTCTAAAATCTGTGCAGTCAATACCTGCTAAATCAGCATCTTGAGAGTTGGCTGAGTAAGAGTGACGGTGTTTGTATGTAGGGTTTATGTATCCTCCATAGCTTTTTGCCTGTGCAGTGACTAGCAAGGCCAAACAATATACAATCGCATCATTTTTATGACTCTCCTGTTTCTATCTACTTTATGCAGAATTTGGATTTTCTAGATAGTGTGTTTTTCTATTTTAATGGCTGTTTTAGACATATAGTGAGAATAATATTGAGAAGTGTAATAATACATCTTGACCAAGTGAGACTTACACAGGGAGAAAACTTTAGCGCAAGTCTAGGTGTTACTTTCTTTTATCCCTAGGATCTTGCAAATGCAGGATAATGTCAGAGACAAGACCCAGTAGAGCCCCTGGATGATGTTATAGTTTGATCTCTTGGGTTTCTTGCTTTCTTTCTACTCCATTTTGTTCTTTCTCTTTTTTCTTCCTGTTCCTGCCTCCCCATTCCTTTTTGTTTCCTTTTAACTTTTTTCCCTGTGTCTTCCTTTCCTCACCTCCTGCTTTCCAAAGAGCGATGGATCGTCTGTGGACGTTCATATAAATATGGACCAGGCTCCAATACAGGTACAAGGGGGGCGGAAAGGCTGGAAGTGATTGGGTCAAGGAGGGAAGACTGTGTGTGTGCGTGCTTGGGTACATGCATGTGTGTCAGTTTTTTTTTAAGAAAGAAAGTATGAGGGGCATAAACCACATATCTCAGTAATACTTGATTTTTTTTTGAGGGGTAGAGGTTGAATACACAAAGGGAATAGAAGGAAGCCATGAAAGTAATTTTCCCAACTGTGGTGGGGATGATACATTCAACAGATCTTCAGAATAGTGCCTGCCCAAATTTTCAGGGTGTCTTAAATTGTTCTCATGTAGGATCTGTATTTTGGGGTGGGCAGGATTCCCTAGCTAAATAACAGCACAGTGGAATTTTTGTTTCATTCCCGTCATGTATTTCCAAAATATAAACCCAAGAAGTATTTTATGTGTAAACTCCCATGAGGCAATATATCTTAAAGGGGGTCATTTACTATTATGTGGAAGAACTGAGAACCTTTTGTTTCCCCAGCCCTTTAGGAGTCAGCTGTGTAGCTTTGTTTTTCTCTCATGCATGTGCACACACACACGCATGTACCTACGTGCAATCTCCCCTGTTTTGTTTAGGATAAGTGGTTTGAGGTTATGACCGTGGAGACTAGGGTTCAGTTGCCTGCTCAGCCATGGAAACCCATTTGGTGACGTTGGGCACATCACACACCTCAGCCCCAAAAAACCTCATGATAGGTTCACCTTAGGGTCACCATAAGTCCAAAATGCCTTGAAGGCACATGGCAGCAACAAATCCTGTCTTACTATCCTTGTCCAAAGTGGGCCTATTCTCTCCCTGCCCAATGAACCTACCTAACATCTCCTGAGAGCCTCACTGAATGGAAACATGGATTCAGGAGGAAGCACCAGGGAACAAGTGCACCCAGTTGTCTCTTGCAGTGCCTCAGGACAGTGGTTGCCAGCTTGCCTCAGTTTGACATGGTTAGGATTGATTGGCAGTACTTCCGTGTGTCTATCCTTTAGCAAGAAAGAGATGGAGAAGACTCATGCAGGATATGTTTGGAGGTATGAAAGGTGCTTGCATTTGTCTACCAGATGTGTTATAGGCAAGCCTGCCAGCCTTGGATCGAGTTTGTCCATTCCCATGTCCAGTGCCTGCCTGCCTACTCTTTTAGACAGTCAGTACAGTCAGTATCTGTGAGGCCTGCTGAGGACAAGATGCCAGACATATAGTGGTGATGATTGATACACAGTCAGCCCTCCACATTTGCTGGTTTCACTTTTGTGGATTGGTTATTCATGGATAGTTTGCTATCACTTCTGCTGCCTCTCTATGCCATTTTTAATAGGGACTGCAAGCCTTTTGAGACTGAGAAACTGCAAATGAGGCTTTTAAGTCCCTATTAAAAATGGTGTGGTGCAGCAATAGAGGTGGCAGTAAGTCCCACCAGTCACCCTCTTCTGCCTTGTGAAGGAACCCTGATGCCTCAGAGGAATCCACAGTGTGTTAAATATGGTGATCATAATTTTTGTGTGTTAAATATGGTTTGGGAGGGCCTAGAGTTGTTCACGCTTTTTTCACTTTTACAGGGGTGCTGTGCCCCTAACCGTAGGAGATGTGGAGGGATGACTGTACCACTCTTACGCATAAATGCTCAAGGAGGTTAATAGTCTACTCAAAAACACAGAGATAATTCTGCCATGCACCAGTGTGGTGTAGTCCTATGAGTATTGGATATGCCCTTGGAGACCAGGGTTCAATTCCTTGCTCAGCCATGGAAACCCAGTGGGTGACTGTGGGCACATCACATGCTCTCAGCCCCAGAAAAATCCCATGAAGGGTTCACCTTAGAGTCCCAATAGGTTGGAAATGACTTGAAGGCATGCAAAAACAGTATGAGCCCTGCCCAGATTGTCCATAAGGAATTGTAGGTCTAGATCTTTGACTCAATGCAGAAGACCTCTTTACTTTTCTAGTGCAGATACAGCTGACTCCTGGCTCAGTGGCGTGGCAAATCCACTCCAAATTTTGGAACATTTAAAGTTGAAGCAGCTTCACTGGTTCAGAGATTTAGGACAATCCTTTGATTAACTATGTTAATGGTTAAAGATTAACAAGACTTACAGTGTTATTTGATAAAATTAATAACCTTTTATTGACTTTTTGTATAAAATATGTTTTGGTAAGCTTTGAGTCAGTTTATTAGTTGGTAGATTTTATTGAGAGGAGGATAATAGTTTTATTATATGGTTGAAATGTAAACTGATTATATGGTTAAATAACTGCTGAAAACAAACAAAACCTCGCAAAGATAACAGATTACAAATATCTCAAGTCACAAAACTAAAACCACAAATTATACATTTAAAATCAGAAATATCTAAACCCAAAAGTTAAACCCGCACAAAAATACAAAAGCTTGTTTGTGCAATGGACTGTAGGGCAAACAGTTTGACACTGTTGCCCACAGCTTAGTGAGGCACACCAGGTCTCACTGTGCAAGCAGAAGTCTTGTCTTTGCTAGTGACAGTTGCCACACACACAGTGTTAAATGTGGTGGCCCAGGGTTTCTGTGCCCATGGGGGCTTTACACTTTGCCTGTGTTTGGTAGGAAAGAAGTGGAAGTTAAAGTACTATGAAACACTTGATTATTCCCTGAAAGTTTGAGGAAATACATGTTTTACTGGTATGGAAAACAAAGGAGTGTGGGAGACAACTGGACTTTTGTTGAGAAAGGTTCCACAACTGGGATGCTACCACCAAGAAAGCCCTGCCACATGTGTTAGTCTTTAGTGCTGCAGTACACTGGCGTTACTACAGATGAAACTTGAAGGAAGCATTCCCCACATGCTTGAGGGAGCTTTCCTTTTACCTCATTTTAATTCCTTTTAACTCCTTTAAAAAGCCTTTTTTCTTATAGAAAGGATACAGTTAATCAGAGCTACTAACTGTTAAGTAGCAAGATTTTTGTAAACAGTCAGTGGCAATTCTACACATTGGCCACAAGGGCCCACAAAGTTAGGTTACCACAGAGTCACTGGGATGTTTACTACAGGAAGGAATGGCCTTCATGGAAATGTAACTGTCAGATAAAATGTCTGTGAGCAACTGGATGCTTCTAGAAGGTGTTCCATTTTTCTAGTGAGTGTAACTTTCTGATAAATTCATCTTTTGACATTCAGGTTTCTCTTTTATAATAGCTGAGTTGTCAAAATGTTACCTAACAGACCTTCCAAAGGCTTCCCCCATCAGGTGTTTTCCTGTTTTGAGCCCTGTTGAAAAGAAAAGGGAGTGTCACAAGTATACAACATGAACCTCATAACCTGGCTCCCCCTTCTTCCTTTTTTATTCAACAAAATTTGCATTAAAAATATTCCAAAGGGTGATATCCCAAGTTTATAGGTCCACTGTTCCACCTAGAGATGTAATACACAGAGATGTAACATTTCTGGAATCTCTTCCAACAAAATCTTTGAAGCCATGGGAAAAATGTTTCCCCTTCTGAAAAATTTTGGGAAAAATTTAAATATCTGCAGGGCTCACTTTGAAATCACACCCAAATTTATATTACTGCTTTAGCAACGTAACATGCTCCATACATAACTTATGATATAAAACTGTACTCTTTTGGAATTTATGAAATCTGAAAATAAAAGAGCCTTGGCATTTCAAAAACCCAGCTGAGAGTGTAACCGTCATCTGAGAAGGAAGGAGTGAAGGAAAGTAGAAACCACACATATTATAACAAAATATTTCAAGAGAGATGGTCTGATGCAATCACAGTTTTAAGAACCAAGCTAGAACATAGCTGGATATAACGTTTAACTCAGCAGTTGAAAGTTCTGAACTCTCTAATACTGTATTTTCATAAGTAATGAATGCTGCCTCCTGACATGCTCTTCTCATGAAGATGGCAACACTCTCTAGGTGCAGAAGCACTTTTGACTTTGAGTGATGTGTATCTCTATGGTATGCATGGCAATCATTTTTAGAATTCTTTTCACTGTCTTACATATAAAACTTCATGTGATATCATTCCTGGCATTTTGAGTGAATAAAACCTTGTCTTAGGGAACATTTGAACATTACTCATTGTAAAAGAGAAAGTATTTTGAGTCTAAGTAAGTGTGCTTTAAAAATCTATATAAAGTGCAGCTGAAAATGCTGCTTGAGGGTTCTGTATAAAACTCTGGTGTTGAAAATGCAAGAGACAAAGCAGGAGTTGTCATGGGATACCTCATTGTGGAAAACAATATTTTCAGCCCCCCATAAGCTGAATAGTTTATAAATCTTTATAGGCCTTTTTTTTTTAAAGCTGAGCTTTGTAGGGCCTCTAGAGGAGGGAGTACAAAAGTCACTGCCCCTTTCCCTGTCTCCAGAATTGGATGGTTTGGGGCAGGAAAACCTGCCTTTTTGTATGATAAATCCTAGAATCGCCCAACCAGAGTTTAGCGAGTTGTAATCTCCAAAATAAATTTTCCAACCTTGGGTGGGAGGTTATAGTTACTGTTTGAGAAGGAGACTGTAGTTTAGTGGTATAACATCTACTTTGCATGCAGAAAGCACAGGCGCAATCCTTAGGATGAGTGACAGGTAGCAGTTGATGAGAGGCTCCCCCTCTCCCAAGCATCTAGGGGTGTGTGGTAGAAGGCATCTCTTTTCTGCAAAGCAGCTCTCTGAGGGATTGGCAGGGGGATATACAATTAATGCAACATGGGGTGGGTAGGATTCTGTCTATTTACTGGTGAAAAGGTGGAGATGCTTAGCTTTGATCCTTGTTTTCTTACATGGTCTTGGGAGGAAAGTGGAACCTGAAGGGGAGGTGTGGGGCTTGGTGCTGAAGGAGGCCTTGGGAGGTTTATGGAGGGAGGCAGGCAGGCCTTGCAAGGCTCATTGATGATGCCTAAGGTTTGCTGGGGGTCTGGAGGGGTTCTGATTCTGGCAAGATGGTCCCCTTGGTTTGATCTGCTATATCTCCTCTCCTGCTGCTGTAGAGCGAGCCTCGTGTCCGTCTTGTGATGGCCCAGCATATGTTACGGGACATCCAGGGTCTCCTGAACCGGCTAGAGGTGAGTGCAACTCTGACTTTGCATTGCTGGGCATGACTGTAAAACAGAGCTTGGAAAAAACAGTTTTGGACTCCGCCCCCCAGCCAGCATGGCCGGAGTCTTGGTGCTGCAGCCGAACATGGCAACTTTTCTAAGCTCTGGAGGATATAAGTGGATCAAGAATCTGCTCGTGGGCTGTGAAGGTTTCATGCCCCTCTTCTTCAGGGTCGTACCAATGGCCAGGCTCCATCAGGATCCGAGGAGATGCCATCTTCCAGCCCTCCTGAACGGGAACCAATGGAAGGGGCTGAATCCGAGCCCCCTAGTGAGCCCACGGCGGCGGAAGAGACACCTCCGTCTGGGACTGAGCCTCCCCCTACGGCTGAGCCTGCTGCACCTAAGTAAGTAAGCACTTGTTACTAGGACGGACGCTTGAGTTGGGACCAGCCTTGGGGCTGGTTTCCATGCCCAGTGTCCTCTCCCTTGTTCAAGGTGACAATGGCTGTGGCTCTGTGTAGATAAGCAGGGTGTTGAAGCTCTGTGGAGGTGTTATGCAGTGCCAGGACTACGGAAGGGCAAGTGTGAAAGAGTGTTGTACGATCAGAGCTTGCAAGAACTACTTTTGGGACTACTACTCCCAAAAATACTGAATCAGGATGCCCAGTAGCTCAGACAGACACCTAAACTCAAGCCTAAACCATGATTCAAGTGATGCTTTGGTTTCTAAACTCAGACATAAATGAAAATCTCAGTGGTGCTTGACTTGGTTTAGGTAAGTTTCCATGAAGGGAAAGGCAGGTGACTATCATCCTAACTTGACAGATGTTTGCAGTGGTGCCTGGTCAACTTTTCTGGGAGGGCAGGGACACAGATAATTAGTTACTTTCTTGGACAGTGGCTCCCATTTGCTATGCAGCCTCTGCGCGTGTGTGTGTTTTGAGGGCTGTAGTCCCAAAGCAACGTTTCCATGCTTTGTGTAAGAGAGTTGGGAATCCATGAGGGAGTCAGCGAATAAACAGCAGGTACTAGGCACTGGGGTCAGAGAGAAGGCTAGCTGATTTTCTCTCTCTCTGTCTCTCTCTCCTTTCTCCCACAGCCACCCCTCCCCAGGCGAGTATGTGGAGATTCTGGGAGAGCTCCGAGGGGTGGAGAGTCGGCTCCAGCCCTTCCTGCAGAGATATGAAGAAATCCTGGGGACTGCTGGTACTGCTGACTACAACAATAACGTAAGGGGATGTGGAGTTGTGTTCTGTTTGCTGATGGGAAAATATACAGTGTTCTCACTCTTGGGGCTGGACTTGGGGGCATTCCTGTAAGTTATTACAGGTTGAGTATCTCTTATCCTATATGTTTGGGACAGAGATGTTCAGGATTTTGGAATTTTTTATTTTTGTTTTATTTTGGGATACCCACATACCGTTCTTTCGATGTGGGGATCTGCTCATTCCTCAGTTCTTCTCTTCTTGGCTTCTTTCTGTAGGGAATGTGAGGGAATTATGGAGGCTTGCTTGGGATTACATGCACTGCTTGCCATATCAGCTGAGAGGGTAAAAAAAGGTGCCAAGCCAACCAAGAGACTGCAGGCAGCACATATGCAATTGGTCCTAAGCAAGCTGAGAGGGGAAAATGATGCCAGGCTGACTGAGAGATTTTGCAAGCAGTCCCAAGCAAGTCTCTGTAATTCCCTCATGTTCGCTACAGGAAGAAGACTGGCTTCTTCTTTTCAAAAATTCTGGATTTTGGGGCATTTCAGATTTTGGATCTTCTGATAAGGGACACCAACCTGTACAGCAACCAGGCTATTTTGTTTATTACCTGGGTGTGCATGTTTGCTAAGAAGATGAGGAGCCTACCTGGTCTGTTGGGCCGTGCAAGTAGTGTATCACAGCATATTGTCAGCCAACATCTTGTCCAGATGTTTTTCGCCAGTGTACCCCATCAGCCTCAGCCAGCCGTAAAGTTTGTGTGAGTCATAACTGAAACCTGTCTGAGGAGGTGTGGTTGCTCATTCTGGTGTACCACCTAGCAGCTGTTGGCATAGAAGTGATGGGTTGATTGGGAATAACCCAATTTTCTCCGTTTGCCTGGTGAGGCCCATCTGTTATTGGGTGCCTTGCTCCTAGATCAAACTGCATGGGTGCATATTTTTAAAAATCATTAAATACAGACATATATTTACATTTATAAATAAATGTTTTATAACTCATGTTTAACTGTAGAACTCCCAGTGGTCTCCTATTCAAAAACGAATTAAGTCCCCACATGCTTAGCTTAACCAGTGTTTCAATGTTACACACTCCCAAACCATCTATGAACTCCAAATATCTTGGTCATTTTTAATATGAGTTAAATGACCCCTTTTTGTTGTTATCTCTTAGATAACAATTTGCTCCTGCAATTTGCACTCTATCCATTCCTTTTATAATATTTGATAGTAAAATGCATAAACACTCATTAAAATAACATTTCAGCAACACTGAATGTGCGGTGCACTCCACTGAATGTGGGATGCATTTGGATTTTGATGAAATTGAAGAAGTCTTGCTAGGGAATATCCACCAGTCTCAGTTTATTCTTCTCCTCTTCCTTTCTGCCAGACCGAAGGCCGTGAAGAAGACCAGCGAATCATCAACCTGGTAGGGGAGTCCCTGCGTCTCCTAGGGAACACCTTTGTGGCACTCTCTGACCTGCGCTGCAATCTCTCCTGCAATGCCCCCCGCCACCTCCATGTGGTGCGACCGATGTCCCACTACACAGCCCCCATGGTGCTGCAGCAGGCTGCCATCCCTATCCAGGTAAGTGGCAGAAAGTTTGGAGTGGCATGACATGACATGGAAAAGGGCAGTTTCTACACATCCTGAAGTGGAAACCTGGTTCTAGTGTTGGCTGCAGGTCTACAATCTACAGTGGTTTGGCTCAGCATTGGAAAAACTAGAGACCATCTCAGTAGTCTGTGATTTGCTCTCACTTCAGATTAATGTTGGAACGACAGTCACGATGACAGGCAATGGCGCACGAACTACTCAGACCAACTCAGAAGGGCCCGCAGCTTCCCAGACTTCTCCTCCTGCTCATCCAGGCACTTCCAGCCCTCCAGATGCAGGCCGTCCATCTGAGGGGTCTCCCCCTGCTGCCTCTTCCCCAAGCAGCACCCCTACTCAGACACAGGCTTCCCAGACGGGCCATCCCCGCGTGATCCGAATCTCACACCAGACAGTGGAACCTGTGGTTATGATGCACATGAATATACAAGGTGAAGAGACTTTTTGCATCCTGCCCCAGGATTGGGGGTGGGGCACTATATGTGAGACTTTGGGACTAGGGTGATGTGGGAGAAAAGTTCCTTCCCTTTGGAAATCCTGGTACCCTTGCTGCATTTGTCTGTGAGGCAGTTGTATTTTTGTGGGGAAGGGGTTGGTGGTTGGAGGTGCTTTTGGGGCCTAGGGGGCTGGGTGGGATATTAGAGTTTGAAAGAGACTTGATGAGGGTTCCTTCTACTGTTCCCAAAAGTTGTGGATGCCCTGGCTGTCAAAATTGCCGTGGGCTATTAGTCCCCCATGTAATGTAATGTAGCATAGAGATTTCAGGTTCTAGTTTCACCTCAGCTTGAACCTACTAAGATGGTCTTGGGCAAGCTGTTCTTGCGGCATCTGTGAAGTGTGGGGAGGTGAACACTGATTTACATTGTGTGTTTGTTGTGGAAAGACTAAAATTGTGTGAGATGAAAGAGCATGTGAAATTCTTTAAGCACTTCAGGGAGTATGAATGCTTAGTCATCTTTCAGGACAGGAACATAAGCACAAACCTGCTGTGTCTAGGAGGGACTACCTCCACATCTTTGATACTGTAGGTAATTAGACAGCTTCTTGGAGTTCAGAATATGTTGCCTGAAGTCAGTTTCCCTCATTTGTTTTCTCTCTCCCAGCACTTACATTGTAGCAATAGATCTGCCTTTGATTGTGGAAGTTACGTATAGCTATTACGGCTTTGGGTATGGAGACCGTGCTTTACGTGGGGGTCTGAAGGTTGCTCTGTCAATATTTCTTCTGGACTCCAGGGAGCAGTCTTTCCCAGCCCCACCTGGAGAGGTTGGGGATTTAACCTGGGATATTCTGCATGCAGAACCTTGTCTCTGCCTGTGAGCTATTGCCTTCCTCTGCTGGAAGCTGTCTTTCCCTCCCTTCCTTAGATTCTGGCTCCCAGATGGGAGGGAGTGGTTCTGGTGGAGCACCGTCAACAGGAACCCCTGGGTCAGCTGGGCATGCTCAAGGAATGGGTAAGGGATGAGTGGGCACATTAAAGTGGGGGTGAGGTTGTTTTATATAGGGTGCAGGAGCATTAAGATGGACAAATCTGCCAGGCTCAGCTTTCTCCTGTGAAGTTAATTCCATCCTGATTCAGCATTGGATTGCAAATGAAAATGCATACCTATCTGTGTACACATGTTTAAAAAGATGCACATCTTTGTATATCTTTTCAACTTCCAACCTTTAAATTCAACAGTTTTGTCCACATTTTTTAAATTGCACCCTTTTTTTGTATTTTTTTCCTGTAGAATTAAGCATCTTTTCTGTGCAATTCTAAACATGCATGCGTGTATGAACATGCCACTGCCTACCCTGACTGTAAGCTGTTTGGTCTTCCCCTCTTGTAGGTGGCACTGCTCACATGCCGCTTCCCAGCCTCCCACCAGAGTTCATGCAGGCTGTGGCCCATCAGATAACACAGCAAGCCATGGCAGCTGCTGCCTCAGCTGCTGCAGGTAACCAGGGAGTTAAGGACTGTGTGAAACTTTCTTTGGAGGTTTTTAAACAGGCTGGATGGTGATTTTCCAGGAGTGCTTTGAGTGTGTGTTCCTGCTTGGCAGCGGGTTTGGACTCAATGGCTGTTGCAGTCCTTCCAACAATATGATCCAGAGCATGTACCCATGTTGTGTGGGGAGAAACTAGATTCCCTGGCTTTTTGGCACCTGAATGTGCTGTGCTTTCCTCTTACCGCTACCTTCTCCTCTTTCTTAGGCCAGCAGGTCCCGGGCTTCCAGTCTGCACCGACACGTGTTGTGATTGCCAGACCCTCGGCTCCTTCCGCACGGCCCACTCACCCGGGGTCGCCCCAGGCACCAGGACAAGGGGTGAGGAGAAGAGGAGCTGTAGGTGGGGCGAGGCAGGGGCTCTTTTCCTATTTGGGGGGCGTTCTTCTTTTGAATCTGTCTCTTTTTCCCTTGCAGGGTCCTGGCCTGGGTGGAAATGCTTCCTTGGCACAGATGATCAGTGGCCTGGTGGGGCAGCTCCTCATGCAGCCAGTCATCGTGGGTAGGTGGTAAAACCCAGGGTCTGTTCCACTTTTGAACAGCTCTGTACTGTTAGGAAGTTTTTCCTGATGTTCTTTCCCTGAAGTTTTAATCCAGTGGTTCTCAGTTTTGGAGGAGCTGGAAACATGTTTGCTCCCTCTACATCAGTACTGCTCAAAGAGGTGGTCTGTGCTGTTAAACCAAAGGTCTGGGATGGGTTGAAGAGGGCACTCTCAATGTACAGTGCCGAAAAATAGGGTGGAGGATTTCTGAGAATTTGCCACATCTAGATGTAACTTAATAGGATAGCTGGAAGGAACCTTTTTGAAAGCAGAGGGTTGCTGTGGATCTAGTCTGGAAGAGAAGTAAGAAGTCTCAGATTGCTTGTGTTTGATAAATGGGATAGTTGGAAGTGATCACTGACAGAGTGGGAGTGGCCACTTCTCCCTGGTCTTTGCCCAGATCCAGGCCCAACGATCATCTCTGTATTTCCTTTCCAGCTCAGGGCAGCGGGGCGTCCTCATCGACCTCCTCTTCCATCAGCACCCAAGCTACTTTCAGCACCAGCAGTTCTACCTCCCCTCCTACTGCCTCAGCCAGCGCTGGTACAACCAACACAGCCACCACCGCGGCTGGGGGCAGCTCCGCCGGTGCCCCGGGAGGGCCCATTCCTTCCAGCCAGCCCCCTTCAGCAGGCGCTGAACTCCAGTTCTCCCAGCTTCTGGGGAACATATTGGGAGCTGCAGGCTCCACCATGGCTGGTGTGGCTGGTGTGGGCTCCCCTACCATCACTGTGGCTATGCCAGGGGTACCTGCTTTCCTGCAAGGCATGACAGATTTCTTCCAGGTGCGTACCTAAAAATCTTTCCATGGTTTCTCTCCTGGATGTGTTGCCACCAAGCAGTTTTGGGATGGGATAGGGTTTCTTTCCTTGGCCATATTCCAACTTTAATAGACCCCATTTCTTTCCTACCCACCTTGGCAAGGAACCAAGCCATTTTGAGCTCCTACACGGTATTTTCCAAACATCCCCTCCCCACTTCCTGACATCCTCCTCTTTTTTCTCTCCCCAGGCAACCCAAATGGGGGCAGCCCCCACACATCCTCCTGAACAGACTCCCCCACCGCCTCCTCAACCAGCAGCCTCCCCGCCCCCACCACCTCCCCCCACGGCTCCCCAGAGTGGGACAGAGACACCTTCAGGTGGTGTGGGAGGTGGCGGCGGTGTTCGTGGGAGCGGCTCTGCAGACGCCGTGCCACCCGAGTTCTTCACCAATGTGGTCCAGGGGTTTCTGTCATCCGTGATGGGTTCACTCGGTGCCCAGCAGGGCAGCACTGAGAGCATCACTGACTTTGTCCAGCGCCTGAGTGGTTCCAGCAACATCTTTGAGCCAGGCACAGAGGGGGCCTTGGGTAAGGAGCGCTTTGGTGCCCTGACGTGGTGTGCCCAGCATGTTGAAGAAAGCTCTTTTATGACGCTCATCTTTCAGATACCTCTGACTTGTGATTCTCAGGTGACTGAGATGTGTCATAGGAAAGTTCTCTCTCTCTCTCTTTCTCTTTCAGACTGCCTCTCCCAGGGATCCTAAGAATTTAGACTTTCGAGGCTCTGCTCTTGTTGGGCTCTTTAAATACTGCTCCTATTACAAGATTATATATGTCTCCATGCTAGCAATACAACAAAATCTAAAATACACATTATGGTGATACTTTTATTAGGCCAACCAAAAGATGCAAAATTAATCCATCATGCTAGCTTTCTCAAGCAAGAAGCAGACCAGCAGCACGGACACTATTCCTCTCTTGCATGATTTTTACCATCTTTTCCTAATAAAGATATAGAGGTATAGCTGTGCTGTGTATTTTCGATTTTGTTGGGCTCTGTTCAGCAGATTTTGGATGACCAGCTACTGGGGATGCCATACTAGGGGATGTCCCGTGTCAGAAAGGGTTCGGATTAGATGGGATCCCTTCCAGCTTTTCAGTCCTCTTACTTTCTTCCTCCAGAGAGTTGGGCTGCTGCTTATGGGTTGGGCTGCTGCCTGGTTGCCACCCCTTTCTGAATCTCAAGTCCTTCCCAAATGGTGGCTGTCATAGTTTTTGACATCCTCTTTGCTTTGACCTTTCTTCTGGGCCCCTACACTTTCCCCACTCTCTCAGTGCTTGTGCTCTGCTTGGGCCCAGCTATGTTCCCCAGAAGTGTAATGATCTCATATTTCTTGTTGCCATTGAGTCTTCAGAGTGCTTGGTTTTCTTTGTAGTCCTTTGAAACAGTCTGGTGCAGTTTTTGCAGTTTGGCAGATGGAAGATTATTGATGGCCTGGGTGGAGGGAGGAGCACGGACTGGGGGTCACATACATCCCCTGACCTTTTCCTGAGCCCCAGCACACATCCAAACCCCCAGTTTCTAAGACGTTGCTTGAAAAACCTCGGTTTCTTTTTTTTAAAATTAATATTATATGCAATTAAAAAGAAAGAAATAAGAAAGGAACAGTAAAAAGAAGAAATAGAATAAAAAATATGCATGATTTGTACAGTAAGGATATAGAGTTATTTCCAGATGTTACCATTTATCCCCCATGTTTATGTAGGTAATGCTTTATCGAATATCAGTGTCCTATATTTTTTACGTTCTATGTGTTATAGAGTACAATTATTATATATCAGAATTATGTGATCTTCTAGTCAAATAGTCAAATAGATAGTCCAGTCAAATAAATTATGGTCACTGTTATATTGAGTTATGTTACTTTCTTCACATTCAGGCTTCCTCTGCTTTCCCTTATTTTCATAAGTTAAATAACTCTTTCCTTAATTATGAAATAGAGTTTTCCTTTCCTTAATTATGAAGTAGAGTTTGCCTATTAAATATCATTCCCAATATAGATAAGTTAAATATAAAAAAGGAATGGAAAATAATACTTTACATGACTAGCTCTGCTAGAATTGTTTACGCAAAACACTGGAAAAGTCATCCAACTCCAGAACCTGATGAATGGATCCTAAAGCTTATGGAGATGAAAGAATGTGATAAACTATCAAAATCTCTTATGGAAGCTAAAAAGGAAGTAAAAGTATCAGAATGGAATCCGATAACAACATATTTAAAAAGGAAATTTGGAGGCATTATTATAACTTAAAATTAACAGCCGTTGAAACCGATTTGGAAAACTACAGTAGCAGTTCAGTGTCATTACTGTATATTCTCTTTAGATGGGGTAGTGTGATTTATAAAAATAATGTATGGGTGGACTAGCATGGTGTTAAATTAAGATAGAAAGAACTGTTCAGAACATTTTTGAATCTACAGAGGCATCTCTAACTGCGCATTGAATAAATCTTAAAAAGGCAGGCGGGAAAAAAACCCTCCCCGATTTCTGAAATCACTGCAAAACTGCTGGAAAATGCAGTGGTTTAGGTGGTCTTCCCCCTGTATTCCACCAAACTTGAAAAAAATGGGTAGTTGAGGAGGCTGGGATAGGTTCTTCCTAGTTCACCTTCCATCCACAAATGAACATTTTTCTCTTCCACTGGCCTTTAAAACTTTGACTGCAGTGTACTTTTAAATGTTATATGGTTTTTGTTTTTGTATTCTGCCTTTAAATGAAATTTTAACATGTCTTTAACTCTATAGCTCTTGTAATTGCTTTTAAAAATAAGCGCGCTCTCTCTATGTGTGTGCGTGTGTATTTCATTACTGGTGGTTTTTTTTTTGAGTTTTATATCTGTACTGGTTTAATATTTTGTAAGCTGCCTTGAGTCTTAATGGGATAAATGAGATGGGATATAAGTTGTTGGTGATGAATGGCATCCTGTTGAGGAGTTATTAATGTGTAACTCACACTTAAATATTTGTAACTGCTTGGTATTCCTGTTTGCCATTGGAGCACTATTGTCACAATTGCAAATTGCCACCCTAAAACCTACCTTAACAGCCAGCAGCCACTCTGGTTGATAGGTGTCTGTTCTGCAGGCAATTGAGGTGCGGTAGGATGACATATCCAGCCCCTTCCCACTTGCTATCTGTGGTATGACAATCAGAAGCCAATCACGCAGCAGATTGCTGGTGGGAAGGGGCTGGAGAAGTCATCCTACAGCGACCCTGTCACCAGCAGAACAGACCTCTGTTGCTTAGTGAGGCTGCTGGCTATTAAGGAGAGTTGGTGGTGGTTGGGGGGCCAGTGGCTTGGATCAAAGGATGATATGTAGTTACATATGTGTAACTGTGTCCTGTGATGATCTCAGGCAATACAGGTGTCCCCTGCTTTTCATCAACTTTTTTTTGACATTCCGCTGATTCACACTTGCAAATTACAGACAAGTTTGCATTAATTTGACTAAGGGTTTGCTCTTTTGTCAGTTCTTGTTTCCTAAGAGGCTCGCTTTGGACTGCTTACATGTGCTTGGAGTCTTGGGACTGCAGTCTTGCTTATGGAAAGAGCTGATCCCTCGTCAAATTAATGGAATTTGTCTTTAATTTGCAGGCATTGTGAAACAGTCAACCTTTATCAGTTCTTCTTGCTTATGGAGGCTGCCTTGGAAATGCTTGCACATTCACTGCTTCCAAAGTGAGCTCAAGGTGACTGAGAGAGCTTTGCAAGCAGTGCATGCACAGTTTGTCCCAAGCAAGACTCTGTAATTCTCTCCTGTTTCCTGCATGGGTTCTGCTTTTTGACCAGTTCCACTTTCTGACAGTGCTCTGTTAATTAACCTGTCATATAACTAAACCATAAGAACAGGTTGCTTACCTGTAACTGTGGTTCTTCGAGTGGTCATCTGTGCCCTCACACATTAGGAGCTTTCCGCATGCGCGGTACATTCGGAAACTTCTAGAGCTTTTTCGCTTGGTGGGAACCCCCCCCCCACGCCGGCACTGCGCATGCTCCTCCCGCCGAGCAACGGTCTCTCCTAGTTTTGTTGTCCACCGTAGAACCTCAGGGACCAAAAGGGGAAGGAAGGGCGGGTATGTGTGAGGGCACAGATACCACTCAAAGGGCCCACAGTTACAGGTGAAACCTGTTCTTTTTCTTCGTGGTCTCTGTGCCTCACACATTAGGAGACTGTGTAGCCCGGTTGGATGGCGGGTCAGGTCCTAAGTGGGAAGCCAGCACCTCACGTCCACACCGAGCATCTCTGCGCGACCGGCAGTGGCCTTAGTGGCGAACGAAGGTCGTGGCTGGGACCAGGCCCCACCGGCAGAGTTCAGCAGGTCTAGTCCTCGCAGGAGGGCCGCAGAAGTTGCCACAGCTCTGGTGGAGCGGGCTCGAAGAAGGGCTGGAGGAGGCTTCCTGCGAGCTCGTACGCCAGCTGAATAGTCTGTACCACCCACTTGGAGAAGCGCTGGGTGGAACCTTGTGGCCCTTCCGACATCGTCCGTAGCAAACGAAGAGATGCGGTGTCTTTTGGAAGGGGAGGTTCTGCCTTGTAGAAGGCCAGGGCCCGACGCACATCAAGGGAGTGAAGGGACTGTTAGATTGTGGGTCCGGGAAAAAGGAGGCAGGATGATGTCCTGGTTGGGATGGAAGCTGGATACCACCTTTGGCGGGAAACGAATGTAGGTCTGGGACCACCTTGTCCCTGTGGAAGACCAGGGGGGGCTGCCCACTGGAGAGCTGTTATCTCACCTGCTCGTCTTGCAGAGGTAACAGCCAGGAAAGGCAGCCTTGAAGGTGAGCAGCCTGTCATCCGAGGTCACCATCGGCTCAAAGGGCGGCTTCGTAAGCTGTGATGCCCAACAATAGGGACCACGGCGGTGCACGGCGATCCCGGGTTTAGGATGTTGTAATCCCTTCAGGAACCGCTTAAGGGTTTGTTCTGAAGAAGGCTGATGCCGAGTATATGGGGGTTTTATGCCACGATCGCGGAGGGTACCTTAGGGACGGAAAGGCTAGGCCCTGCTGTCGGAGGTGAAGGAGGAAGTGGAGAATGGTGGAGAGCCTGGCGGGTGATACCGGCTCACGCCTCTCTTCAGCGAAGGTCAGGAAACGTCGCCACTTGTATTGGTAGTTGCGACGGGTGGATTCTTTCCTGGCCGCAACGGGGACGTTACCGAGCAGGGGGTGCGTGCGATATCCTCCAGGCATGGAGGGCCAGGCGTGGCGGGCCGGATGGAGGACGCGGCCGCTGGAGTGGGAAGCAAGCCCGGTGTCGGTGGTAGCCGGAGAAGGTCGCCTTGTGCGGCTCATAGCAGGGGTGTGAACCAGTGCTGCCTCGGCCAATACGGGGCAAAGGATCGCGTCGGCTCTCGGGAGGATTTTCGATATCGTCTGGCCGAGTAGCGGGAACGGTGGGAACGCGTATAGGAGTTCTCCGGTCCACGGAAACTGGAAGGCGTCCCCGATGGAGACTCGATCGTGGCCTGCTCTCGAACAGAATCGGCTACACTTCGCGTTTTCCCTGGTCGCGTAGAGGTCGATCGATGGTTCCCCCCAGCATTCTCAATCAGTCTGAACGCCTCTCCAGAAAAACCATTCGTGATGGGATGAGGTGTCCCTGCTGAGGGCGTCTGCTGTGGTGTTCTCCTACCTGGCCAGGTGAACAGCTACGGGATGTATGTGTAGGTGAATGCACCAGTCCCAAATGTCGAGGGCGATGTTGAGTAGGGTTGTAGTAGTCCCTCCTTGCTGTTGACGTAACGCGTCAGTGGTGTTGTCCGTCAGGACTAGGACTGTCCGCCCGGCGACGACGTGGCGGAACGCTCGTAGTGCTTTCGAGATGGCGAGCAGCTCAAGGGCGTTGATGTGGCGGCCGTCTCGTTGCCGCTCCATCTTTTCGGACTTTGAGATCGCCGCAGTGGGCACCCCATCCGTAGAGGGAGGCGTCATTTCCGTTTTCCCTGGTCGCGTAGAGGTCGATCGATGGTTCCCCCCAGCATTCTCGAATATCAACGCCTCTCCAGAAAAACCATTCGTGATGGGATGAGGTGTCCCTGCTGAGGGCGTCTGCTGTGGTGTTCTCCTACCTGGCCAGGTGAACAGCTACGGGATGTATGTGTAGGTGAATGCACCAGTCCCAAATGTCGAGGGCGATGTTGGTAGGGTTGTGAGTGAGTCCCTCCTTGTCTGTTGACGTAACAGACGTCAGTTTTTCCGTGGCTAGGACTGTCCGCCCGGCGACGACGTGGCGGAACGCTCGTAGTGCTTTCGAGATGGCGAGCAGCTCAAGGGCGTTGATGTGGCGAGCCGTTCGTTGCCGCTCCATCTGTTGCGGACTTTGAATCGCCGGTCATTACCGTCGCCTTTGGTGTTGGCTGTTGGAAGGGCACCCCTGCACCAGGTTGTCTCGTGAGTGCCACCATCGGAGGGATGAGTGGACTTCCTCTGGCAGCTGCAGTGGATGCTCTGTTCGTCTCGCATGGGATCGAATATCGGAGACCCGGGTTTAAGAGGTCTTGCCCTCATTCTTGCGAGATATAACCGAGTTGTCGAGGCCATGTAGCCCAGCAGTTGCTGGATCCTCCTCGCGGATAATGTGGAGGCCGTGTATGCATGAACGGCAGCTTGAATCAAGGTTTGTGCCCGAGTCTCTAGAAGGTACGCCCTGGCGGACATGGAGTCCAGAGTGGCACCGATGAAGTCCAACGTCCTTGCCGGCTCGGGTAGATTCCTCGGGTTGACCTGTAGCCCGAGATGGGTAAGGAGTGTCAACGTCATGTGGACGTCGTGGTAAAGTCTCTGTTTGCAGGATGCCCCCAACAGCCAATCATCCAGGTAAGGGTAGACGAGGCGCCCTTCGTCCGCAGGAATATCCACCAGGGCCATGCATTTGGTGAAGACCCTGGGGGCAATCGAAGCCCGAACGGCAGCACCTTGTACTGGTGCGGTGTTGTCGACTGCGAAGCGGAGGTTCGTTGTGCTGCGGGCGAATGGCGATGTGGAAGTAGGTGTCTGGGGAAAGATGGAGGCGAACCAGTCCCCTTGATGGAGAAAGGGCAGGATCGACGGTAGCATGACCATCTTGAACTTCTTGGGGCGGGTGTAGTTGTTCACCCCTCTGAGGTCGAGGATCGGGGAAGGGAAGGGGCTTCGGTACCATGAAGTATTTGGGGGAAGAAACTGGTAAGCTGGCTTTCGACGGGAGCTGTTCGATTGCTCCCTTTTTCGAGCAAGACTGGATCTCTTCCAGGAGGACCGAACTTGACGGAGTGGAGTAGTAAACGCCTCGAGGCGGAATATCTTGAAACTCGATGGCGTAGCCAAGACGGATAATGGAAAGCACCCAAGAGTCCCTAGTGACATGTTGCCACTCCGACAGATGGGCTAAAGTCGGTCAGTCAGTCTCCGAGGGCTGGTGGGAGGCTGAAGGTTTTTGAGGGGGCGGAAAAGGTCAAACCCTTTATTTCGCATCGGAGGAGGGCTTCTTGGACGAAGCAGGGCGTCGTTTAATGAACGTTTAAAACAACCCCAAAGAAGGCCTCGAGGGACCAGACTGGGCCGACCTCTGGAAGGATGGGTCGACGACCTCGCCACGAGTGGCGGAAAGGGGAAAAGGGGGTGCGGGCCTGCGAGGATGGGAGAAGGCCGATCTTTTTGCCGTCAGCCTCGCCTTGACCGATTGTCCAATGCTTCATCGGTGGACGCATTTAACAGGCCCTCATCATGAAGGGAAGGTCCTCAATTCTCCTCCGAGTGTCCTCCTGAATGTCCGCCGGTCTTAACCAGGCATGGTGGCGCAAGCCGACGAATCCTGCCATGACCCTCGATGCGATCTCCACAGCGTGTCGGGAAACAATTGCTGGCAGGAATAGCCACCGCCTCGTTGAAAATCATGGCAGTAGCCTGGCGGATGTCCTCCAGCACCGATTCTATGGCCGGGGAGAGACGATCGAGGACCTTGCGCAGGTATGCCGCGAGGCAAGCCTGCGTGTTGGACAGCTCTATGTGCAGGGAGGCGGCGGAGTAGAACCTCCTTCATAGGCATCCAACTTTCGGCCTTCCTTGTCCGGTGGAGTGGTATGCTGTCTGCCGCTGCCCTTCATCTGAGCCGACTCGACGACCACAGAGTTTGGCACAGGGTGGTTGAAGAGGTAACCCGCGTTATCCTTCTGCACCCTGTAAAGGTGTTCTAACCTCTGCGGTATCGGCTCGCCGAAGCCGGTTGTCCCCCGCGGACTTAACAACCTTCACAATGCAAAGGGGGAAGAGGCAACGGGGCGGTGGCAGGTTGCCTTCCTTCAACATGAGAAACCGGGGCGTTCCCCTGGTTCTGCGTCCGCAATCTTGAGGCCAAGGGTAGTGACCATCCGAAGCAGCATCACGGGAAATGTTCACGTCCTCCGGAGCTGAATTGGGAACCGGTTCTCCAAATCCTAGAGGAGGAGATCCTCAGGCCCTCCGAAACCTCCACTCGGCGCTGGATCACAGGTTTGGGGCTGGGGGAGTCTTCTGCCTCCCGCTCTGGCTCTTTTGTCATGGTCGTAGACTGTGTCTTTTTGGGCTTTCCGCGTAGAAAAGGGGCCCTGGGGCGTCCCGTTTGGGGGAGCGACCCCCGACTTACCTTTTTGGTGGTGACGGGTGTTGTTGGCAGGCCGTTGTGGCCATGGCCTGCTTGGTCACCATGGATTCCACAGGGCACATTGCCGTAGACGTAACCCTGGGCGGCGGCGATACCGCACGGTACCGAGGTGAAGGCTCCCTCACTCTTTGGTATCGAGGCGAGGGAGAGCGGCTGAAGGAGCGGTCGGAGCGGCGGCGGTCGGCTGGCGAACGGCTTTGGTGTCTATGATAGCGACGTTCCTCTCTTCTCTGGTGAGCGGGGGGAGACCGACGTTCCCTTGAGGTGCCGGGACCTCCGGAAGGTCTCCCAGCATCTCAGGTCACGATGGTACCGATCCCGGTATGATGGAGAATGTGACCGGTAAGATGCCGAGCGCTCTCTCCACTCAGATTCCCTGGCGTACCTGGCCACGTAGGACGCCAAGGTGTACCTGGAGGCAGAAGAGCGAGGCTGTTCCTCGTGTGTCTCCTGAGGAGGCGGTGATCTTTGCGGCAGCTCCGAAGAGCGTGACCGAGATCTAGGCGATATCGAGCGCCGTTCTGGGGAAGCAGGGATTTGCTGGGATGGTCTCTGCTGCAGGTCAGCCGACCTGCGGCGGCTCGAAGGGCGGTGGTGGTGTTCCTCCACCGGGGTTTGGGAGGTTCCTCCACCGGCGAGTCCGGGGCGCTCTTGTGGAGCGTCCTCGATCTCGTTGTCCGAGAGATGAGCAGGCTCGCCTCGCCCTTTTGAAGGCTCAAGAGTTGGAGGAGGAGTGGGAGGATGAACGTCCCCACCAGGGAGCGCTTCTTCCCCTTTCCTCTTCTTCTTCTTGTCCTTCTCCTTCTCCTTCCCTTGTCTCCGTCCAGAGCAGGGCGTTTCCTTTGAGGCGTCTCTTTGGCCGGAGCCTCAGCCTTCCTCTTTGTCGAGGAACCTTTAGCTGACTTGGCAGCCGCCGACAGCTTCGGGATCCTTGGTAGCGCTGCGATGGGCGTTCTTGACGCCGGCACCGAGCCCGATGCCGACGAAGTAGATGGAACGGCAACCGCCGATACCGTCGATGGTGTGGTCGCCTTCTTGTCGGCCATCTTGGATTGGGAGGTCTCCTCAATTGCCTTCAAAGACTGCTCCCAACAAAAAGATTTCAGTGTTGAGGACCTGTTGCGGAGAGTTTGAGAAGTGAACTCCCGGCAGATTGGGCAAGTCCGGGTGTTGTGAGACTCCCAAGCAGAAGAGACACTCCTTATGGCCGTCGGAAAGAGCGACCTTGCGCCCACACGACATGCAGTTTTTAAACAGCACGGACGTAAGACGACGCAGTTAACAGAGAAACGTGGAGAAGTCCGAATTTTCCAAGTCCGAGGGGAAGTCCGAGAGAGAGTCAAGAAACAGTCCGAAATAGTCCAAAAATCCGTAAGCGAAAAACAGCCAAGCAAGGAATATAAGGAACAAGCAAAGAACCTTCCGTACGCGATGGCGGACAAAAAAAGAACTGAGGAGAGACCGTTGCTTGGCGGGAGGAGCATGCGCAGTGCCGGTGTGGGGGAGGGGTTCCCGCCAAGCTAACAAGCTCTAGACGTTTCCGAACGCTCCCGCGCAGGCGCGAAAGCTCCTAATGTGTGAGGCACAGAGACCACGAAGAAGCCTTTTTTCGCCATTAAAAGGGAAACCAGAAGTGCTGTGAGGTCAGTAAGAACAGTGGTTCTTAACCTTAACCTCCCAGGGAGCTTCTGAAAATAGTTTTTTTGCCAGGGACCCCCAAGACTTAACTGAAGATTTAAATTATTCAGATTTATTTGTTTATTAAAGGCTTGTGGAGACTAGGATTCAAATCCCCACTCAGACACTGGGTGACTTTGGGCCAGTCACATTCTCTCAGTCTCAGAAGAAAGCAAAGGCAAACCCCTTTCTGAACCAACCTTTAAAAAACAACAACCCCAAAACCCTGTGATGGGTTCACCTTAGGGTTGCCTTCTGTCTGAAGCGGCTTGAAGGCACACAACAACAAAGTACGGCTGACAGGGATAGGTTCTTTCTAGCCATCATGTCTCTCCCCTTTGAAAAATGACCTATGGTGACCCTAAGACAAGGGTTTTCTTGGCAAGGTTTTCCCCCTTTACCTTTCTCAGAGGTTGAAAGATGTGACTTGCCCGAGGTCACCCAGTGAGTTTCTATGACTGAGTGGGGCTTTGAAACCTGGTCTCCAAGTCATAATTTGGGCATCTTTACATGCCTGCTGCCGTGTCCCTTTCATCAGTGATGTGACAGTGGGAATATGTGTGCGTGTGCCCAAACTGCTCCCTCATTTTCAACCAAGGGAGCAATTTCATATCTGCAGCCCACCCACTGCCACATCCCTGTTGTTCCTGCTGCTCTTGGTGTCCAGCAGCCGGGCTTTGTGAATTCCCTATGAGCGCTCTGCAGACGGCCATTGGGTTAGAATGTTTTGCTGCCTCCTTAGAGGGGGGAGGATGAAAAGTGGCTTCTGCATCCAACACTGTGTCTCACCCTGGCTAAGGGATTAAGTCTTACCTGAGGGCTTCCAATCATCCGCTCATAGCTGAAGTACAATGAGAAAAGGAGGTTCTGGGCTTTACAGGTCAGCTTGCTGGCTCTCTGTTCTCTTGGCTTCCTCCTCCAGTGGCTGCTTCGTTCCCTTGTGTGCTGCTTCCAGACCTTGAGGGAAAGGAACGTTATCTCCTGGTTGACTGTCCTTCCCTTTTCCAGGCCAAGCAAAAGAGGCACAGTGCTTCTCTTTTCTTGGAAATAAACCTTTGCACACAGATGTCTCTTGGCTGCGTAGGCGCTCCTTCCTCTGGCCGTTTGCTTCTCCTGCAGCAATCCTTGCATGACATTTGGCAGATGAACCCAGGGTATATTGGAGAGTTACATTTCAGGTTTTTGAGATAAACCTGCTAGGCGAAACTTTCTCAGGCCACAGCATACAGAAGTGAAATGCTGAAACACAACCCAACTGTTATAGAACAAGAATAAGATATCAAAATGTAGCCTTTTAAAGTAGCCAGCAACATGGAAGGAGGAGGGTATCACCCCAAAACAGGTTAATTCTATGCCAAGGTGTAGGAGGGAATAAATGGTCAAGTCCCTTTGCAGGCTTGTAGGAATGGGGTGTATGATGGGAACAACTGGAAGAGAGGGTCAGGAGCACTCTGTTTTCACTTCTGTGTCTGTCTCTTGCCAGGGTTCTTTGAAGACCTACTTTCTCTGATCTGCCAAAACTTCTCCATGGTTGACATGGTGATGCTGCTGCATGGCCAGTTCCAGCCCCTGCAGCGAATCCAGCCCCAGCTCAGCCGCTTCTTCCGGGAGGAGTATCTGCATGGCCAGGAGCCCACCGAGCGCAATATCCAGGTGAGAGGACCCTCTCCTGCCCCTTCCCCACTGCACCCCTGCTTCCATTCCCCTCCTGCATCTGATAACAGGCACCTCTCTCTTTTTGCTCTTCAGATGGCCACTTACAATTTGATTAATGGCTTGGAGGAGTACATCCGTGAGAGCTTTGTAAGTTTCCCTCTCAACATCCCATTCTTTTTCCTCCCCCATTTATTTGCACAGCACCCATGTTCTGGGTTGGGGAATTGGGCCAGACCCATCTCTGCTTGCAGATTAGACTCAGTTAGATTGACCCAGGCATCCTCAGGGACATCTCAGTTAAAACGGCCATGTTACCCTTGGAAGCGTGTTGATTCTGTTTATTTCCACAGTCCTGGTCAGAAAGGTTTTCTTAAAGAAAAACCTGAGAGCTGAAATTCTGCATCCAGAGAACCTGGATTCAGCAACCTGTCAAAGTTATCCAAATTAAGGGGAAATGTCCTTGCATGTTTCTTCCTGTTTCCCATAACATTGGGGATGAGCAAGCAGTTATGTGAAGGATTTGAATGACTGCTCCTAACAATGGAGGATTTTATTCAATTGTTTATTTTATTCTTGCCTTGCATATTCAGCCATCTGAACAACGTTAAGGGGCAGTAACTTCATTCTAAAAACTTTACACCGTAATAATACAAGATTCTCAGGAAGTTGATTTTTACATCCAGTGCCCAATTTTGTGGCAGTATTGTGTTCCTGAGGAATTTGGCATATGCAGTCCTGGCGAAGTGCAGCATGGACATGCCATGTGTTTTATGGCTGTGTTCCCCAGGGCAGACTTCTGACTACAACTTAAGAAGACTGTTTCTTTTAATAGAGTTGTGAGCTTGTCCATTTCCACCAGATCCAATAGTTTATTTATCCAATCACTCTATTTTCGTATTTCACTATTTTTCCAATTTTTGCACATAGGATCTCTAATCCAAGATAGAGATCCTATGTGATTTAGAGAGATTTAGAGATAGCTCATAAATAAATGAATGCTAGAGAGGGACCAAACTCTGTGGTTCATTTTTCCCTTTTTTTTCAACCCATCCCCCCCCCAGGCCTCTGTCCGTGTTCAGGAAGGTGTTGACATCACCCGCACGAATCTGGAGTTCTTGCAGGAGCAATTCAACCGCATTGCCACGCACATTCTACACTGCACCGGTAGGACACTGCACTGGAATTAAGGACAGAGCTTAGAAAAGTTTTTTTTTTTTTGCCTGTAGCTCCCGGAATCCCCCAGTGGTTGGGGATTTTAGGAGGGATATTGAGTAACTTTTTCAAATTGTGGAAGAATTTCAGTAGAGCCATTCCCTTCCCCGATGTCTCTTTTATGTTTCTTTTTTTTGCTTTTCAGATAACAGCTTTGGGTACCGGCTGCTGGAGCTTTGCAACCAGGGCCTGTTTGAGTGTTTGGCATTGAACCTCTACTGCTTGCGAGGGGAGCAGGGGGCCCTGACAGCCATCATCAACGATCGCATTGTGAGTGACAAGATGTAGTTGTTATAATTACTACAGTTGGCCCTCCACGTTTGCTAGGGTTAGAGGTGCAGGACCCTTGCAAAAGTGGAAAAATTGCAAATACAAAAATGTGTATGTGTGCCTAAGGTTTTCTTAGGCAAAGAATACTCAGGAAAAATAAATTATTACTTTCAAACTCAGGACTAAAGCTCAAAGTTTTCTCACTGCTGAACTACTGGACAGGCTCATATCATTGTAAGCAGATAATTGAAGAGTTATTATCAGGGTTACAACTTGATTGTGTTGTGTGTTCCACTCTTACAACTGTATAATGGTTGAACCTATGGCTTAATAGCATGCTGCACCAGTGTGTGCCTAGGGAAATGGATTAAAATCTACAAGAGCACATGCAGACATAATCAATCTCAAAGGTGCTTCTAGATTTGTCTCCTCGCACACTTTTTTCCCCTTCTGAAGTAAATGAGGCATGGCTGAGAAAAGTTCTCATGGCCTCGTGTTATTTCACGGCTGGTTGGATAGTTGAGCGAGTTGTCTCCCCTTTCAGACTTCCAGCACACCCTCTGGCTCTCAGGCTTAACACATATTTTTGAAGTTATCAAAATCCTGGAAATAATCTTAGCAAAGCCAATCAGGTTCTCAGGTGATCTGGCACCAGTTTTCCAGTTTTTAAGGCTGGTGATGTGTTTTTAATTCTTGTTTTGGCATTTCACTGAATCTGAGCTTTCATAGAGTGTCAGCACTGCTTTTGAGTATTTTGTGAAGTTGAAGAGATGAGTGGTTTATGGAAGAGTGCCTTATTTGGCAAAAACTGTTGGAATGGACTGAATCTGGTTCTGCATTGTGTTTCTGATGGCCCCTTTTCTTTCTCTTTTTTTTGGCCCATCTTGGCATCAGAGGCGGATGTCAGCAGACATGAACCCCTCCTTGGTGAGCTGGCTCACCACCATGATGAGTATGCGCTTGCAGGTCATCCTGGAGCATATGCCCGTCACAGAGGAACAGATCCTGCAGTACGTCCGCCGGGTGGGCGATCCCCCGCAGGTAAGGCTTCCAGGCAGTTTGATGAAATATAGTAAAAAGTTCCCAGAGAGGAAGAAAGGGCCGTAACCTTCAGGAACCTAGTGATTGGCAGGGACAACCCAATTCTGTGCACTCAGAGACAGCTCCATTTGGCAGGTGGTAGGTGGGTCCAGGAGGTCAAAGCTCACATTGTTCACTGCTTGTGAGGCAGTGATCTCCCACCCGGCCTCTTCAAGCAGTTTGGCCCTGTGGTGAAACAAGTGCTGCTCACCAAAAGGGCATTACCTCAGTCACACGGGTGGGCTGTTGCATGCACTCAATCCGAAAAGTGCACATGCTGTTACGGCTGGGATGTTGTGCAAACATAGTCTGAAAAGAGAGAATGCAGTGCCTCAGAGGGGCTTCTCAGCTACTCAGAACCAAGGTTCCTTTTTCCGCATGTGAAATGTCTGCTCGTTTTGGTTAAATTTTGGTCCGGCTGCATCTGCTTAAGTGCCAGGTGCAGCTGTGTGGTGTTCTGTGTCTGGCCTGGGGACGGTGGGGCTGTTGGCAGTTAGATCTAGGCAGGGTTGGAGTGGAGTAGGGTTTGGAAGAGGAAGCTGACCATTCAGAAGAGGGGTTGCGTATTGAAGGTGCAGGACAGGATGTGATGCATTCCCTTCTCCCACTCTTGTCATCTTAGCCTGCTCCCGAAGAGCCAATGGATCTTCAGGCCGCAGAACAGGCACCAGAAACCTTGCAGGTATGGAGCGAAAGAGGCTTGGTGGGGAACAACACATATAGCAAAGCAACTGAAATTCTCAACTGGTGCATTCGTATTCTTCTGCTGTTCTCCAGTTGTGAGAGCAAACAACTTATTGGCTATAGGTTGGGTTTTCCGGGCTTTGAGGTCGTGTTCTATTAGTATTTTCTTCTGACGTTTCGCCTGCATCTGTGGCTTACATTTTCAGAAGATGTGGTGGCGTGGGAGCGAGACAGAGTATATATACTTGTGTAGTCCCCACGTGGGAGGGAGCAATTTGCATGTGTTACAGTTGGCCTATTGTTAAATGGGATATCCCCCAGGGTGTATTGTTAGTCAGGGGATATGCATAACAGTGCATTAAGTACATTAGCAACCTGTTGTATTGTTCCCTGTAGAAGGACCTCCAGAGTCTGGGTGGTGTTCATTGGCATATTTTTGAGTCTTGATTTTAGTGTTCTTCAGTATGGGTAGCCAAATTTTGTTTACTTTCTGAGTTTCTTCTTTCCTGTTGAAATTGTCCATGTGTTTATGGACCTGAAGATGCCAGCCACAGATGCAGGCGAAAAGTGAGAAAATACTAATAGAACATGGTCTCAAAGCCCAGAAAACACACAACAACCTATGGATTCTGGCCGTGAAAGCCTTCGACTTTACAACTTACTGGCTGTTTGTTTTTGTCAGTTAGGGGGATGTGAATGTTAGTGGCAGATTATGAATGCACTTCAGTAGTCCCCCTTACACCTGGGGGATACATTCCAGGAATCCCCATGGATACCTGAAACTGCAAAAGGTACTGAACCCTATACTGTTGCCAGAAGAAGCCTGTTAGCTTCATAGGGACTAGCTTTTATGGTCCCTGCGATGCTAGAAGACTACTTCTGGTCAAGCCAGAGCAGTTTCTGGTGGTATCAGTGGTGGAGGAGGAATCATTAAAATGGGAGACAGGCAGGCAGGGAAGCAGGCAAGGTGCCAGTGGCAGGACCCAGAGCAGACTACATGGGTGCTGTTGCTTGGACACTGGGGAGCGGATTCAGACAAAGTGTGGGAGGGAGGAATATAATCCGTGAGAGGAGAAGGTTAAGTTAAACTCTGTGAATAAGTTAAACTCTGGAAAACGAAACCATGGATAAGGAAGGATCCCTGCCGTTTGCCCAAAGGAATGGTTATTTGAACACATGAGTGGCTAGGGTCCAGGGTAGCAGTGAGGAGTAAGGATGAAGGAGGGACGTGTGAAACTGCTTAGTATCTGTAGAATATTCAGAACAACCTTTTCCCACCCAGTGGTCTTTAGATGTGTGGACTGCAATTCCCACCATTGCTTGCTGGCATGGATGTGGGAATTGTAGACCCAACATATCTGTGGGACATTCCGGTGGTTAGGCTGCTACAGTGTGTTCAAAGTACCTGGAATGTTTTACAGGCAGGGTTGCTTTCAACAACCTTCTCAGATAGATGGGTAGCCACATTTCGGTGATGCAGCTGAATTGCTGAGGCCACTTTGCCTGGGACCACTTAGGCTTGTGTGTGGCTGAGGGTGCGCATTTGAATCAGAGTAGCTGTGGTGTCACTGGGTAACCTCTTTGCTGCTGGCACACAGTCCCTTCTGGAGATATTCACACACACATTTCCTCAACTTTTCCACATTCTGTTATGTTACAACCTAGAATTGAAATGGCCTTAGTTGCCATTGTTGCTGTTTGCAATACATAAGATACTGTGGAGGCGCAAAATATTTTTACTGTAGCACAAAAATAAGCTAAACCAAACCAAAATGGACACTGGTTGCTTGCATAAGTATTCCTCTCCTTTGTTGTGATGCACCTCAATAAACTCTGCTGCAACTGAGAAGTTATGTAGTGATTTGAGCATTGAACTTAGACCCTGGAGACCAAGCTTCATTTCCCTGCTCAACCTTGGAAACCCACTGGGTGATCTTGGACATGACACGCACTCTCAGCCCCAGAAAACCCTGGATGGGTTTGCTTTAAGGCTCCCATAAGTCAGAAACAACTTGAAGGCACACGACTACCACTGCTACTGCTACTACTACTTAGGAGGCCCAGTAAAGCTGAGCCCTCAGTGAGTGGGAATCTCTGCCAAGACTTGAAAGTAGCTGTTCACCAGTGGTCCCCATTCACCCTGACAGAGCTACCATGAAGAATGGGCAAAAATTGTGTAGTCCACTTGTGAAAAGCTGGGGCTTACCTGAGGAGACTGTACAAAGACTGCACTGTGCCAAAAAGCATGCCAAAAACCAAGTTGCTGCCTCCCACTGTCTTTGGTTGGTCTAGCCCAGTATTCTGCTCCCATGGGGTATTGAGGCTGGAGTCTTTCCCACCCCTTCAGTGAGATGAGCCTGGCTTCTCTAGGCTGCTCTTGGGGGATATATTTCGGTGTGTTGAGGGGAGGCCCCTCCAGTGACATCCTGTTCTCCTTTCTCTCTCCCCTCTGCAGCGGGACAGTGCAGCTTCCCCAGCCCCGGCCACGACGGCAGAGGAGGCCATGCCCCAGCAGCGTAGGGAGCCGGAACACGAGGAGCCACAACAGGCAGAGCCCCCCGCCCCAGAGGCCGAGCCCTGGGCTGCTGCTGTGCCCCCTGTGAGTCTTTAGGGTGGAAGAATTGGGGCCGGGGGAGCTTGTGCCTTTATGGTCTTGCTAGCAGATTTCTGAAGGTATTTGCTCTTCTCTTCCCCACTGCAAGGAGTGGGTGCCCATTATCCGGGAGGACATCCAGAGCCAACGTAAACTCAAGCAGCAGCCTCCCCTGAGTGATGCCTACCTGAGCGGCATGCCAGCTAAGCGGCGCAAGGTGAGATCTTCCCTCTCCTGCCCAAGGGCACAGGCATTGTGGCCCCTCAGTGGAAGCATTGTTTCTTGCTCTTTGCTGCACTGCCTGTTTTTTTTTAATCTATGGGGAGTGGACTTGTAGCTTGAAGTAGTAAGATGTGAGTGAAATGAATGTATAGGAATAGTGAGGATGGGCTAGTGTGACCCCACTCATTTCTTTTTTCCTCAGTTTCGTGGTCAACACTTCACCAGTGGATCTAAATCAGGGGTGGGCCTGCTGCTGGCCTGCATGGGACCCCTCCTTCTCACTTCTGTGACCCCCTGAAGCCCTCCACCAGTCCCCCTCCCCATAATTAAAAAAAATCAGTGTGATCTTTGGTATTTGCCCCCAAATTACACAAAGTCTCTCAAATGCATGAAAACATGCAGAAACACTCCACCTTTAGAAGCACCCTAGAACCTTGTATTGCACCAAATATCTGTTTTCTTCTGCAGTGCCTCTTAAAATGGCATCAGGAAGTGATGTGTATCACGAAAGGGTGGATGGGATGTGTGATGGGTTGTGCTGGGGAGAGAGGGTACCAAAGGAAAGGCTGGCTTGCTTGGCAAAGCTTGCTTGGGCTAGCCCAGGTCACAGACATACCAGGCTTGCTTTCTTTTCCCTTACTGGGGTAGCACACCTGGCTCCCTATGCACATTAAGCACACCCCTGCTTTCCCTGAAACCCACAACTTTTGTGGATAAAGGGCAAAACTTTTTAATGCTTCCTCCAACAAGGAATGGATGACCTATGGTAGCCTTATATTAAAATAATACTGCAGAAAACACTCTATGGAGGCTGTACTTATAGAAAAATAGAATGAAATCTTTATTAAAAGAACCAGTAAGGGAAATGGTATTGAGGATTCAGAAAGATTCAAATCAAGTAACACTTTCTCACAGATACTCAGCTACTTTCTTCAGAATGCCTCAGTGTTTCTGCAGCAGAGCTTTCACTCACACACCTTTTTGGTTCTCCCAGCACAAAGGTCTGTTTCCCCACTCAGGGGTCCACTCTCTTGACGTTTCAGAGGTGGCTTCTCTGCCCCACACTAGGCCTCTGAGAAGCTAACCTTCTCCTAGAAAACCCTCTTTTGGTTTGTTGGATGCTCTGATGGTCTCTCTATGAAACTCACTGAAGGACTGCTGTGAGGAGCAGCTTAGGGAGCTGGGTATGTTTAGTCTGCAGAAAAGAAGGTTAAGCGGGGCCGTGATAGCCATGTTTAAATATTTGAGGGGATGTCATGTTGAAAAGGGAGCGGTCTTGTTTTCCACTGCTCCAGAGACTAGGACAAGGAGCAATGGATTCAAGCTGCAGGAAAAGAGATTCCACTTAAACCTCAGGAAGAACTTTGTGACGGTCAGAGCTGTTCGGCAGTGGAATATGCTGCCTCGGGAGTGTGGTTGAGTTTCCTCCTTTGGAGGTTTTTAAGCAGAGGCTGGATGGCCATCTGTTGGGAGTGCTTTGAGTGTGTGTTCCTGCACGGCAGAGTGTTGGACTGGATGGCCCCTGTGGTCTCTTCCAACTCTATGATTCTATGACTCTCTATGACGAACAATTCTAACCACACTACCAGTTTAAATATGCTATCTGCTGTTACTCCCCCACAGCTCCTCTCTCTGGCTACAGCTGGGTTCTTCTCAGAGATCCAATTGGATAAGGTCACTCACTGTTAGTAGGCTGTTCTGCTAGCCACATCCCTAGGCTCTGTCACAATGTGATATCACTTCTTTTGCTAATTAGGGGCTGCAGAAATAAATGGATGTGTCTGGGCTTGGGGTGTGTGTGTGTGTGTTGGGGGGGATTGGCTCCTGCCCTCAACACAGTTGCCCAGCCCCAATCAAAATTGATTAGAGGGCCTTCTGTATCAGTCTGCTTTCATTTGGAGGTGATGCTGATGATCTCAGTAACAGCGACTCTCTTTCCTTTCTCTCACACTGGAAACACCAGCTTTTGGTTTGAGTCCTGGCAAATCCTAGAAGTTGTAGCCCTGAGAAGTAACTTGTTCAAGCTCTGCTTCTGGGATAATGCTGGAAAAAGCTGCTGGGCTGCAGCTCCCATCAGAACCTAACCAGAATAGCCCATGGTGAAAAATGCTGGGAGCTGCTTTGCATTTAGGAGATGGAGTAAATAAATGTGAGGTAAAGAACAAGGGCTGTTTTCTGGAAACCCAGCGTACACTGGTCAGTCTTTAAGAATGTCAGTGGTACTCAGAAACCTGTTTAGTGTAATGGAGGATCATGAGGGGTATAGCCATTTGCGGGGGATAAGTGGGAAAATGACGATAATCCTTCCAAATAAGAATTCTGCACCCCCATGAAATCTTGCTTGTCTCCAAATTTCTAATGGTGCATTGAAAAGCATTCATGCCCCAACCTCTTCTCTTTGTTGTTTCCACTCCCTTGGTAACACTGCCTCCCCTTTTCTTTGGATGCCCAGTATGACCAAGGGAACGTGAACACAGCAAATACAAAACTTCTAAGTAAATTTCTACAATGGTAGAAATTTGAGGACTGAAGCAAAATTTAATTGGGGGGGGGGTGCTGCTGCACATCTCCTTCCCTCCATGAGTTCCCCTTCTGGTGACTGATTCCATTGGAGAGAATCCTGTGGGTGTGTCTCGGTCAGCTTGTTATCTATACAAGTATCACATTTCACTCTTTGGAGCTGAGGAGATTCTGCAGTTGTGTGGTGGGAAACCTCAAGTACTGGCTACAAGGAGATGCAGTCCAGCCTTAGGCTGCAGTGGCCCATTGGTGGCGAATCAGTTGCACCATCTTGGGCTGATAGGTGGGGTGCTGGATCTCCTCCTCAAACGGAGCAGGGGGTTCATGGGTCATGGAGATGTCTTCTGCTGCAAAATCCCCATGCACATTTTATCAGAATCCCTCCTGGTTGTCCATGCTGTGTGGAAGACCAACTCTCTCCCTTTGCTTTGAAGACCATGCAGGGTGATGGACCCCAGCTGCTTCTGTCTGAGGCAGTGAACAAAGCAGCCAAAGCGGCTGGCGTTAAGCCCCTGACCAGCACAGAGAGTCTGAGCCGAGATCTGGCTGAACCAGCCCTACAGGAAAGCTACCGACAGCAGGTGAGGATGTGTTTCCCTTTTCTACCTCTGGGAGAGGGAAGGCCCTTTTCAGCCTGCAAGAGCCCTGTCCTCTATGTCTGCAGGGGGTCTGTCCCAGGAACTGCTGTGTAAGACAAAAAAATGTATTGAGTCCCATTGCAATCAGTGGATGCAATGTGTGTGTCCGTTTTGTGCAACCTTGTGTTTGTTTATGTGGTGGTTGTGCCAGAAGGGGGTGAACTGCACCCATCTGTGCCAGTGGCTTGAGGTAGCCAATGTCCTTTGCTTCTCTTTTTTCCAGCTGAAATCAGATCTGCAGAAGAGACTACAGGCTGACCCCAGCTTCACTCCTCAGCGGTTCCCCAATGCCCAGCAGGTCTTTGTGACTGAGGACCCATAATGGCTGCTATCCTAAGCTCTCCTTGGATGGGGAGCACATCTTCTGGGGCTTGCCTCCTTTCCCTTTCGAGCACGATGCAGGCACCCACTCCCTTCTCAGGCCAAATATTTAAGTTCCTTCCCACTTATTTCCCCCCCACCCCCATTCCTGTGACCTTTCTCTGCCCTCAGTGGAGTGCTCAAGTTGCTGCTGAAATTGATAAATAAAGCCACTTGACCAGGGGTCTTTTTGTACTGCTGGTTTGTAGTATGAGCCAGGGATTTCAATAATAGCTAACTTGATTATAGTGCTCACTTTGGTGCTTCATAATTATTATTTTGCTGTTTTACATACCAAATGTGAAGATGAGCCCATTTCTTTAGCTAAGTAAGGGTTAATACATTTTAATTTCTGTGTTGATACTGCTGTAGGTCCGGATGAGAGAGGGGAAATAGCCAAGTTCTTCTGTACTACCTGTAAAAGTAGCAGCAGACCAGGCTTGACAGAAATTCAAATAAACTAGGGCCTTTACCACACTGTACCCCAGTAGCGCATCATTCCAGTGGGATCCCAGCATTGCCATTGTTGTGGGATCGGGGCCTGAATGCTCTCCGCCGCACTGGGTCGGCTTTCACAGATGGGTAGCATCAGCCACAGTGTTCTTTCTTCTGCAGTATACAACATCAGTGTTGCATCCCATGACCCATGATTGGGTCTTGTGCTGTACTGCAGGAGGATGCACTATGGCGTGCTTTGGCTCTTACGCACACCTGCAGCTGATAGGATCATGGTGGGAAAGGGGGGGCATTACTGGATTTTTTTTCTATTAATGGAAAAGGCGGGTTTCCTATAGATGATGATGCAACAGCAGCCAGTCTGCACTGATGTCATGGGATGGCACAGGATGTGGACCAGGAGCAACACACTGCATTGCCAGGATGATGTCAAGTGCTAAGGGCCTAGTTCTTTAAAATTCAAGGCAGAGGATTTTTTTTTCCTTCCCCTGAAGATGCTCTGTTTTGGGGGAAGGAGAATAATAGAGATCCAACTTCTCTGCTTTCGGGGAAAGGCAATGTTTTTGCCATCTTGCTCCTTTCCCCATATGCACCAGAGCACATCAGCCAGCTACGGATGGTATAGTTACAGAACATGCCTGGTTGCTAGCATGAAGATTGTCTCACCTTTTCAAAGCTTCAAGTGCTAGTAAAAAGTGTGCCAAGGAGACAACGGTTCTTCCAGAGGTTTTTGGCCTTACCACTACTATCAGTCCAAGGCAGCATTGCCAGTGGTGAGGGATTATGGGAAGCTAGCAACAGCTAGAGGACTGTTTAGAGTAACTAGCCCTTATGTTTCAGACTACACAGAACCAGAAGGTTGTTGTTAACAAAGCTTCTATAGAGCCTTTTTTCCTGCTTCAGGCTGTGTGTTGCCCTTTTCATCTGAGACACAGACTGTTACACCAGAGCTCTGTAACTGTATCCTATGAGACAACATCCTCCACCACATTCATAGGCATCATGCAACTATTGCTGCCAGGACAGCCTGTCAGGGGAACAAGTGTCTCAAGGAGGTCGCCATTATACACACCAAGGTTACTAACGGGAAGAAGTCAGTATTTTGCTCTTATTGTGGTGATTGAGAGAATGGCATGCACCACGAAAGATCATTTGAGGAAGGCTGAAGGAGCAATCCCTAACTCTCTTGTGTTCAGCCCCTCGCCAGCTGGACAAGGCAAGAGACGACTGTTCTGAGCCATTAACATCACTGCATTAGTCCTCCCTCAGTTTTTATTCTCCTGCCTTGTCCAGCTGGCACTGAGGGGATAAACCCAGAGAGTTGTGGATTGTCTTTAATCCTGTGAGAGTAAGACCAGAGGCATGTTTTGCACAGACAGGGAAATTGAGTACACAGGCATAGAGGACTAGACCCAGATCAAACAGCAGACCCATTAAAAACCAGCACAACCTCCCTGAAGTGCCCTCAATTTTAATAGGCCTGTTAAGTACGTCCAGATCTGACCATTGGTGTTGAAACATCACGGGAGTATTATCAGCAAGCACTGAACACATGGAAAAACCAACAGTTTGACTTTTTATTTTATTGGTTTTTTTAAACAACTTTTTTTTTGGTTTTATTTATTAAACAAACCAGCTCGACCACCTTTTAAAAACTCAACGCTTCCTATTTCAAACTCAGGGGAGCAAATGGACAGGAGAGGAGGCAGGCTCCCAGTCTCACTTCCCTCCCCACCTCCATAAATAGAAGAGGGAAGAGGTGAGACCCCCCACATGTTCATATTTATATATATTTACACTCCATACCTCAGAGCTGCCCCCCCCTCAGATCAAAAGGGCAACCTTAGCCCCTGCCAGGAAAAAAAAACCTTGGGTGAAACCAAAAGAAATAAGCAAAAATACATTCAGCTGGGAGCCTCCTGAAATCCTGATCCTTGCCCTCCCCCATACACTAAGTGTCTAACACCCCTAACTGAGGGGGCAAATTCCAGTGTCACCCTCCTCACAAAACAGAAAAGGAGTCAAGGAGACACCCCATATTCAGGATACACCAAAGGGGGGGAGGAGGAGAACTGCACCCCCACAAAAGAGCCCTCCCACAATTTTTGGGGAGGGGAACAGAATGAAAAGGGGAGGGTCAGCAGCCTGGACTAGTGGTGGTTGGAGAGACTGGGGTCTTGTTTGTCATTGTGGGAGCGGGTGTCTGGCTCAAGGCGTCGAGCTGGGGCTCCATCACGTGGTTGGGCAGCTCGCTCCCAGGCACGGGGGTTCCAGCGAAGGACATCGGACTGCGAAGAGGGGAGATGCAAAGCCCAGAAGAAAAAGGTCACATGCAAAGTTCTTCTTTGCCAGGCCCAAATGAACCAGCCCCCCACCCCCACCCAAAGAGTAAGGGCCTGTTCACACTACATATTTAGTGTGCTATGATTCCATTCTTACTGCTGTGGTTCCATCCTACAGAATTTTGGGAGTTGCAGATTAAGGAGGGACACTTGAATTCTCAGTTACAGAGCTCTTATGACTCAACTACAGACCTTGGGATTCCATGGGACGCAGCCGCAGCAGTTAAAGGAGAATCAAGGTGCTTTAGAGGTCTAGTGTGAAAGGGTCCCAAGATTTACTATAGCAGAAGCTTGCAAGGAATACACTTTTAAAGTTACATACACGAATGAATGAACCTTTAAGACTGTATGAATGAACTTAAATGTAAACTGAGAAATTATAATGAGTGCAAAGTTGTCCTGACACTGACATCACATTGTGAACAGTGTGCCCTACGCACACACACACACACGTGTGTGTGTCTATATACAGGTGATGTCAGTGTCAGGGCCACTTTGCATTTGATTTCATTCTGACTTTATGGTCAATTTCCCCTTCCCACCACTTAAAAATGCGCACTGCATAACCCCAAGCTTATACTCCGTACATTTGGAGTGAGGGGTTGCAGTACACACTTAACAACCACTTAAGGTAGTGTCACCCAACTGTTATTTCTTGGCTCCCTCTTTCAAAAACTGCTACAAGACACAAGGGTTTTAAAAAGCTAGCACTGTATGTATTTGTCAAGCAAGCAATCACACTTCTCACAGCACTCTCACCTGCTGGTAGACCTCAAAGCGCTGGGCACGAAAGATGCCACCATAGCCAGACCCAGGGGATTTCAGCCTGGCATTGAAGCCTCCAGAGAAAGGCCTGTGAGTGAGAAGAGCAAGTTTCAACTAGGAGGAAGAAGCTTAAAGTTAGCCTTCGTCTTTTCTCCCTTCACTGCCCTCAGGGAATAGGCCTCTTTGCTGAGTTCCATTCCCAGGGAGACAACAGAAGCTCTCTTTTTACTCCAAAGATTTTGCAGTGCTGACTTGCATCCTGCTTTTTCCTTTCACTAAGAGCGTGTAAAGAAGCAGCTTTGCTCTTATGTAGTAAGAGATTTCTATCCCAGCCTCCAAAAATGTTCTCCCTCCTTCTCAAAAACTGGAAGGCACCATCACCCAAGCTGTTCCAGCTGCTACAATTGTTCTGAAATCCTCTTCTGAGAACAACTCCAGTACTTATTTAGTTATTTTTGAATTTATGCTATTACAGAGCTCAAGGCAGCAGACAGGAACTCTACCCCGCCCCTTTAAGCTTCCTGACCCAACCCTATGGACTGACTATGAATAAATTTCTCTGGTCCTAGTGCAGCTCACTCACTACAGCACTCTGCCCTTTATTCTCTGGCCATGAAATCTTGCAGGCAGGTGGAATTAAAGACAGACCACTGTAGTTTTTAAACAAATGCTACTTCAGCTTTAAAGAAAAGCAGCTCATTTGGCATTAAAGGAAAAAAATATTCTAGTACTGGCAAATAAGCATGAAGACTACTAAGGTGCAAATGCCTTTCTATACTACCTAGCCCAAGATGTTACAGCCAGTGGGCCCTGTCCTCTGTCACGGTGCACTGATACTTGTGTCCTTTATTGTAATCCATTCCAAAATGCCATCTGCTCTGTTTTACCTGCTAAACAACCCCTGTGGAACAACCTGCACATACATAGTCACATCAGGGGAAGGGCTGACAGATAATGAAGGCACTAGGAATTCGCCAAGCCCCTATGTCCTTTGACTGGTGCCTTCCAGAGTTTTGAGAGCTGCAGGCCAAGAAAGAACAGGAGTGAAATGGCAGCTACTCCAGGAGAGCAAAGGGAGCTTTGAAACCTGATGTCGAGGAAACAGGAGTGTGGAGCATTAGTCTTTGAGGCATGTATCTGACTTAAGCCTTCTGGTCAGTTCCCATGACAGCCTTTTCTTCCTCACACAGAACACTCACCTGCCCCCAGAAGGGGGTCTGGCCCCCGCAGCCCCCAGGCCATTCAGCTTCCTGTAGTCTTGTAGTGGCTTCATTTCCAGGGTATGGAGCTGGGAAAGAGAACAATGATCAGAGCCAGAGAGTGGGGAACGAGTCCATCCCTGCTGCCAACAGAAGGTTCCAGCCTCCCGGCTGACTTCCTTACCTCACTACGGCCTACTCCACCATGTGGGAATGCTCGCACAGCTGGAGAGACGAGGCGCCCAGGCAGCTGTCCTGGGGGGCGCAGGGCCGGGGTGGCCACAGGTACCAGGGGCATGGGGGGAGGTGGCGGCGGTGGTGGTGCAGGGGCAGCAGCGGGAGCTTGCTGTAAAGAGCCAAAGTTCACCACGGGTGGGAGTTGGGGCGGTTCCACCACTGGCAAAAGTACCTGGGCCAGAAGAGAGAGAGAGACATGCTAGGAATGGAGGCAATGGCAGATGGGAGCCTGGTTTTTAGGAAAGACAGAGCTTTGCTAACCTGCTGGGCTGGGCCTGTGGCTGTCAGGAAATTGTTCTGGCTACCCTGCCCCAGGGTGGCAGGGTAGAACTCTGACGGGGAGGTGAGTTCTTGGCGCACCTGCAGAAGAAGAGAACTGTGATCGCAACAGTAATCACCAGTGCCCTTGTGCCTGGAAGCAACAGAAGAGAGCACCAGCTTTGGATCAAAAGCTTCTACCATCTTTAGTAGGAAGGACTGTAGTTAAGAGTCTGGGAAAGGGTAGTGGTACAAGGCCTGATTTTTCTCCTCACAGACTGGTATGGCAGCTTCCCCCCTCCCAGTCTGCTAAAGTGTCTTGTCACTTTATATACAGCACTGCCTTTCCCTTTTAAAACAAAATAAGGGTAGTGGCTTTCAGTTGTTATTTAGTTATCTATGATAGTGTGTTTCTGATCAGTTACAACTGATGAAAATTTTTCAGCTGAATCAAAATTTATAAAAAATATATATACTATAACCTTTATTAAAACAAGCAGAATATAAAGTATGGCTTTTGTATGTATGTCCAAGCTTAAACAGATCTTCAGAATTTTTGAACAGTTTTTTGTATCATTACATCAGCATACAGACACAGGGCTCTCACACATACAGCCCTCTGGCTACCCTTTTGCCAAAGGCTCTGTTCGCAAATCTAGGTCACTCTCTCTGATCAGATTAAAAAGTGGGTTGATTTCTCTTCTGCCCCCTTCTCTAGGCCTTCTCTGAGGACACCCCCCCCTCATTCAACCAAAGGGGGTTAAATGAGAAACTCTCTGGCTGAAGGACTTTCAGCCCTTTCTCCTGGAAGTCTGGCCCCAACCAATTCAGTGTGCCTGCTATTTATACATTTTTCCTCTGAGGCCTTCAACCTCTCCTTCACACCAATGGGCTGGGTTTCTTTTTGGAGTGGCCATCCTGGTTATCTGGCAACCTGTTGCTGGGCAGCTTCTCTTATACCCTGGATAGCTACTCCCCTCACTCTGTCACAGATTAAGTTTTATGATTTTTTTTTTTAACTTCAGCTCCTACAATCCTCTAGGCAGGAACTACAGTATTTTTCAAAACCCTTTTCAAACATTGACCTGTTCAAGAATAGAGAATCTAGTTTGCACACATGAAGTCCCACGTTCAGTCTCCAGGCAGGACGGAGAAAGACCCCCCCCAACAAAACTATGGAGAGTACTGCCCATGGGTACAGCCAAAACTGAGCTCTGTGACCTGTGATCTTCAGTCTGAATGCAGCTTCCTAGATGCTGCTGTCAGCAGCACCACAACCTTTCACGGCTGCCAGTAACCCTTGCACACTGACTGTTCTGCCAGAATTGCTAACATTCCAGAGAACTCAGAAAACCTGGCAAGGTTTTCTGGAACTGTGAATCAAGAAGGTGCAGTTACCACACAGCAATGCAGGACCAAAGTTAAGGTCTGCAAGTTGAGAACACTGCACAAGGATCCTGGGGAAGGTCTAAGCTCAAACCTATTTCGCAGCCCTGCCTGGCAAAGCCAAGGAGAGGAACAATGTGGATGCCCCTCCACAAAAGAAGAGCCCAACACAGGCAAAATGCAATGTCTGGTCCAGAATCCAACTTTCTGACACATCTCAAAGATCTGGCTTTATATAGTGCTATCTCTTCCCAAAGTCCCCTCCTTATAGCTCACCCACATCTTCTGCTGCCTCATGAAATTTGCTACAGCCCACCCTATATTTTGCATCATGCATCTTGGTCTCAGAAAACTTCCTTCAGAAGAACAAGCTCACATTGTGAAGGTTACATAGTATGTATCTTGTCCCTACGATGCTAAGAGACTGGGAAATGGTTGTTTACCTTAAAGAAGGTGGTACATGACTGATTGACTGACTGACATTTAGTCTATAGGCAAAACTTCTACTATTTAATTTCTGAGCTTGACAGAATTTTCTCAATATGTGCTCTGCAGTAGCAACTTGGCAAACTGGATAAACCACATCAGAGTGTACAATCTCATGGTTAAGAGCTCCTACTCTGATCAGATTCTGGTCTGCCAGGATGGAAGAAAAAAATGCATTTGGATCCTTGATTCATCAGCCTGGCCTAGTAACCTTTCCTGGTGTGGTGGGTGAAGAAACTGCACATCAAAATCTCAGGTCTCTCCAACTTCCATGACACTAAAGACCACAGAGTTCTCTCCCCGCTAACCCTGCCCCTGCGCCCCAGTACCTGAAGCAGGGTTTGCTCAGGAGTCAGCTGGCTGCCGCAGAAGGCTGAGCTGTAGATGAAGGAAGGAGGGGGCGCCTGGTACAGCAAGCCTGTAGCCGGTAGTTTGGGAAGTTCTGCTGCCTGCAGGGCTGAGATCTCCACATACTGCCCCTTCAGAGCCATGCCAGAGAGCAAGGCTGAGCTGGACAGGACAGCGCCTGCTGCCGTCTGAGCAGGAGAGGTGGGGGCTGGGCTGGGCTGGAGGTACAGGTGCTGGGACCTAAGGAAAAAGGAGGGCAACGTGGATTGACGAAGGGGTCCCACGGGGCAAATGGACCACATGGCTCTGTGAGCCCATCTTGCCCCAGCATTCTTCTCTCCCAGTCCTCTTGCTTCCCACCTGCCAGTACCTGTAAGTGTGCAGAGAGGGAGTGCTCGGACGGTAACCACTGGCCCCACTTGTGCCATGAAGCTGCGACTCCAGCTGAGTGTTGGGGACCTACCGGGATAGGAAGCAAACCAGCCATCAACACACAAGGAAACCAGGCCCTCAAATTTCACCAGCTTCCTTGCAGCAGCCCAAGAATACACATCCGTCTTCCCGAACAGGGCAAGTGCTTGGGACACACCACTCCTACAAGCTCTGGCCCAGACATTCCCTTTGCCACCCCGCATTAGCAAGGGTGTGCATGTACCTGGTTCCCATAGAAAAGCTCTGGGTAGAGTCGCTGGCCCTGGCCTCGCTCACCTGTGGAGAGAAACGCACAGGGTCAGGCACCTGCTGGCTGACAGCCACCAAAGAGACACCTCTCCATCCTTGGTCTTCCCTCTCCTGATTGTTCTCCCTACCTGAGAATGCAGAGGTTTCTGCTGGGAGGCTGGCCAGGCAGGATGCAGTGACAGCAGCTGGGGCGACCGAGAAAGGCCGGGGCTCACAGGAGCGACCGGGAAGCACTTCAGGGGAAGCTCTGTGGCTGGCAGGAGCTGGGGGGAGCAGCTCCCACTCCCGGGGGGCAGAGGTCAGCTGCAGAGAAGAGAAGGATGGAGAGGACAATGAAGAGAAAGGAGAAGAAAGGCAAGCACACTTGAATTACCACCCAACTCCTGCTCAAAAGAGGCTAAGTTTATACTTTTGTCTCTTCAGAGACTGCATGAGGCAACTTACAAAAAGACAATAAAGCATAGATCATTTTTGTGTGGCACAGAAATCTGGATAAAGCATCAAATCTAGCTGAATATGTAACATATATAAGTCAAAGTTTGCCTGTATCAGGCAAAGACCTCATATGATTGGCTGTCTAAGAAGATTCTATGAAATCCTGGGGTTTCAAGTTAAGGGAGGAGCCTTTAGAATTCTCAACAAGAGAGCTCCTGGGCCTCAGGCCAGTTGCTAGGAGATGAGGTCTAGCAGCAAGGAGGAGGGCAGTCTGCTCCCTCAGAAACCCAACCTCTGCATGTTAATAACTCCAAACACAGACTGGATTGGGGAATATGGGGAAAAGTTACAGGTACTGGACAAGACACAGGACCTCAAATCTTTCTAACAAGCATTACCTATGAGAAAATAAAATCCTGGGCAATGCCGGGTACATACGTTAGTACTCTATATATTTTAGCCTTCACTACCTTAGTATCCACTGGATGCTTGGACTACAACCACTTACCATCTGTGGATGCGCTGGGTGAGGCTGATGGGAACTGTAATCCAAAGCATTTTAGAGCAGTAGGATGGGGAGCCAGTGTAGTGGTTTGAGCATTGGACTATGACTGCGTTTGAATCCCCCTTCAACCGTAAGAACCCACTGGGTGATCTTGGGCAAGTAACACTCTCTCTGTCTCAGAAGAAGGCAAATACAAAACTCTTCTGCACAAATCTTGCCAAGAAAGCCCCGTGACAGAGTTGCTTTATGACCCTGTAAGAGACTGAGTGTTACTTGCCCAAGATCACCCAGTGGGTTTTCATGGCTGAATGGGGATTCAAACGCAGTCAGAAACAATTTGAAGGCACATAACAAAGGTTGGTCTTTTGTGCTGGTAAGTTGGAATCTATCATTCAGAATGCAGATGGTACCTGAGAGACCTTCAGAGGGCAGCCCCACATAACATATTATAGCAGTCAAGCCATGGATGATTTCCCCAGTTCTGACTGTCCACAGAACATAAGGTTCTCAGAAATGTACCTCACAGACTGGGCTCTCTCATGGGCCATAAAAAAGAGAAGGGGCATCTGAACTGAGGAAATCACTTGCCTCTGTTCCTCTCCATGGTCCTGGCCAGTAGGGAATCTTTCAAAGAGAAGCCAGATTTTGCAACTCAATCCAGGAGGCTGCTGGGGAGCACCCACATTGCCAGTGACTATGGTAGGCTCCAATTGGAGTTACTTTCATCTTCACCGCTGGAAGGTGAGGCAAACCCTTTCCCTAACTGGGGTTGCAATTTTTCCCCCAATTACAGTCTTCAAAGTCCCCCAGCCAGCACACAAGCCAAATATGTATTGACATATCTATATTTTCCACCTCTGCTGCCTCCAGACTAGGGACAGTCAGCTGTACTTTGGCCCCATGATCTGGCCCCAAGACATGAGGAGACCTCACATTATGCAGCACACTCACCCCTTCAGCAAGTGCCTGGTGCAGCTCTTCTTTGTCTGCTTTAGGACCTTCATTCACTATGAAACGAAGGTCAGCATCCTGAAGGAGATGGAAAACCCAAAGGAGAGTGAGATTACAGTCCAAAGGATTGTGTTCAGTATCCCGGAAGAAAGACAGCCAAGACTCCACCAGCTGTTA